>OX463244.1:117603158-118065658 GCA_949820135.1 Sylvilagus floridanus | reverse complement strand
TCTGTAAGCATACAAGTATATCCAGAATTATTTTAAAATTAATGCAGAATATTCTGAGGGTTTGATAAATTTACAGGAGCAGATTTTTTTCTTTTAAATGTATGTGAAAGACGAGGCAATTAAACCCCATTTCCCATCCAAGTGCCTGACTTTCATTCCCTGCTCAGGCTCCTAGGTTTGGCTTCCTACCAGTGCATATCCTGGGAGGCAACAGTGATGGCTCAAGTAATTGAGTTCCTGCCATGCACATGGGACACCTGGATTGCATTCTCACCTCCTGGCCTGGTCCAGCCCAAGCTTTTGTGGTGCATTTAGGGAGTGAACCAATGGAATAGGAGTTGTCTCTGTCTCTCAAATGCAAAATAATAAAAAGAAAGATTTTTTAATGTTGAAATAACACAAATCAGTGCCTATTGTTTGATGAACAACTGGTTTCCATTTAAATAATGTTATATAATATAGGGCAAATATTGTAGCAGTCCACAGCTTGCAACACCTTCATCTCATATCAGAATACTGGTTCTAGTCCCAGATGCTCTGCTACCAGTCCAGTTCCCTGCTATGCACTTGGGAAGGCAACAGAAGATGGCCCACATGCTTGATCTCTGCCATCCATATAGGAGATCAGGATGGAGTTCTTAGCTTATAGCTTCAGCCTGGCCTAGACCAGGCTATTGCAGCCATTTGTGGAGTGAAATAACAGATGGAGGGAGTCTTTCTTTCTCTCTGTCTCTCTGTCTGTCTCTCTGTAACAGTATCTTTTAAAGAAAGAAAGAAAACTTTTCCTCAAAGATTTATTTATTTATTTGAAAGAGTTACAGAGAGAGAAACAGAGGGAGTGATCTTCTGTCCACTGATTTTACTCCACAGTTGGCCACAATGGCCAGGGCTGGGCCAGGCTAAAGCCAGGAGTGAGGAGCTTCTTCCAGGTCTCCCACATGGGTGTTAGGGGCCCAAGCACTTGGGCCATCTTCTGCTGCTTTTCTCAGACCATTAGCGGGGAGCTGGATTGGAAGTGAAGCAGCTGAGACATAAACCAGCACCTAGATGGGATATCAGCTATGTAGGCTGCAGCTTAACCCACTGCACCACAACACTGGCCATGGGAATAAACCTTTTAAAAAATAATGTAGTTAAAAATTTATAAACTTTCTTATAACATAATTATAAAATGTTATCTAATAAGTTGTTATTCCTAGTTACAGGTTACTCAACTTATATAGCAAAGTTTATTTTGAATTCTTTTAACATTGACTTTTAATACTAATCTAATATTATTTATTCATTTCTCCACTCCTTCACACAATCTACCTTTATTATGATTTATGAAATGTTTATACCAATATACCTCCTTAGTTTCCCAGCTTCTGTGTATTTTCTAGAAAAAAATGTAGTGATAAAAGTAGCACTTATTAAAATAGAAGTGCTTACCTTTATCAGCATCATTGATAGTTTTTTATTTAGCAAGCCTTGGAGTTCATTTAAGTCTAGGAATTAATCTAGTCCAGAACATATAATTCTTACTAAGTAGGTCACCTAGTAAAAATTTCTCAGCTATGTTTCCAGTTAAGGCATTGTGATTTTTTTAAAGTTTTATTTATTTATTTATTTGATAATAAAAGTTACACAGAGTAGGGGAGAAATCATGACAGAAAGAGATCTCTCATCTGCTGTTTCACTCACCAGATGGCCACAATGGCCAGCGCTGGGTAAGGCTAAAGCCAGAAGCCAGGAGCTTCTTCCAGGTTTCTCATGTGGATGGCAGGGGCCCAAGCACTTGGACCTTCTTCCACTGCTTTTCCCAGGCCATTAAGAGAGCTGGAGCTGCCAGTACATGAACTGGTGCCCACATGGGATACTGGCATTGCAGGTGGGAGCTTAACCCGCTACATCACAACACGAGCTCCCATTGTGACTATTTTGACTTGGTTTTACTTTATATTAAACTTACCTTTCTTGTCTACATAATAGCAAATGTCTTCTTATGTTTTGGAGTTTGTAAATGAGAACCTTTTTCAGACCACATTGTTGTTCTTGAAAAATAGGCTTATGTATTAAATATTGACGTGACAACATAGTACCTACTTTTGTTCAAAGACTACCTTAAATTCTATCTCCTACAAAATCTTTGCATTTCCAGTTAAAATTAATTTTCCCCATACTGAAATATCATACCAATTTATAGTTTTTCCCTAATAATAGACTTAGAATATTTTATTATCATTATTAAATACATATCTGTCATTAAACTATGAATTTCTTAAGATTGGATCCATTTTTGGATTTCTTAGTACCTTAATATCTGGCACATGTGTAGTACAAAGTATACACTAAAAATCTTTCTTTTAATTTATTAGGTGAATGAAAAACTTCAAAATGATTTTAATATTTTAGTTTATTTTAAAATAAGCTTTAATATTTTAAAAATAAGTGTTCTGAAATTAAGCATAATCCAATTTATAATCCAAATTTTAGTATTTAGGTTTATTAAAACAAAAAAATTTCCCAATAGTTTTTTTGTTTTTTCCTTGAATTCCAAGGAAACTGACAGAGGAATTATTGGAAGACCTGGGTTTGTTTTACAACTCTCTACATTCCTTTACTCCTCTAATCGCATAATATAAGGGTACAAAGTTTCAGGTATGTGGGATGAACAAATTCTGGAGATCTATTGTACATAACGGTGTCTATGGTTAATAACACTGTGTAGTATACTTGAAAATGCTAAGAGAGTAGAATATAAATGTTCCCACCAAGAAAATACTTTAAAAAGATTCCAAAAATAATGTGAATTTATGGATATGCAACTAGTTGTATTGTGATTATCATTTCATAATGTATGTATATATTAAATAATCACTTTCTATACCTAAAATATACATGATTATTGTTAATTATACTTAAGTAAGTCTGGAAAAAAATACAAATATGAAAGCAGAGAAAGATTTGTCTTCAAGAGACAGTTAAACTTCAGAGAATTGACCAACTTGTATGTTAATTCAGGGTGGCCTTGAGAAAGATTAAGCTCTGTGACTAAATTAATGTCCATGACAGACAGAGAAGAAGATACGGTGGAAGCCCTGGCAAAACTATAAGGTGACAGAGGAAATTTCTTGCTTTTATAAAGAGTGTTACTTTAGTTTTTGACTGTAATAGAGAACGTTGACGTGTCTGAAGAGCACTAATTACACTGGAAAATAGCTTCTAATTTGACATATGGAAGGGACTCGCTGTTGGAGAAAAGCTTTCTCTGAATAAAGTGACTTAACAACTAAGCATCACCTCTTGTGAATATTACTGAATAGGGCCTGAAATAGTGTTTGGTCCTGATGGACAGTAATCAGTCAAGCAGAGTATGACTAGATCTTGGAATTTTAGAAAAACATGTTTCTTCAACACATACATACTTGTGCATCAGCTGTGTACCAGGCTAAGTGATAGGTATGGAATGGTGATCAGACAAGTCAGGAGAGGGGACCCTGTCCTTATGAAGTGTAATTAATAAAGACATGGATACTGAATAAATGCATAGTGAACATATTTTGTCCTGTAAATTATGAGGAGTTTTTAGAAGGAAATGTTCAGGATGTTATGAAATAATGAAAATTGGATGGGTAAGAGCAGAACAGCAATTTATACTGTTCATATTGGGAATTAAAATGATGATGGATCAGTAAAGAATAAGCAGTGGCCTTTCAAAAGGACCAAAGAAGTACATTGTCTTCAGTGTCAGCCTTGATTTCTCCTTGCTCTTCTCCCACATCCATTTAAGTATCGTAACTTATTAACACTTAGCCTTCAAGTATTTCTCAAAACTGTGTCTTCTCTTTACCCTTTTTGCCACTGTTCTGGCTAAAAGTTTATTATTTGCTGCCTGCACTCTTACAGCAGCTTTTGTGGGATTCCTGCCTCCAGTCTTAGCCATTTTTAGATTCATGGTCACAGATCACCAACAATGTTCTATCCAAAATACAAATCTGACCATACTACCCAGTCATTCCTTTAATGGAACCCCATTATATGAAGGATGAAATCTAAATTTCCTAAAAATAGCAGCTTCTCTGAGGGTTATAGACTTCTTCCAGTTTTATACAATTATTGTTACATTCTTTTCCTTACTGTTGCAACAAACAACTCCTTCCCATCCTTTGTTATTTACCCAGTCATTTCCTTAAAAAGCTTTCTGTGATGCAGCCATCCCCAGAATGAGCCCCTGTACTTCTGTGTACATATTTCCATTAATGATTTTGTCACATTATTATATAATTATATAATTATTTGATACTGGATATATCTTACTTTCATATTACTAGTGCTGAATGACAGTAGGCACTCAATAAATGTTTTTAGGTAAATAAGTAAATGGCTTGCCTTAAGTTGGTCTCTGCTGTTCTATAATTTTTAAGTACAAATATTTAATATTTAAAATATTTTAATGTATGTTCCCTATCATGATTTGAGTAGATATTTGATTTTAATATTGTGAATGTTATGAGCCCTTTATGAGGTCTTTGCTACTAGTGAGAACAGTGCCATCTATTGGCTATTATCCAAATTGTATTCAGGAGCGAACATTAGAGTTTTTAAGAAAGTTACAAAGGCACCTGTGAAAGTTTTAGAAAGAGACACCTGAAAACTAATTATCACATGCATGCAAAAACACAGGAAGTGAATTAGTCGTGTCCCATCAAATGAGAATTATGTGTCCTGACATAGATAATAACAGAAAATATTTATTGTGAGTGCCTGGTTTTATTTTATTCTATATCATTACTAAAGAAATTAAAGATAGCTACTATTGTTTTATAGAAAAAGACCATCTAAAATATAATTGAGCATCCACTCCCATCTTTAACAGAAAATTGATACTTTGTAATTTCTATAGTATTTTATTTCCAAATTCTTAAAAAATTCACCTGGAACCATAAAGATATGAGAAAAAAACTAAACAAAGAAAATCTGTAAACTATAGGCAGTAGATTTTTAAAAATTGTTTCTAAAAGTTTTAAATTTTATTTGAGAGGAAGTGGAGAGTGAGAGAAAGCATGTCTTTTAATGGGAGTCTAGCTAGGTATGAAAGGTAGTGGTTTTATTTGTCCTGAATATCTTGTGCCACATTATTGAAAAAATGTAATTTTTTTACTTCATTGCCTGATCATTTTCTTCTGCATCAATATTCTTCCATATTAAAGGGCACTGTGTAACACTTAAAGCAGCAGAAATAAAACCATACTGGACTTAGCTGATGTAAAGCAGTTGCCTGACTAGCAGCTGCCCTGTTATGGGCACGTATAGTTGCTTCAAGTGTTTTATAGACAGTCAATGAAGATTTGAAGTGAAAGAAAGCCGTCAAAGTATTACTGAGTCTTGGTGTGTTGCCAGATTACCATGTTCTTATGAGTTTCAGAAATGACATGGTATCTATGACAGTTAAACAAACCATTAGAAAGCCTGGGTTTAAGTCCTAGCTTTGCTCCCAATTCCAAGTTTGTGCTAATGCATACCCTGGGAGGCAACAAGTGATGACTCAAGTGGTTGGGTCCCTGCTGCACACTTGTGGGACTTAGATTGAGTTCCTGCTTCCTGGCTTTAGACTGGACCAGCCCAGTTGTTGCAGGCATTTGGGGAGTGACCAAGTAGATGAGAAATGTTTCTGTTTATCTCTCTTTCTTTCTAATTTCCTGCCTTTGATAAAATAAAATTAAACTAGTTTATAGCACAGTATCTTACTGCTTTCCCCCTTTTAATTATCATGGATATTAGTGTTCCCCAAGTTGTGTGGCAGTTTTGAAGATTGCTTCATTCATGTTCAGAAACACAGATCCCTGGAATAATTTAAAAAAAAAAAAAAGGTTCTTATAGCTCCTTCATTAACCCCCTATTGAGATCTTCCCTGTCTATCCCACTTAGATAGAGCAGCCTTGGGTGTAAGATTTTCCCCTATTTACTAGGTCACATGACTGATCTTCCTGGATGGTCTTCAGTTAGAAATAGTGCCTCTCTCCCTTTGTATATTATGTGCTATTAAAGGGAGTATCTAACATGAATGCATCTTTTAAGATTAAGGTGAATATAGCTTTGAATTTTTATTTCCATCCCTCTGTTTTCTTTGAACACATAAATAAGGTCCATGTTGAAGGAAGTCTTGTGGTTGGAGCTTGGATCAGAGAGAAAGTTAAGTGACATATACATACTCTGAACATGGAAATCACAAATTTGACAACTGAAACATCATTATGAAGTTTACCTCATTTGCTTTAACTCTGTCTTTTCTGATGGCCACTTCTTAGTTCAGCACATGATTGCTGATGGACTTGCTCCACGGCTGATCAGACCACCACTAAAATGTGCAAATCTAACATAATTCCAGCTTCATATGGTCTCTCTAGCTACATTTATAATGTATGTTGGTGAGTAGAATGTTGAGTGAGTCAAAATACTTTATTTCATGTTATAATTTTCATTAGCATACTACTTGACTGTATCAAATCATTAAAAATATATTCCATCTTGAGATTTTTTTTTCCCTACACAATTGGACTTTTTTATTGTTTAGTTATCTTAGTTACTAATTTCATATTTTGATATGAATTTTGAAAGAAAGTGGCTTTATTAATAAGGTACACTACCAATATGTATGTATGTATATTTAAACTTCCCTTCTCCCAGAATTGTGACTCTCTATTTTTTTAGATTTATTTATTTTACTTGAAAGTCACAGTTACACAGAGAGAGGAGAGGCAGAGGGGGAGAGAGAGAGAGAGGTCTTCCATCCACTGGTTCACTCCCCAAATGGCCTCAATGGCTGGAGCTGCACCAATCCAAAGCCAGGAGCCAGGAGCTTCCTCCGGGTCTGCCACATGGGTACAAGGGCCCAAGGACTTGGGCCATCTTCTACTGCTTTCCCAGGCCATAGCAGAGAGCTGGATTGAAGAGGAGTAGCGGGGACCAAAACCGGCACCTCCACTGGATCTCCCACACAGGTGCAAAGGCCCAAGGACTTGGCCATCTTCTATTGCTATCCCAGGCAATAGCAGAGAGCTGGATCGGAAGAAGAGCAGCTGGGACCAGAACTGGCGCCCAATGGGACGTCAGCATTTCAGGCCAGGGCATTAACCTGCTGGCCACAGCGCCGGCCCCAGGTTTCTGGTATTTCAACAAAAATTTTCTCTTTTCTGTGAATTACCTACTCAACAACCATTTCTGAATATCATGGTAAAAGTACCTTTATTTCTTCATTATCTTCATGTATACAGGTATATGATTTCAAAAGGCTACTGTTACAGCAAGAATTTTGGCACTTGTTAAAAAACTATTTTGATAATCAAGATTTGTTTGTGTTTGAAGTAACTTAAGATGGCATTATTGAGAAATAATGAGTCAACACTAAGATCTATCTAAATTTGCCTACGTATTCCTTGATACAGTCACTCAGGAGTCCAAGAGATATTGCTGACTCTAGGACTAAGACTTATTTATCTTAATAAATAATGTGAATGAGAAGTTGTCGAGAAGTGAGGAGTGAAAGGATGTTGGGGACAGAGATCTGGAACACTTTACCACTACCAATACAAACACAAATTTCCTGTCTTTTTTCCAAAGTTTTATGTATTTGAAAGGCAGAGATAAAGAGAGACATGGACAGAGGGAATTTTTCTATTCAGTGCTTCACTCTCCAAATGCCTGTAACAGCTGGGCTGACCAGGCCAAAACCAGGAGCCCAAGACTCCATCCTGGTCTCCCTTAAGGATGGCAAGGACCCAACCACTGGAACCATCACTTGCTGCCTCCCAGGGGTACACATTAGCAAGAAGTGAATCAGAAGTGGAGCAGGGATGCAAACCATGACATTCGTGAGATGTAAGCATCCCAAGCAATTTTCTTAACTATTACATCAAACACCCACTCTACAGATTTTCTAATCTAGCCAATAATTTATTGCATAAGACAGCATAAGCATTTTCCTATCTGAATAATTGTTATGTATAATATATATAATTTGAAATTGCCCGTGAAAGAGAAGACTCATCCACTTGTTTATCAAGCTGTTTAAGAGTCTTCTTTGGAGCCGGTGCTGTGGCAGAGTAGGTTAATCCTCCATCTGTAGCACAGACATCCCATATGGGTGTCAGTTCTAGTCCCTGCTGATCCTCTTCTGATCCAGCTCTGTTAGGACCTGGGAAAGCAATGGAAGACGGCCTGCACCCACATTGGAGACCCAGAAGAATCTCCTGGCTCCTGGCTCCTGGCTTCTGGCTTCTGGCTTCAGATGGGCCCAGCTCTGGCCATTGGAGCCATTTGGAGACTGAACCAGCAGATGGAAGACCTTTCTCTCTGTCTCTTCCTCTCACTATCTATAACTTTACCTCTCAAATAAATAAATCTTTTAAAAAAAAGTCTTCTTTGTACTAGGTACAGAGAGATTATAAAACATCTTGCCTTCAGGACTTCATTGTTATTCTGAACAGTTATATAACTTAGTGTCTTGCTTTAGGAGTAAGGGAGACTTCCAGCTCATACAATCATATTGCCCCTGAAATTAGAATAAATAAGAGTAAAGGTCAATTAAATTTAATGAACTAACTTAAATTAGTGAATTGTCATTTCAAAAGTCAATAATGAAGTAAGGCTGCTTTAAAATCCACAGTTTTAAAATGAATGGGATTTGAAAAATCATTTGTTAATATTTTGGAACTCAAGTTCTTAAATTTCAAGGGATACAGATGCTTTTGAGACTCTTGATAAAAACTAGATTCTCAGTCCAGAAAGATATCATTGTGTGTTATTTCAGGAAATTCATAGATTTCGTGATATCCATCCATAATACTTATGTTAAACATGCCTTTAATATCTCCATAACCTTTCATTCATCTTCTCCTGCCTCGTCTTCCTATGTCCTTGTTTCCATCAGCCTCTCTTTCCTTCTTCATGTGTAGGTGACATTCTCTTACTTCTGTGGTGTCTCTATTTTCTTTCTTTGATTCTTTTTTTTTTTGCCAGAATGTCCTCTTTTCTCATTTTTCCTGCTTACTTAGCTAGACCATGGATTTGAAATATATTTTAAAACCATTACAGCATAGTTTGAATGGCTTTAGTTTTATTGGAATATTTCAATTAAAAATATCAGAATCACTTTAAATGTAGTCAAAAAACAACAAAGTAAAAGAAAAATTACTTTTACTAGTGTTGTTTTATACTTCATTTTAGTCTTTTTCTTAACATTCTGTATATTTATATAATTGTGTATGAGTGCATTTTGACTATGGAAGTTTTCCAGGACATGTAGACAATCTAGTTTTTTAGGAGTTGCTTTAGGGATTACAATATGCTTCTTTAATTCATCACAATCTACTTCAAGTTTATACTGCTGACTTCCAATAAAATATAGGAACTTTGTATGAGTTTGTTTTTATTTTTTTCTTCTTTGTACCTTTGCTTTCATAAATATTACATCTAGGTACATGATAAAGTTAACAATACTGTTAAAACTTTTGCTATTAGCAAATATGTGTTGAAAAAATTAAGAGTAGTAAACTAAAAATTATAGGCACATGGTCATTTATATTTACTCTTTACAGTGCTCTTTATTCCTTCTTATGGCTCTAAGTTACCATTAATATCATTTCCTTTTGGTCTGAAGGACATACCCAGTATTTCTTGTTAGGGCAGGGCCACTAGAAGTGAATTACCTCAGTTTTTGTTTATCTGTGAATATTTTTGTTTTCTTTATTTTTTGTTGACTGTAGAATTGTTGCTTACCAGGTGTTTTCTCCTCAGCACTTTAAAAATGCCATTCATCTTTCCTTCTTGTCTGCATTATTTCTGTTGGAAAATAAATCATTATTCATATTTTTATTTGTGTGTGTAATGACACTTGTCCCTTGCTACTTTTAAGATTTTCTCTTTGACTTTGTTCAGTAGGAGTTTGACTGTGATATACATGAATGTCGTTCCTTTTGCATTTGTCTTCTTCAGGTTCATTGAGTTTCAGTGATTTGTATGTTAGTTTTTCATCAAATGCGATATTTTTGGTCATTATTCAAGTTTTTTATTCCTGTTACCTCCTTATGTGCTGTTTCTTTTCCTGAAAAAATGTAATTAAAAGATAAGAGGTTTTTTGGTGTAAAAAACTTATGAAATCTATGAATAATTTTTTCATTATACACATTTTTCAATAACCCTTCTGAAGACCCCTCTTATCTGTGTTAAAATGTTTGGTGGTATCTTACATTATTTTGTCTGTTTTTTGTAGTTTGGTTTTTTGGCTTAGATAATTTTTATCCATCCATATTTGTAGATACTGATGATTTTTTTCTGACATCTCAGATCTGTTAATGAGCCCATCTACTGAGTTCTGTTTTCATTGTAGTTATTGTATGTTTCAACTACGAAATTTCCATTGGGTTCCTTCCTTTGAGTTTCAGCATTCTCAGTTCCTCTTACCATATTTTGTTCAATCAATTTATTCATTGTCTTTGCATATTTTTCTTTAATTCTTTGAACATATTTATAATAGTTTCTTTGCGTCTTCACTAAATCTGGGCCAATTTGAAGTTAGTTTAACTACTTTTTTTCCTTGATTATGGGTTGACTTTTCCATACTCTATTTTTTTCCCTAATTTTTGGTTTAAAATTGGAATTGTGGGTAATATGTGACTCTAGCTTCCACAGTATTCTTTTGAGGGTTTAGTGTGTTTGTTTTAGTAGATTACCTTCTCTGGACTCAAACTATGACATTTGTTGCCTTTGCAGATTTAGCTGTTGGTATCTCACCTTTGTTTTTGTATTTGCTGATACTGTCTGCTTTTTTACCTCCGCTCCTTAGTATTCTTCAGTATGCATGTAAACTTTAGTGGTCAGTGAATGATTTGGGCAAAGGTCATGGCCAAATACCTCAAGGCCATAAGGCTTCTACACTGTGGCCTGGATGTATGTGGAGAAGGAATACATTCAAAGGTGGAGCAAATTCACATCATCCAGGTTTTCAGTCTTCACCTGGCTCTCTAGCATCTTCTGCACGTGTATGTAATTTAGAAGCACGTAGAAAGTTTGTAATCTCAGGATACTATGACTCATCGACTTCCAATGTCTGCTTGTTAACTGTTTATTGTTCTGCCACAAGCCTGAACCGAGCTTTATTTATTTGAAAGTCAGAGTTATAGAGAGAGACAGGTTGAGAGAGAGTTGGAGGGGAGGAGGGGAAATAGCTTCATCCACTGGTTCAATCCCCAAATGGCTGCAACAGTTGAGGCTGTGCCAGACCAGAGACAGGAGCCAAGAGCTTCACCTGGGTCTCCCACATGGGTGCAGGGGCACATCTTGGCCCATCTTGGGCTACCCATCTTCTGCTGCTTTTCTAGCCACATTAGCAGGGAGCTGGATCAGAAGTGGTACAGCCAGGACTCAAACCAGTGCCCATAAGAGATGCCAGAGTTGCAGGCAGTGGCTTAACCTACAGTGACAAAATGCTGACCTTAAAGCAGTATTGAATGTTTTTATCATTCAAACTTGGGAGAAATGATGTATGCAAGCAAACATATAAAATCTTGCCTTTCGTTCTTGATGAAATAACAGTATTTCTCGGTAAATTCCTAGGTTGTTATCTACCTTTTCTTAGTTCCCAGTGCTCGGAAATAGTTTTTTTTTTAATGATTTTGTCTAGATTTCTACTTGTTTTCTATGGGGAATGATTCTCCTAATCTCATGGTGCTATTATTATAAGTAAGAATACACACCATTGTTAGTATTTCAGGATAGTTTCTTAGCATCTTTGTTTTGTACATGCATATTAAATAACATATTTCACATAAATTGAATCAACATTATGATTTAGTTTACATCCTCTGCTTTCACTTAGTTATGTAGTATAACTTTCTATGTCGTTAATGCTTCTGTAAATATCTTAATATAGTTTTTTGTAAAATATTCAAAATTTTCCTAAGAGATTTTAATATAACTGTATCATGCTTTAGTATACCAATATAATCAAATAAATTGAATTATTTCTCCATTGTTAAAAATTTACTGGTGTAACAGAAATCAAAAGAATCATCAGAAATTACTACAAGGACTTGTATGCCAGCAAACAGGGAAACCTATCAGAAATGGATAGATTCCTGGACACATGCAACCTACCTGAATTGAACCAGGAAGACATAGAAGACCTAAACAGACCCATAAGTGAGTCAGAAATTGAATCAGTGATAGGGGCCCTCCCAACAAAGAAAAGCCCAGGACCGGATGGATTCACTGCTGAATTCTACCAGACATTTAAAGAAGAACTAACCCCAATTCTTCTCAAACTATTCAGAACAATCGAAAAAGAGGGAATTCTCCCAAATTCCTTCTGTGAAGCCAGCATCACCTTAATTCCTAAGCCAGAAAAAGATGCAGCATTGAAAGAGAATTACAGACCAATATCCCTCATGAACATAGATGCAAAAATCCTCAACAAAATTCTGGCCAATAGACTGCAGCAACACATCGGAAGGATCATCCACCCAGACCGGGTGGGATTCATCCCTGGTATGCAGGGATGGTTCAATATTCGCAAAACAATCAACGTGATACACCACATTAACAGACTGCAGAAGAAAAACCATATGATTATCTCACTAGACGCAGAGAAAGCATTCGATAGAATTCAACACCCTTTCATGATGAAAACCCTAAGCAAACTGGGTATGGAAGGCATATTCCTCAATACAATCAAAGCAATTTATGAAAAACCCACGGCCAATATCCTATTGAATGGGGAAAGGTTGGAAGCATTTCCACTGAGATCTGGTGCCAGGCGGGGATGCCCACTCTCACCACTGCTGTTCAATATAGTGCTGGAAGTCTTAGCCAGAGCTATTGGGCAGGAGAAGGAAATTAAGGGGATACAAGTTGGGAAGGAAGAACTCAAGCTATCCCTCTTTGCAGACGACATGATTCTTTATTTAGGGGACCCAAGGAACTCTACTGGGAGACTATTGGAACTCATAGAAGAGTTTGGCAAAGTAGCAGGATGTGGAATCAATGCACAAAAATCAACAGCCTTTGTATACACAGACAATGCCACGGCTGAGGAAGAACTGCTAAGATCAATCCCATTCACAATAGCTACAAAAACAATCAAATACCTTGGAATAAATTTAACTAAGGACATTAAAGATCTCTACAATGAAAATTACAAAACCTTAAAGAAAGAAATAGAAGAGGATACCAAAAAATGGAGAAATCTCCCATGCTCATGGATTGGAAGAATCAATATCATCAAAATGTCCATTCTCCCAAAAGCAATTTACAGATTCAACGCAATACCAATCAAGATACCGAGGACATTCTTCTCAGATCTGGAAAAAATGATGGTGAAATTCATATGGAGACACAGGAGACCTCGAATAGCTAAAGCAATCTTGTACAACAAAAACAAAGCCGGAGGCATCACAATACCAGATTTCAGGACATACTACAGGGCAGTTGTTATCAAAACAGCATGGTACTGGTACAGAAACAGATGGATAGACCAATGGAACAGAATAGAAACTCCAGAAATCAATCCAAACACCTACAGCCAACTTATATTTGATCAACGATCCAAAACCAGTCCCTGGAGTAAGGTCAGTCTGCTTAATAAATGGTGCTGGGAAAACTGGATTTCCACGTGCAGAACCATGAAGCAAGACCCCTACCTTTCACCTTACACAAAAATTCATTCAACATGGATTAAAAATTTAAACCTACGACCCGACACCATCAAATTACTGGAGAGCATAGGAGAAACCCTGCAAGACATAGGTACTGGCAAAGACTTCTTGGAAAAGACCCCAGAAGCACAGGCACTGAAAACCAAAATTAACTACTGGGATTGCATCAAATTGAAAAGTTTCTGTACTGCAAAGGAAACAGTCAGGAAAGTGAATAGGAAACCGACAGAATGGGAAAATATATTTGCAAACTATGCAACAGATAAAGGGTTGATAACCAGAATTTACAAAGAAATTAAGAAACTCCACAACATCAAAACAAACAACCCACTTAAGAGATGGGCCAAGGACCTCAACAGACATTTTTCCAAAGAGGAAATCCAAATGGCCAACAGACACATGAAAAAGTGTTCAAGATCCCTAGCAATCAGGGAAATGCAAATCAAAACCACAGTGAGGTTTCACCTCACCCCGGTGAGAGTGGCTCACATTCAGAAATCCACCAACAATAGATGCTGGAGAGGATGTGGGGAAAAAGGGACACTAATCCACTGTTGGTGGGAATGCAAACTGGTGAAGCCACTATGGAAGTCAGTCTGGAGATTCCTCAGAAACCTGAATATAACTCTACCATTCAACCCAGCCATTCCACTCCTTGGAATTTACCCAAAGGAAATTAAATTGGCAAACAAAAAAGCCGTCTGCACAGCAATGTTTATTGCGGCTCAATTCACAATAGCTAAGACTTGGAACCAACCCAAATGCCCATCAACAGTAGACTGGATTAGGAAATTATGGGACATGTACTCTACAGAATACTATACAGCACTCAAAAACAATGAAATCCGGTCACTTGCAACAAAATGGAGGAATCTGGAAAACATCATGCTGAGTGAATTAAGTCAGTCCCAAAGAGACAAATATCATTTGTTTCCCTTGATTGGCGATGACTAACTGAGCACCAAAGGGGAAACCTGTAGAAGTGAAATGGACACTATGAGAAACAGTGACTCGATCAGCTCTTGTGCTGACTGTTGTTGTACAATGTAATACTTTATCCATGGTAGTATTTTTTTTTTCTCTTTATCCTAGTACTAGTGGTTGAACTCTGTAATTAACACACAATTATTCTTAGGTGTTTAAATTTTAACTGAAAAGTGATCTCTGTGAAATATAAGAGTGGGAATAAGAGAGGGAGGAGATGTAAAATTTGGGACATGCTCAATCGGAACGGCCCCAAATGATGGAGTTAGAATTGTGCCAGGGGTTTCCAATACAATCCCATCAAGGTGGCATGTACCAAGGCCATCTCATTAGTCCAAGTGATCAATTTCAGCTCACAATTGATCACACTGATAGGTCTAAGAGTCAAAGGGATCACACAAACAAGACTAGTGTCTGCTAATACTAACTGATAGAATGAAAAAGGGAGAGAATGATCCAACATGGGAAGCAGGATACACAGCAGACTCATAGAATGGCAGATGTCCTAAATAGCACTCTGGCCTCAGAATCAGCCCTTAAGGCATTCGGATCTGGCTCAAGAGCCCATGAGAATATTTTAGGCATGGAAAGCTAAGACACTCTGGAAAAAACAGAAGACCTAAATGAAAGATCTCTGCGAGTGAGATCCCAGTGGAAAGAACGGGGCCATCAAAGAAGGAGGTACCTTTCTCTGAAGGGAGGAGGGAACTTCCACTTTGACTATGGCCCTGTGGGAATAAGATCGAAGTCGGCGAACCCTAAAGGCTTCCATAGCCTCGGCAACTCATGACCAGAGCCTAGGGAGATTACTGATGCCATAAACAAGAGTGTCAAATTGTTAAATCAACATCAGGAGTCACTGTGTACTTACGTCTCATGAGGGATCTGTCCTTAATGTGTTATCCAATGTGAAGTGATGCTATTACTAGTACTGAAACAGTATTTTTACACTTTGTGTTTCTGAGTGGGTGCAAACTGATGAAATCCTTACATAGTATATATTGAATCGATCTTCTTTATATAAAGATAATTGCAAATGATTAAAAAATCTTGGTGTTAAACTGGAAATTGCATAGACAATTAATCAATTTTTTAAAAAAAAAAATCATGTAGGATCTCTGTCCTTAATGTGCTGTACATTGTGAATTAATACTATAACTAGTACTCCAACAGTATTATCATTTTGTGTCTCTATGCGAGGGCAAACCGTTGAAATCTTTACATAATATGTACTAAATTGATCTTCTGTGTATAAAGAGAATTGAAAATGAATCTTGATGTGAACAGAAGGGGAGAGGGAGCGGGAAAGGGGAGGGTGGGGTGCGGGAGGGAAGTTGTGTGTGGGGGGGAGCCATTGTGGTCCATGAGCTGTTCTTTGGAAATTTATATTCTTTAAATAAAAGCTTTATAAAAAAAAAAAATTTACTGGTGTATTGTTTTCAGTGATTTTTCAGTCACTTTCTCTTCTAGATACCATAAGGATGAACATAATTGTGCATTGACATTTTTATCTTAAGTAATTGCTGTAGGCTCAGTTCTTCAAATGAATATCCTATGTCAAAGGATATGAATATTTTAAATGTTCTTAATATATAGTACTCTGTCATTTTGTAGCTAATAAGCAATTTTGAGTGCTTTCATATTTAACATTATATTTAATATGTATTCTGTATTTCATTAAATAGTGTTTTTTAAAAAGATTTATTTATTCATCTGAAAGTCAGAGTTATGCAGAAAGAGAGAGAGAGAGGTCTTCCATCTGATGGTTCACTCTCCAATTGGCCACAACAGCCGGAGCTGTGAGGATCTCAAGCCAGGAGCCAGGAGCTTCTTCCTGGTCTCTCAGGAGAATGCAGGGGTCCAAGGATTTAACCCCAACCCCGTCATCTACTGTTTTCCCAGGCCATAGCAGAGAGCTGGATAGGAAGTGGAGCAGCTGGGACTTGAACCGATGCCCATATGGGATGCTGGCACTGCAAGTGGCAGCTTTACCCGCTACGTCACAGTACCCCATCATTAAATACTGTTACCTACTCCCCCCCCCCCCCCCCCCGCCTTTTTAAGATTTATTTATTTGAAAGGCAGAGTTAGAGAGAGGGAGAAGCAGAGAGAGAAAGAGAAGTCTGCCATCTGCTGGTTCACTCCCCAAATGGCCGCAATGGCCAGGGCTTAGCCAGTCCAAAGACAGGAGCCAGGAGCATCATCCAGGTCTCCATATGGGTGCAGGGACTCAAGCACTTGTGCTGTCTTCCACTGCTTTCCCATGTGCATTAGCAGGGAGATGAATAGGAAGTAGAGCAGCCAGGACTTGAACTGTTGCCCATGTGGGATGCTGGTGCTACAGGTGGCAGCTTAACCCACTACGCCACAATGATGGCCCCACATAATTCCTTTATTGATGAATATTTATTTTACTTCCTGGTGTTCTTTCCTTTAAAGAACATCTCTAGGGGACTGGCTTTGTGGTGTAGTAGATAAAGCCACCGCCTGGAATGTCAGCATCCCATATAGGCATCAGTTCGAGTACTGGCTGTTCTGCTTCCAAACCAGCTCCCTGCTAATGGCCTGGGAAAGCAGTGGAAGATGACCCAAGTGCTTGGGTCCCTGCACCCACGTGGGAGACCCAAAAGAAGCTCCTGGCTCCTGGCTTCAGTCTATCCCAGCCCTGGCCATTGTGGCCATTGGGGGCATGAGAATGAGAGGATGGAAGACTGCTCTCTCTCTCTCCCTCTCCCTCTCTCTCTCTCTCCTTCTCCCTCTCTCTCTCTCTCCCTCTCTCTATCTCTCTCTGTAACTCTGACTTCCAAAAAATGAAATAAATCTTTAAAGAAAAAGAGAAAATTTCTGAAATATCAGAACACTCATATTTTCATGTTTTAAATATTTTATTCCAGAACATACTTGGAATATTTTCTTATAGAGTATGAGTACCTGTAATCATCATTTCATACATTTCAAATTGCTTTCTATAAGGATCAAATCAGTTTATAATATTGCCAGTAATCGAACACACAAAAATCAGTAACATTTTTGTGCACAAATGATGAGCTCACTGAGAAGAAATTATAAGACCAACCCCATTTATAATAGCTATTAAAAACACATACTTGGAATAAATTCAGCTAAGGTTATGAAAAAATTCTACTACAATGAAAATTATAAAACACTAATGACAGAAATTGAAGAATACAGGAAAAATGGAAGTAATCTTACTTATTCGTTGATCAGAAGAATTATTTTTATTCAGATGTTCATATTACCAAAAATAATTCACAGATCTAACACTATCCCTGGCAAATAATCAATGACCTTCATAGAACAGCAAAGAGTAATCCTGGAATTTATATGGAAGCACAAAAGGTCCCCAAAAGCCAAAGTAATCTTGAAAAAAAAGAACAAATCAAAAGACATCACAATACCTGATTCCAAGACATACTATAGGGCTTTTATAATCAAAACAGCGTGGTGGTACTGGCATAGAAACAGATGCATATGCCAGTGGAACATAATAGAGATCAGAGAAAGAATCCACACATCTATAACTGTTCTTTTCAAAGGTACCCTAAACATAAACTAGTGAAAAGACAGTCTCTTCTATAAATGGTGCTTGTAAAACTAAATATCCATTTGTAGAAGATTGAAAATAAGATCCTACCTGAATCTACTCAAAACATATCAAAGAGCTAGATGTAAGACATGAAACTATGAAACCACTGGAAGAAAAGATAGGGGAAACACTTTAAAACATCAGTATAGGCAATCATTGTTTAGATATGACCCCCAAATCATAGGCAACAAAGCAAAACTAGACAAGTGGGATCATATGAAACTAAGAAACATATCTATAACAAAAAAATAATTAACAGAATGAAAAGACAACCATCAGAATGGGAGAAGATATTCAACTATTCATCTGACAGAGTATCCATAATATATAAGGAACGGAAAGAAACTCAACAAAAACAAAAGCCAAACATTCAGTTAAGAAATGGGCAGAGAATATGAATAGATAGTTCACAAAAGAAGAAACACAAATGACCAACAAAAATGTAAAGAAATGTTCAATATCACCAGTTATCAGGGAAATGCAGATCAAAAACCACAACTTTATCTCATTCTAGTTGAAAGACTGTTAACGAAAAAAACAAAACTAACAAATGCTAATGAGGATGCAGAGAAAAGAATACCCCACTTATATAGTGTTAGTAGAAGTAAAAATTAGTATAGTCACTATGAAGAACAGCAAAGAGGTTCCTCAGAAAACTAAAAATAGATTTACCATATGACCCTGTTGTCCTACATTTCAAATATATGCAAAATAAATGAAATCAGTCTATTGAAGAGATGCTTACATTCCCTTGTTCATTGTGGTACTATTGGCAATAGCCAATATATGGACTTAGTCTAGGTTTCCCTTTGGTGAATGAATAGGTAAAGTAAATGTGGTATATCTATACAGTAGGTTATTATTCACCTCTAAAAGAGTGAAAGTCTGACCTTGACAGCAAAGTGGTTGGAACTGGAGATCATTAAGTTAAGTGAAATAAGCCAAACCTAGAATGACAAATATATCATATGTTCTCTCTCATACATGAACATTAAAAAAAAGTTGACCTAAACTAAGAATAATGCTTACTCATGTTTGGGAAGGATGGAGAGGGAGGAATAGCGAAAGGCTGGATAAGGGATACCACAACACAATCAGGTACAGGTAATAGATTCTCTAGTGTTCCACAGCATAGAGGGGTGACTATAGTTCACCTAATGTATTATATACTAAAGAAAGAACTGGAAGAAGAGAAGTAACAGACTTTAAATATAAAGAAAATATAAGGAAATGGGCATGCTAATTGCTTGATTTGATCAGTTTATGTTCTATACATGTGTTGAAGTATTCCATGGTATTTCATAAGATATGCCTATATGATCATGTTAATAAAAAATTAGAAAAAAAAAAACTGAGAAGAACCCAGTACCCCTAGTGAAGTATCAGAGATTTACACCACTGGTTTGTGTTAAATATAATTTCCATTTTCTAATTTGCATATTTTCTAGTATGTTAATGACAGCATTTTAACAGAAATCTGAAGAGAGAGTTTGACTATCATTTTTCTGTGTGAGTTGTCTTATGCATTTTATCTTGTTCTTTTATCTTTGGGAATTAGTCACTTTATAATCATTTTATAGGAGCTTTTCTTGAAATTAATCTATTAATGCTAGGATAAATTTGCCATTATCAATTTTACTGTCACTATGTTGCCATTTAGTTTAATTCTGTATTGTTTGACATTTTTTGATATAAAATTGAATATTGTTATGCAGTCAAACTGTCAGTCTTTTTTCTTTGTGATTTCTTTGTTGCTTCTAAGCTTAAAAAGTCAGTCCTTCCCCCAAGGGAATTCTTACTCTATTGAAATTTGAAATTGTCACTTTTTTAGTTAAAAAATAATTACCTGCATTTCATATGTTTTAACTTTAAAAGTTTTTATTGAGTTGTGTTCATTTTCTACATCAGAATGTCTAAGAAATAATAAAATATATGCAGAAGATAATCTTAAATAAAATTGCACATTTCAGAAATTAAAAAAAAATGGTTGCCATATTGGTACAGTGGTCAATTTAAAAAAAAAAGTACAGTAAAGGTTATTTATGTGGTTATGAGTTGTGGTTACCATTACCAATTTACCGTGCAAATGTATTGTTCTTTTATTTAAAAAAATGAGATTTATTTATTTAAAAGGGAGGGAGGGAGAGAAAAAGACAGACAGAATGAGAGAAACTTCTGTTCACTGGTTCATTCTCCAAATGACTGTAATGGCCAGAACTAGTCCAGGCCAAAGCCAGGAGCCAGGAGCCAGGAACTCCATCCTGGTCTCCCAAAAAGGTGGCAGGAGCCCAAGTAATTGGGCCATCTTCTGCTGCTTTCCCAGGTGCAGTTGCAGGGACCTGGATCTGAAATGAAGTAGCTGGAACTGGAATCAGCGCTCTGATATTGGATCTGGCCTCACAGGAGGCAGCTTAGCTCACTACAGCACAACATTGGTCCCAAGTTGTCCTTTTATAATAAATATTATGAAGATGTGTAAAGCAGAACTTTTGATTGTTTCATTTTATTACTGTTGCAACTTTCATGGATAAAAATAGGGGGCTTACTTTCTCTCTCTCTCTTTTTTTTGGGGGGGGGGGGATAGCAGAGGGATCACAAAAGTACCAGCAAGAAAGACAGGAAGAGAGAGTTGTCTAGTTTAGAATTAAAGACTGAAAAAGAATATGTACTTCATACATTTGTATACTACTTTGACTCTACAATAGAATTCTAAAAGAAATATAGCAGCATAGATTAATAATTAAGTTTCTGCCAATACTTTTTAATCATGACTAACAACATCTATAGTTTTGGACTTTCCTTAAGCAGGGATCATTAATTATGATGAATTGCAAAATGATTTTGTGATTATACTAATGTCAACTAAAACGCCAGTGTTTAATCATCTATATCATTTTCACCTATTAAGCTGGTTATTGATCCTAGGTCTCCTGAGGCAAAAGGCTAGCATATTCATCCATTGTAAGTTTCACTTCTTAGCAAAATGTATCTTTAACCTCATGGTAGAAATAAGTATTTGTGTCACATCAGGTTATAGGCAAATCTTTGTTTTTGCAGTTTTTAGATCAGATTTAAATATACTAAATGTGTGATATAAATATATACTTAACTATAAAAATTCAGTACTATTAAATTATGCTTTTCCCTATCTTTTGAAAACATTTTTTCTTTTGTTGTAACACCTGTTTTTATTGGTCCATTGCAAAACTACTTGGAAGGCAGGTAGGATTAAGGTTTTTAAAAAGGGGGAAAAGTTGTCATTTTGCAATATATATTTTTCTAGCTCTTTCTAGGATCTACATTTAATTTTTAATTTTTTGTTTTTATAAAAATAGATCATTTTACATAGTAGTTTTGTAGCCTACTCTACTACAAATGTAATATTTTTCTATGTTATTGAATATCTTTACAACATTTGAAAAATTCACTCTGAAGGGCTTTAAAAAATTCATGGAAAAATTTAACTGAAATACATGCTCAGTTTCCATGAACTTTTTGAAATCCCCTAGTACTATGCTATTTCTGCCATGGAGTTGGGCCACAAATTATTAAATTATTATCCTTTTGATAATCCTTTTTTATTTTCAGAAACATTGTAATGAGTATACTTGTGTATGTTGGAACTAAGCTACTTCAGTTGATTACAGTCAGGAATAGAATACAGTTCTTCTGACATCAGTCAGCCTTTTGTCTTTTGTCCTTTCCCTCCCTTATAAAGTTGTTGGTCATCTTTGAAACGTGCCTTCTATACAGCTATTCCATCCAGAAAATCACTTAGTAAAAATTATCCAAATAAAATACATCATTTTCTGCAGTACATTTATAGTTACATAAAAATATAGATAAATATTTATTTGACCTTTAGCTAGTTTGTATCATGCATTTGTAATGTCGTGAGTCAGACAGCTGGATAGTAATGTATGTTTGTTTTTTTTGTTGTTGTTGTAATGTATGTTTTAAAGAGAAAACATCTTGTAAAAACTACAGTAATTTTAGCTTTTGTTATTGAGTAGGAAAAGGCTTCAAAAAAGTAAATTTGATCTGTTAGAGGCACAGGAAAGTAACTATTCAAAGACAGAAATTGTAACTTGGCATAAGGTACAGAAGGTTTTGTTAAGAGTATTAAAAACTTAAGTGAAGTTGATAAAGCAAGTAGAAACAAGCAGGCTGCTCCAGCTGATTGGAGCGGCTGAGAATATATTCCCTTCCCAGCTGCTGTGGGAAGATACAAAGGTGGATAAACAAAATTAAGAACTACAAAGAAAATTTGTTACAGAGAATAGGTTTCTTATAAATATGGTTGGAATGCTCAAAGGATATAAAAAATAGGAAGTATCATTTCAAACTGACTCCTAAAAGGATCAGGAAAGGCATTTGTGTCATTGTTTAAAAACAGTGTCTCACAGACCATTATGAAATGTTAATATTTATGAATTAAAGGATGTGCTGTTACTTAAAGTTGCAGTAACCAAACAAGAAGATACCTTATAAAGATGCTGGGAAATCAGAAAATATATTTATACTTAAATAAAGTTCAGGGGCCTGTGTTGCGGCATAGTAGGTATCATTGCTGTCTGGACTCCAGCATCCCATATAGGTGTGTTAGTTCATATCTGGGCTGCTCTGCCTCTGATTCAGCACCCTGCTGGGGGCCTGGGAAAGCCATGGAAGATGGCCCTACTGTTTGCGCCCCTGCCACCTACCTGGGAGACCTGGATGAAGTTGCTCCTGGCTTTGGTGTGGCCCCAGTGCTGGCAATTGCAGCCATCTGTGGCATGGACCAGTGGATGGAAGATCTCTCTTTCTCTGTGTCTCCCTCCCTCTCTCTCTCTCTTTCTCTCTCTCTCTCTCTCTCTAGTTTTGATTTTCAAAATAAATGTGTAAATCTTAATAAATAAAGCAAAATTTAAGACTATCTAAAGTTTTCCTTATACATCACTATGTACTCTTTCATTGTAGAAAACATTTAGGAGAGATAGCCTATAGCACTTTAATAAAGATTTTGAATACTCTCTGAGTTGTGAAACAGTCTGTATTTTAGCCAGCCAATCAAGTAGAGGTAGAGAAAGATAGCAGAATTTTACTTAGCATTTCTACAACTAATAATGACTTGGGGATTCCAAGTAGAAGGTTGTGAAGAAATAAAAACAGAGGAAAGAAAACACAGGACATAGTTGAGAAATAGTGAGAGGCAATGTATTGCTAAAATATTGGTTGAAAAGTAAAATAGAAGAATAAAATTGGGATATTATTGATGGTATTAAAAATTGAACTGGTAAGTTTATGCTTAATCTTGGAAGTAATGAAGAGTCATTGAGGCCTTTTTAAGTAGCAACTTAATTGAAACCTTTCATTTTGAAGATAATTTTAGCAGCTGCATCTAGAATGGACAGGATAAATGGAGAGTTTACAACTGCAATAATTTAGATCTGAGGTCAACAATAGTCTGTATCAGTGTCAACCTTTTTATTATAAAGGGCCAGGTAAATATTTTAGGATTTATGGGTCATACAGTCTGTATCACAAATATTCAGATTTGCCCCTTGCAGCTACAGATTGTAAACAGGCTGGGTATTTGTATAGTATAATGAAGGTATTTCAAGAGGTTCACAGAAGGGGCCAGTTTTGTGTTGTAGCAGATAAAGCCACCTCCTGCAATGCCAGTATCCTGTATGGGCACTGTTTCCTGTCCCAGTTGCTCCACGTCCAATCCAGCTGTCTGCTAATACGCCTGGCAAAGTAGCAGAAGATGGCCCAAGGTATTGGGCCCTTGCACCTATGTGGGAGACCTGGATGAAACTCCTGGCCCCTGGCTTCTACCTGGCCCAGCCCTGGCCATTTGGGGAGTGAACGAGTAGATGGATGATCTCTGTCTCTCTGTGTCTCTCCTTCTCTCTATAACTCTGCCTTTCAAAAAATAATAATAATAAAACCTTTAACAAAAAAATTCATAGAAAATGGAATTAAAAGACAAGTTTATTTTGATTAAAAATTTTGAAATCCATTCATGTTTTTCTTATATTGCATACTTCCATGAACTCTTTGGAGACCCTGGGTATACATGGATTTCACAATAACTTTATCTTTTAATTCCATTTTCCATGAACCTCTTAAGTACTCTTTCAATAATGGATTGTGAAGATAGGTGCTTAAATAGTCCTATAGGATTTTGTAACCTTAAGTTCCATTTCATGTCTTTAACATTGCATCTGTGAAATGACATATATAAGATGATATATTCTCTGGTTTTTAATTAAAAATAGCTGTTAAATGACTTTTTTGTAAATATTTAATTGTTTAGAGAAAGTGGTAAAACTCTAAGATGATTTTGCTTGAGAATGGAATACATTTTTTTTCTTTTTTAGGGGGTCTTTATTTAAACTAACTTGGTGCTAAGTTCTAGAGACAAGATAAATCTGCTTTTGAGCTATTTGTAATATTTCTAGCTTAGACCTTGATTCTAAGAGATAGAATTATAGTAACAGTTAAAATGAAATGTAGCTTGAAATATGATAAGCTTTTGATATGTGTCTCTGTCATAGTAAGATTGCTTTTTCTTTAAAGGAAACTGCACAGTACCTATATTACAAATATGTTTAATATTTTTAAAGGTGTACATCTGTAAAAGCTTGATTAAAATGAGATTTTTAGAAGGCATCATAATTTTAAGGTCATAAGTGAAAGCATCCAAAGACTAAACGGTTATTTATTTTTAACTTTGTATAGTCTATTCTAGCAATTAAAAATGATTATATTTGTCTTTTATTACCCTCTGAAAATTAATAAATCAATGAATTTCAAGCTATGAGGCAATGTAGTATTGTTAAAAACAGATTTTGTGATCTGGATTCAAATTCAAATTCTGCCACTTTGTCAGCTTTGTGAGTTATTGCTAATTTATACTTCATTTAAAAGATAGTATTGAGAATGCCTGACTTGTTAAAATTGTGATATGGTATGCAAAAAGCTTAGCATAGATTCTGGAACACCATTAGTGTAAAATAAATAATAGCTATTATATTTTTTCAAAACAGATATTACTTTTTTAGGTTGCTGTGCTTTCAGGGACATATGTCATATTGGCTGAAAAATATATAACACATAGACATTAACTCACATATATTTGGAACTCATAGGATCACTTTAAAAATTGCCATTTTACTGTCAAGTTGCTTGGTTAAGGAACTTACTCATTATACGCAGATTGTATGACTCCCTATTACTACTTATTATTTCTCATACCATTATCATTCCCCCAAACGTCTGTCTTTTGAGAATGCTAAGAACTTAGAAGAACTGAAACTACTCTCTTTTTTTTTGCAACTACTATTAAAAACAAGAAATCTGGAGTTATTGTATCTGATTTCAAGAGCTAGTATTAAGCTGTAGTACTCAAGAGAGTGTGATATTGGCATCAAGATTGGCAAACAAACGAACCAGAATAGTCTAGAAAGATACTTACACACATATGACGAGTTTACTTTGACAAAGGTACAAAGGCAGTTGAGTGGAAAAATGATCATCTTTTCTGCAGATGGATGCTGGAAAAATTGGATAACTATATTGCTAAATTGAAAAAAGGCTTCAGTGCATACTGTTTACAATATACAAAAATTAATTGAAAACATATCATGGAATGTTGCTGTGGCATGACCTTCTCATTCCACCACAATGGAATTACATGTAGAAGGAAAAAACCTCAAATCTTCTAAGATAAAGCTTTGTGAACTGGGAACATGTAAAAATTTCTTAGATACAGCACCATAGAAAGCATCATTCATAAAAGAAGTTGATGGGGTGGTCTTTGTCAAAAATCTTATCAGACTTTGTCTATAAAATTGGAAATTCCATATGAGAGAAAGTACTTTGTTACAATAGAGAAATTGACAGAAGCTTTGAACATTCATTTTACCATGGAAGATATATGGATAATATATAAGCACATAATAAAAGTGTTCAACAGCACCATTCAATAGAGAAACAACTGTACTGAGGTACCTCCACACACCTAATGGAGATTTGAAATTAAAAAGACTGACATGCCAAGTGATAATTAGGATGCACTTCGGAAACAACTTGGTATTTTCTTTAAAAAGTTACAGATATAATTACTGCATGATCCAGCCATGGATTTTACCCAAGAGATATGAAAGCACAATTATACAAAGGTTTGTACCTGAATGATTATAGCATTTTTTTGTAACAACAGCAGCAAAACTGGAAATAATTAAAATGCTGTTGACAGATGAATGTATAAAGATGTTACAGTGTATCCTTACAATGGAATATTATTCAGTGATGAAAAGGAATGAACTATTGATAGAATGACATGGATGCATTTCAAAATATTTATGCTGAGTTTAAAAGTGAAATACTAAGTATATGAAATTTATTGTGCTTTGGTAATTAGACCACAATAAAGCTTTGAGAAAATTTTTTAAAGATTTATTTTTTATTTATTTGAAAGGCAGAGTTAGAGAGGAAGAAGGAGAGACAGTGATTTAGAGATCTTCCATCTACTGCTTAATTCCCAGATGGCTGCAAAAAGCTAGGGCTGGGCCAGGCAGAAGCCAGGAGCCCATAGCTGCTTCTATGTCTCCCACGTGGGTGCGTGGGCCCAAGCACTTGGGGAATTTTACACTGCTTTCCCAGACACATTTGCAGGGAGCTGAATCAGAAGTGGAGCAACTGGGTTTTGAACTGGTGGACATGTGGGATACCAGCATCACAGGCAATGGCTTAACCAACCACACCACAACGCCAGTTCCTGTTTGAGAAAATTTTAAAGAAAGGTAAAAATAGCACACATGCTTGGTACAAGGTAGATATTTAATAAATAGAAGTTTATTTTCTTTTCTTTAAAGATTTATTTATTTATTTGAAAGTCAGAGTTACACAGAGAGAGAAGGCGAGGCAGAGAGAGAAAGAGAGAGAGAGAGAGAGATCTTCCATCCGCTGGTTCACTCCCCAATTGGCCGCAATGGCCAGAGCTGCACCACTGCAAAACCAAGAGAGCCAGGAGCCAGGAGCTCCTTTTGGGTCTCCCATGTGGGTGCAGGGGTCCAAGGACTTGGGCCATCCTCCACTGCTTTCCCAGGCCATAGCAGAGAGCTGAATTGGAAGTGGAGCAGTTGGAACTTGAACCGGCACCCATTTGGGATGCTGGCACTGCAGGCAGCGGCTTTACCCTCTATGCCACAGCACCAGCCCCAGAAGTTTCTTCCTCTAAATTATTATTTTTGATTATTCTATGATTCTTGGAATCAGAAATCATGTCTATGCATTTTTTATCCTCAACTTGTAGGACAGTCCTTTCTACATAAGAGGCTGTGTGTAAATTTTTTGAACAAATGAAAGTAATAAATTTTGAATGTTTGAATTTTATGTCAAGATTCTATAAGAGTTCAATAGTACTTTTCACACCTTCAAGATCCAAAATATTAAAACTATACATTTTATTCAAACGTAAGTTTTCAATTTCAAAAGTAGATTAAGGGTTACTATATATTCTTTTTATGTCAAGAGAGATTATGATAATATGAAATTGAGGGTAGGATCCAAAAACCATTCAAACTAATCTTAGTTTTGATATGGCAAAATATTGCTAGCCCAGTTTCGTTTCCAGCTCTGAATTCTCTCTTTGGCTCAGCCGCAATCTTTTTTTCAGACTTTCCACTTCCCTGTCCTTAACAACTCCCAAACTGTTGTTTGCAGGTGGGGTGATTTCAGCTTCATCAACTTTTAGAAATCCCATAATGGTTCAGGGAGCTGAATACTAATGGAAGTGAGAAGGATGAGCAAATAGTTTAGTGTAGATCAGTTTTATGTCAGGAGGAGCTTCTCTTTGATTTTCTTTTTATAGAACCAAGACTCAAAGGATTTTTCTGGATTTGGGTATTAGCCTCAGCAGTATTTTGAGAATCTAAAACTGCAGTGTATTTATAGTGAACTCAGGATGAAACTAAGAAAAGAGACTAGGCATTGAGAATGGACCACTGCATAAGTCATCATGAGGCTGATCTGTTTTTGTTTTTTGTTTTGTTTTGAAGTTTGATCTTAAGAGCGTTTGTTTTGCTTGAGAATGTGAGTACTCTTCTCTAACCCAGATCTTAAAGTGGAAATAAGTTGGTATACACGGCTGCAGTGGAGAGGAAAGGAAGCAAGAGGAAGACTCCTAGGCCCTCTCCTTCTATCACAGGATTTCTGTTACTTTAGCATTTTTAAGTCCTGCACAAGAATTTCTAGCAGCAGTACAGTTTTCCTTCTAAGTGTTAAAATTGTAGTACAATGTTGTTCTAGTTTTTTTTTGTTGACAGTTTTAACTTTAATACAGCCTTTAAAAATCTTTAAAGTTATTATTTTTCTTACTTTTCCATTATTGTCAATCTATGTTTACAAGAGAATCATATTTATATTCTCTGTAGATCTATTTTGATGATATTTGTTTATCTAATTTTATATCACTAATTTTGATATAAGGAATATTATTTTTAAATTGGTTATAATATTCTCTCTATAAGTTTCCTAAATACAGCACAATTATGACATTGTACCATTAAATATATCCTTGTTTAAAGATTCTTTGAGAAATTCCATACATGTGTGTTTGGTGTTATTATTATTTTGAATAACATAGGTACCATGTACCAGTTCTGATGCGATTCATACTAATGCTGAAGTATAATACAGAGTAAAATAGCTAAAGTAAAAAAGCTAAAATAGATATCTTGGCACGGAAACCCCAAAGGTGATTTTTTTTTCCTGATTATATGATCATACTTATCTAAAAATAAATGATAAAATGTTTTTTTTTCTTTTTTTTTTTACTTACAGGCAGAGTGGACAGTGAGAGAGAGAGACAGAGAGAAAGGTCTTCCTTTGCCGTTGGTTCACCCTCCAATGGCCGCCGCTGCCGGCGCGCTGCGGCCGGTGCACCGCGCTCGTCCGATGGCAGGAGCCAGGAGCCATGTGCTTTTTCCTGGTCTCCCCATGGGGTGCAGGGCCCAAGCACCTGGGCCATCCTCCACTGCACTCCTGGGCCACAGTGGAGGGCTGGCCTGGAAGAGGGGCAACCGGGACAGAATCCGGAGCCCAGACCGGGACTAGAACCCGGTGTGCCGGCGCCACAAGGCGGAGGATTAGCCTGTTGAGCCACGGCGCCGGCCGTGATAAAATGTTTTTAAACCCTGTTTCTTCTTTCTCCTTAATCTTTTCCTATAAAGTAACTACAGAGAGCAATCAGACTGATAACAACTTACATCAGACTGTGTTCACTCATTCTCCTCCCTAAATCCCATCTCCAGAACTACTTTTTCTGAGCCAAGCAGCTTTCTGATAATAGAAAGGCAAGTGGGGCCCAGAGAGTTCCAGCCAAGCAACCTGTTGAAATGTTTTCCCTCTTCTGAGACAAATTCTTGTCTAGAAATCATGTAGAGGGGTCCTTGTGAAAGATTTGAGGTTACAGGGGCTGGCATTGTGGTGCAGTTGGTTAAGCCACCACCTGCAACACTGGCATCCCAAATGAATGCCAGTTCAAGTCCCAGCTGCTGCACTTCTGATCCAGTTCCTCACTAATGGGCTTGGGAAAGCAGTACAAGATATTGCAAGTGCTTAGGCCACTGCCACCCACATGGGAGACCAGGATGGAGTTCCAGGCTCCTGACTTCTGCTTGGCTCAGACCCGGCCATTGGGGCCATTTAGGCCATTTGAAGGATGAACCAATAGAGTAAAGAAATTTCTCTCTTTCTGTCTGTCTCTTCTCTCTCCCTCTCTCTCTAATACACACACACACACACACGTGTATGTGTGCACAATGTGTGCATGTTATATGTGTTTCTCACTGTGTAACTCTGCCCTTCAAATAAATAAATTAAAAAATTTTTAAATGACAGATTCAAGAAACAGGTGACTGAGAAAGATTGCAACCAAGGAATTCCATATTCATTCAATGTATTCACCAGTCACAGTAAAAAGATATCATTTTGCTTGTGCAAAAAGTGAGAGAGTATTTGTATCTACATACCCCATCCAAGAAAAATAGTTGAGTGGTAAATTTCAGCAAAGTCAAAATATTTACCAAATACAGATTACTTTAAAAATCTAATAACATTTTTATCCCTATTGTCAGTGTTCATCTTTGTATTTCATAGATAAAATTTAGGAAGTTGTATCACCACAGGCAAATGTATTTAGAATGGAATCATTTTATTTACTATATCAACTGCATTGTTTTGGATTATTTTCTTTTAGAAAGAATGAAAACCTTATTATACTTTTGAATCTTTGTAAATTAATTGCTGTGACTTCATGAGTATGATAGTGATTGAGGTAGAAGGATCATGAAATTTGGAGTCAGTGTTTCTTAATTTTAATCCAGCATTTACTAGTAGAGGCAAATACTAAAAATCCTATTCTCTGGCTTTCTTTATGAAGTTGTATGTTACAGATTGTGGGAATAATTGGTGAAAAATAAATATATCATAGCAGCTATCTTTATCATAAACATCATTAACTATCAGAAATCTCTAGGTTTAGTAATCACTGTATTTTCAAAATAGTGGCAATAATGGGGGGAGGCAAGGGATGCTATGGAGGAAGATTTAGGATTTCATGGAATAGGAGACTTTACTATTGTTGTTAATATTTTATTGGAAGTTGAGTATACGTTATTCTGTATACTCTTCCTATGTCTTAAGTTTTTCTTAATTGTTAAAAATTTCTCTGTGAAATGAAAAAAAAAAAAATCTTAACCAGTAAAGTGTCTAGGATTTTTCTATCAAAGAATACTCACTGCTTACAAGGACATTCTTAAATGTATGCTTCATAATTCCTAGCTTGCTTAGAGCCTGGTATATCATTTCTTTCTTGCTATTCTAGTTATGTTATATTGCACAAAGTATCAAGTTTCTACTATGTGTGGCAAGTAGATGGCAGAGGTTTTGGGGTTGAACCTAGTGCAGAGAAATACTGTTTGTTCCACATAGTATTAGTTTTCATGGTGACTTATTTCTTGTGAAAAATTAACAAATTTCATAAGCCTGGGCTTTCGCTTCTGCATTATAGCAATTAGTTGATGCTGAGTGTCCACAGCTTCCTTGAGCTGGGGCACTTGCTCTGCAGTTTCTGAGCTCCCTACTACTAATACTAATACTAGTACTAATACTAGTGATGAATGTCAGTTGCCATTTATCATCATAAATATTTATATTAACTGCTTGGCCCCATACACATTTTTTTTATGACTGTTAGATTATAGTCAGTAGATGTCACTCAGTCTTCTATTGATATTTTGCTGTGACATTTTGATTTGAAGTCACATATTTTCCATGCTTTATAACTTCATATGGAATGTTTAAATACATCCCCCCTACAAACATATAACATACTCTTGTGTTTCACACCTCCCACAATAATCCAGTCAGTCCCTTTGTTTTCCTCGTTAAATGTTTCTCAAACAGGATTCCTCCTGCCCAGCTTTCTACTCCTGCCTCTGCTGAGGTATTCATCATCTCACCTGGAATTCTTTAATTGCCACCTTGCTGATCTCTTTGCCCCAGTCACATTCCTTTCGACTCATCCTCAAACATTTTGCTAGAATAATGTATCTAAGGGAGACTTAGCATTATCACTTCTATGTTTAAAATTCTAACTCTCTCCATCTTCTGTGGCAGGAGTCAGCAAACTTTGTTAAAGATCTAAATCATGGTTCTTTTAGGCTTTGCTGGTTATAAGGCTCCTGCTACAACTGCTCAACTTCTTTTGTTGAGTTGAGTACAGAGGGCCGTAGACAATATGTAAATGAGTTGGCTGTGTTCCAGTGAAACCTATTTATAAAATCAGGCTTCTGTTTACAGGGCTATCATTGTTCTATGATATACAATACTGTCCCAAGTCAAACAGTAGGATTGTGACAGCTACAAGGAAAAAAAAAAATGGACGTTTTTAAAGATTTATTTATTTATTTTTAAATTTACCCTTTCATTTATTTTTAAATTGTATTTGAGAAATATAAACTTCATGCATTTCATGTATGCAGATTTAGGAATATAGTGATTCATTCCACCTTGCCTCTCTCCCTTCCTTACTCCCACCATTCTTTCTCCTTCCTCTCACATTTCCATTCTTATTTTTTTACAAAAAACTTATTTATTTGAAAGACAGAGGTACAGAGAGAGAGAGGGAAAAATGGAGATCTTCCATCCACTGGTTCATTCTCCAAATGGCCTCAATGACCAGGGTTGGCCTGTACCAAAGCCAGGAGCTAGGAACTTCATATGGGTCTCCCACATGGGTACAGGGGACCGAACACTTGGGCCATCTCCCCAGGCACATTAGAAGAGAACTGGATTGGAAGTGAAGCAGCTGGGACACTAACCAGTGCCCATATAGGATTCCAGCATCACAGTCTTAGGCTTTACCTGCTATGCAACAATGCTGGCCCCAAGATTTATTTTCTTTATTGCAAAGGCAGAGTATCACAGAAAGGAGAGACACAGAGAGAAAGATATCTTCTATCTGTTGGTTCACTCGCCAAATAACCACAATGGCTGGTATGGTGCCAAGCTGAAGCCAAGAACATGAGACTCCATCCAGATCTCCCACTTGGGGGCCAGGTGCCCAAGTACTTGGTCCATCTTCCACTGCTTTACTAAGTACATTAACAGGGATCTGGATTGGGAGCAGAGTAGCTGGGACCTAACTGGTGCTCAGATAAGGGATGCTGGCATCACAGGAGGTGGCTTAACCTTTTGCACTTTAATGCTGGCCCCAAATCATTTGCTTTATTTATTTATTTATTGTTCACTTTTGCTTGAAAGGCAGAGAAGGAGGATGAGACAGAGGGAGACAGAGAGAGGAAGAGAAAAAGAGAGAGGTCAATCTTCTATATGCTGGTTCTCTCCCCAAATGCCTTAAACAGCCAGAGTAGGTAATGCTGAAGCCAATAGCCTGGAACCCACTGTAGATCTCCCAGGTGGGTGGCAGAGACCATGGTGTTTGAGCCAACACCTGCTGCCTCCAAGGATGTGCATTCGATTGGAGGCAGAATCAGGACTCAAGCCAGGCACTCCAATATGAAAAGCAGATATCCTAAAAGATATTGTAACTACTAAACCAAATGCTTGTGCTACTGCTCAAATTCTTAAGCCTTCTTGAGCATATCTTTCTTTACCCAGTTATTTAATTCTTTTCATTCAAGTTGATTTTTTTCACAAATAACATGATATTCAAATGTGTCATATGAAATGTCAATTCTAAAATGGTGTTTTTATATGTAAACATGGAGTTATTTAGGTTTTTCCTTTACATTACCTATTTAGTTTATTACTGTCATCTTTATAAATTTGTGGTGAAGTAAAGTCCTGAATACCAAGAACAGTTTTCAGCAGATCTTAGGTAACCTTGATGCAATCCATGTTATAGTTTACATACCATCAGGCTGTTATGCAGAAGTCCCAGTGTAAGATTATTAGTAGGAAAGTAGTTTAGTTTCAGCATTATCTACTCCTTTGAGTCAAGGATCACTGAGAACAATTTTAGGACCATTAGTAGGAATTAAAAGCATAGAAGTTATTTTGTGTCCTATCTTTGACACGGTTGTTCCTTTCAAATCATTAGAAAACCAAAATATTTGGTTTATGGTTAAAAAGGCCTGAGATGTTAGATTTCAAGTTTCTACTTTATTTATATTCTAATAGGTCACTTGCATGTTTTCATATGCGAAGAAATAATACAACTAGAGAATATTCACATAATCACATATGTGAATTTTGCCTCATGATATTTCAGTTATTTATGTTATTTCTGATTGGTACACCATTGGGTAGTAAAGGGGCCCTTTTCCAATAAAAAAAAAAGAATGTCATTATTGAATCCTATGAATAGTAGCAAAAAGTATAATTTGACTGTGAAGGTGAGAGAAAATCGGTAGTACTCCTGTGACGAAATTTTGTTAATATGTAGCTGGATGTTAATATTGATTATGATAAGCTTCTCTAAATTTTCTGATACTCACATACACAGTGCATTGATTTTAAAGCTCCATCAACTAAATCTGATCTGTAACTGTCTTTTACGATTGGTTTTTAGCCACCAGCTGAGCAGGCCAAAGCCAGACTACAACTGGTTCTTGAAGCTGCTGGTAAGTGTTTATGATTAATTTTCACTAAATAAAAAAGTAGCAAATCTAATTGGGGTAGCATGCTTATTGCCAAGTCAAACAGAAAATTCTTATTTTCACATATTTTAAGTTTAGATTATAGGTATGACCACGCATGATCTATTTATTGCTGGAGTATAATGCTAAATATAATGCTATTAGTTCATTTTATATTTTCATAAGATTCACATCAATTTTAATTTTAATTTTGATGACAGCCTTTTGATCATATATTAATGGACAGTGCTTTTGGTAGCACATTTAAGAATTCTTTGATAACACCATATTATGATTTCTTCCTATATTTGCTTCCAAAAGTTTTTTAGTTTTACATTTAAGACTATGTTCCATTTTGATTCAACCTTTGAATAAACTGTAATGTTTAGATTGAGATTCACATTGTTCTAAAGGAAATGACATTAGTGTTATTTAATAAATCCTTCAATTTCATTTGGACTGTATGTTCTAGATAACATCTATTCATATATTATTTTGATTCAAAAGTAATTTCACACCTCTAAATAATAGTTGCTATATTTTTGGTACTTATTGATTAAGAAAATACATATGTGCATATTGATTTAAATATCTCTTCTATTAATTTATTCCACACAACGTATCTGCAGTCTAGAGATTTGGAACACCAGTGTGAATGATAACTAGCTTTCTGAAACACTAAACAGAAGTAAATTACCACATAAAAAAGTTGATAAGTGTTTTAATTTTGACTATGAATCTCTATTCTCCTCCTTATTACTTCACAAATCACTTGCATTTTATGTATTTATCTTTATTTTTAATTAAGCGTGATATGTTAAAATTTGGTTTGCTATTGGGCTTTTCCTATTTTGACTCTCTTGTAGGATAAAGCCAACTAATGTAGTTCTTTATTATACTCTGCATTCATCCTTCAGTGGCATTTTGCTTTGAAAAAAATATTTCCAGTTCATAATTTGAGTATTAAAATCTTACTTTTAAAGGATAATGCTCGTGTTGTCTAGCCCAGAAAATGTTTCCCTTAATATATATAAAGTTTTACATCAAGGTTTTATCTATTTTCTTTATCTTTTAATGTGACTTTCAAGTTTGTTATAAAACAGATATGACAGTGCAAGCTTGTCCACTCATTTTTTAATTTAGCATTCTATATTATATGAAGGATAAAGAGCTAGGTTCTATGAATTTGAGAAACAATCAAAAAGTATGACAGTTTTCAGTTTAAACTTGTGGCCTAGGTAAATAAAGGACCTTAGTTCAATGTATAGTACTTCTTTTCTTAATCATTTTCTTCACATTGAACCATTTTATTGTCTCTAGCTTTTCCTCCTTACCATTAACACTGTGTTGAACATCCTCATATACATTATATTTTTATACTTTGTATTCTTCCCTTTGGATTGATTACTGTAGAAATAAGTGTTTGAGAGAAGAGGATATTAATTGTACATTTGTGCTGAATTGTTTTACAAAAGCACTGCACTACTTCATTGCCACTAAGTAGCTGTTTTTACCAAACTTTGCTTCTGATGCTCAATCCCATGCATTTATTGCTTCATAATATTATGTAACATATTATACTTCATTGAAAAGCATCCAGTATTGTTTTTAATGAGAACTTGATGGCCAGGGGAAGCAGATGAATGGATAGCACAAGAGCACACAGGCAAAGCAGAACTTATTGTGAAGGTTCTAGTTCTCTGTTTTGGTGATGAACTCAAGGTGTGGGTTGTATAATTAAATATAAACCAAAAAAAAAAAAAAAGGTAATGGGAGGCAGGGGCTTAAGAAGAACTTGAATCCAGTTTAGTAAGATCTGCACTTAGAGTCTAACCTGTTGCTAAAGTTGAGGTATTTGTGTAAGAAGGTCTGATAGCACCTACTGTTATGTTACACTCCACTTGAATTGCCAGGGAAGGCACACTCAACTTCATCACCTTAACTTGGATTTGAGGAAAGGCATCAGGTCTTATGTTAGATTTTGGGGATAGAATTTATTTTAGTCTTATAGTTAGCACAACTTGGTGGATAGTGTTCTAGACATCCTACTGATTTAACATAGTCTTTTACTCTAGCTCTGGATTATCCCAAAATTTTATGCATTGCCATGTATTATATTTATAAACATTAATGATGTTACCAATTTGGATTAAAAGCTGGAACAATTAGCCATGATTATTAGTGATGTGATTTTGAAATATATATGTGTGAAGAAAGTAACATTAAACAAAATGTAACTAAGAGGTGTCATGCATACTGTACCAAACATAACTTTGAAGTCTGAGATTTTAATGTATTTATGATCATATTATATATACAGCAAAATTTGTAGTTTGATTCAAAACTTTGAAAGCTTTATCTTTGACCATGCAAACTTAATTATAATAATTTAGAATTTGGGGAGGGTCGCGGGTGGGAGGGAACTAATGGGAGGGAAGCCATTGTAATCCATAAGCTGTACTTTGGAAATTTATATTCATTAAATAAAAACTTTAAAAATAAATAAATAAATAAATAAACAAACAAACTATGCTGTGGCTCCCCCCCAAAAAAAACAAAAAAAAATTTAGAATTTTACTTGTATTTATCCTTTTATTGTCCTTCCCATTGCCATCTCCTTAGACACCAAATGTTTTACCCAAACTTTATTTCATTACCTTTTAAATGGTTTCCTGCTTCAGTTCATCTCTAGAGAGATGTTAATAAATAGCAAAAAGATCTAAGCCTGCCCTCACCACTTACTTCTTCTGTGATGTTGAACAGTTTAATGTTTACTCACTCATTTCTCTTATTTTAGATTTATTTTATTTATTTGAAAGGCAGAATGACAGAGAGAAAGGGGGAGACAGAATGAGAGAGAAATCTCTTGACTGCTAGTCTACTTCTCAAATGGCCACAATAACCAGGGCTGGATCAGCCTGAAGCCAAGAGCCCAGAACTCCATCTTGGTCTCCCATGTGGATGGCAGAGACTCACATACTCTGGCCATCCTATGTTTCCTTCCAGGTACATCAGCAGGGAGCTAGATCCAAAGCAGAACAGCCAGGTTTTGAACTGGCACTCTGATATAGGATGCTGGTGTCACATACGGTGACCCAAGATGCTTTACAACAACGCCAGCCCCCAGTTAGATGTGTTGTTGTGGCTCAACAGGCTAATCCTCCACTTGCAGCACTGGCACACCGGGTTCTAGTCCCAGTCGGGGCGCTGGATTCTGTCCCAGTTGCTCCTCTTCCAGGCCAGCTCTCTGCTGTGGTCCGGGAGTGCAGTGGAGGATGGCCCGAGTGCTTGGGCCCTGCACCCACATGGGAGACCAGGAGAAGCTCCTGGCTCCTGGTTTCGGATCAGCACAGTGCACCAGCTGCAGCGTGCCAGCCACAGCGGCCATTGGAGGGTGAACCAATGGTAAAAGGAAGACCTTTCTCCCTGTCTCTCTCTCACTGTCCACTCTGCCTGTAAAAAAAAAAAAATATATATATATATATATATATATGTGTGTGTGTGTGTGTGTGTGTGTGTGTGTATTTCTTAACTAGAACAGAGTTATTTTTTAAAAATCACATATGACAGGGGCCAGTGTTGTGGCACAGCAGGTGGCATCCCATATGAGTGCCAGTTCAAGTCCTGGCCCTCCACTTCCCATTCACCTCCCTGCTAAAGTGCCTGAGAAAGCAGCTGAAGATGGCCCAAGTGTTTGGGCCCCTGCCACCCACATGGGAGACCCAGACGGAGTACCTGGTTTGCAGCTTCAGCTTGGCTCACCCCCAGCCATTGTGTCCATTTAGGGAGTGAACCAGTGTATGTAAGATTTCCCCCTCTCTCTCTCTCTTTCTCTCTCTCTTCTTTCTCTCTTTAACTCTGCCTTTCAAATAACATAAATCTTTTTTTTTCCCCAAAAGATTTATCTAATTATTTATTTAAAAGAAAATTACAGAGAGGCAGAGGCAGAGAGAGAGAGGGAGATGAAGTCTTCCATGCCATATGAGATGCCACCACTGCAGGCGGCTTTACCACTACATCAAAGCGCTGGCCCCACAAATCTTTTAAAAAATAAATTTTACAACTTAAACTGTAGAGAACTATAATGAACTAGAAAATACATACATCTGTCGCTATTTTAAAAGATTCATTTATTTCAGAGTTATAGAGAGGGAGAGAGAGAATCTTTACTACAAATGAATTGGGATGCTCTTTGTCTCTCTCCATTTCTCATTTTGCTTCTCTCCCCCTCTCCTCTTGCCTTTAAAAAAAAATGACATAATCTGAGTTTTAAATTTTGAACTACTACATGACAGAAACATAGATAATGGAAGATGATTATCACAAAGAAGGAGGAAGGATGGTAGGTTTAGTTAAGAACTTCTTTTGGGACCGTCGCTGTGGCATAGTGGGTAAAGCCACCTCCTGCAATGCCAGCATCCCATGTGGGCACCAGTTTGTGTCTCAGCTGCTCCACTTCCCATCCAGCTCTCTGCTATAGCCTGGGAAAGCAGTGGAGGATGGCCCAAGCCCTTGGGCCCCTGCACCTGCATGGGAGACCTAGAGGAAGCTCCTGGCTCCTGGCTTCAGATTGGTGCAGCTCCACCCGTTGTGGCCAACTGGAGAGTGAACCAGCCGATGGAAGACCTCTTTCTCTCTGCCTTTCCTTTTCTCTCTGTGTAGCTCCGACTTTCAAATAAATAAATAAATCTTCTTTTTTTTTTTTTAACAAAAAAGAGAACTTATTTTGTCTTCTTTACTTTTGTTCTCACTGTTGTTCAATTTGATAGGACCTTTCCAAACATTATTAGAGTTTTCCAAAAAAGTGCACTATCATCTTATGCCAAGTGTGCTCATGAGTCTGAGGAAGCATTTGGAAGAGAGATTTTTCTTCAGCATCAGAAGACATCCTTTCTCACAGTTTTCAAGACACAATTTTCTCTAGCTACCTTAATATCTTATTTACAGAATTATGGATGTGCAATCTTTGTAATCATATTTCTAATATTATAAGGTAAAGAGGAAACTTCTTTTAGTGCATGTGTGGTAAAACAACTAAAATATCTGTAATAATGTTTCATTTTCTGAAGAATGTCTGCAATCTTTGTGCTTTATAGTTTCCAACCACTTTCATAAATATTTTTTTCTTTGATTCACATCATTGCATGGTGAGCTAATTAACTCCATTTTATGAATATCGTGAAATCTGAAATGACTTGTAAAAGGTTATGTAACTAATAAGTGGCAGAACCTAGACTCAAAGTCAATGATTTCCTCTCCATATGTTAAATCCCTGAGTTATGCTGGACAGAAAGTAGAATGATAGAAAAAGATATCAAATGCATACTTTATTCTGTTAGTCTTAGTTCTCCAATTACTTTACATTGAAATAATGTCTTTGCTCAAGTTACTCTTAGATTATAAAGTGAATTTTTTCTATTGATAATACAAAAGATTAAAGTGACAATCAAGAAGACATCTTATTTTCAACTATTTAGCACATTCATAAAAGCTGGATTTACAACTTTGAAAAATCTAGGGTAATGCTTTATGATCACCAGTGTTTTAGGTTTAAACCTGTGGACATGCATCTTAGTGACCCTTGTTAGAATAGAAGCTGGTTAAATATTATAAAAAGAGAGATTAGTTATATGCACATGCACCCTACATCCAGATGATAAGTTTTGCTTGTAACATGGTTTGTGCCTCACCTTGTGCCAGTTCTTTTGAAGCAAGTTCAACTGAGATTTTGTTCTTTTATTTACCTACTAAGTTCTTAGAAGCCAAGCCTTGACCCTTTCATAGCTGCATGACCTTTGAAATTCCAACATCTCTCTAAAGTACAGTCTGGAATTGAATATTTGTGATTCAGTAGTCACAAATGAGACTTCCTTGATAATGGGCTGTTTTGGAGGACCTTTACCCTGATTTAAAACTGACAGAGTTTGGCGCCATAGGTTTTTGGCTGCTGATCTGTGGCTCTGAGAAATTGGCTAGTTTATTGTGAAAGAAGTTTTCATGTTTTCATGTTAGCCAGTCCTCAAAAACAAGAGCAAGAGAATGAAAAGTTAATTTCTATTTCATGTAAATAATGTTTTAAAACTTATTTTTTCTTATTTATAAGCTTCTACTTGGTTATGTGTTGGAAGTCTAGATTTATATTCTATTTCACTAACTATGAACTTGGATAGAACACTTCTATTTACTGTCCTTCAGTTTCTTCATCTGTAAAATGGTGATAATAATGTACATAACTAATGAGGTTGTTCCAGAGTTTAAAAGTTAGCATTTGAGGCCGGTGCTGCGGCTCAATAGGCTAATCCTCTGCCTGCGGCGCCAGCACCCCGGGTTCTAGTCCCGGTCGTGCTGCTGGACTCTATCCCAGTTGCTCCTCTTCCAGTCTAGCTCTCTGCTGTGGCCCGGGATTGCAGTGGAGGATGGCCCAGGTCCTTGGGCCCTGCACCCACATGGGAGATCAGGAGGAAGCACCTGCTCCTGGCTTCAGATCAGCGAAGCACGCCGGCCGCAACGCGCTGGCCGTAGCATCTACTTTGGGGGTGAACCAATGGAAAAGGAAGACTTCTCTCTCTCTCTCTGTCTAACTCTGCCTGTCAAAAAATAAATAAATAATTTTTTTAAAAAGTTAGCATTTGTAAAACAGTACCTGTATAGAAATATTCATGGACTGGTGTTGTGGTTCAGTGGTTTGGGGCTGCTGCCTGCAGCACAGTCACCCCATATAAGTGCTGTTTGGAGTCCTGACTGCTCCACTTTGCAACCCAGCTCCCTGCTAATGCATCTGGAAAAACAACAGAAAATGGTACCAGTCTGTTCGTCCGTGTACCCATGTAGGAAACTCTGATAGAGTTCTAGGCACTTGGCTTCAGCCTAACCCAGCCCTGGCCATTGTAGCCATTTGGAAAGTGAATAAGCAGATAGCAGAGCTCTCTCTGTCTCACCTCTGCCTTTCAAATAAATAAATAAATAATTTTTGTTTTTTAAAAGATTTATTTATTTGAAAGTTACAGAGAGGTAGAGAGAGAGAGAAAGAGCTCTTCCATTTGCTGGCTCACTCCCCAGATAGCCAAAATGACCAGAGCTGAGCAGATCCGAAGCCAGGAACTTCTTCCAGGTCTCCTACATGGGTGCAGGGGCCCAAGCACTTGGGCCCTCTCCAGTGCTTTCCCAGGCACATTAGCAGGGAGCTGGATTGGAAGTGGAGCAGCCAGAATTTGAACCCTCACCTGTATGGGATGCCGATACCGCAGGCCAGGACTTTAACCTGCTGTGCCACAGGGCCAGTCCCATAAATAAATCTTTTAAAAAAAGAAATATTCAGTAAATGTTAACAGCATAAAAGGCAATATAATGTGGTATTTAGTTCTCAAGTTAGATGGCTGGGGTGTCATTACCTAGCTCTATTATTTACTAAGGAAACCTTAGGAAAGCTGTTTATCTGACTGCAGATGTTCATTTTAAAAATGAAAATAATAATAATGGCTTGTACCTTACAAAGCTTATATTAAAACTAAATAATATAATAAAGTCTTTAGCATCCATTATTTAAGTGAGCATTATAGAAGTGTTATAGTAGAAGTAGGTTTTTTTTTTTTTTTTTAATGCCGTCACCTGAGTGGCTTTATGAGGTAATTAAAGAAAAGAAGTGAAGGCAAGTGTTTGGCACAGTGGTTAAGAACCACTGGATTGTCTGAAATGCCCCGCTTCAAGTCCTGGCCGGCCCCGATTCCAATTCCAGCTTTTGGCAAATAAGCACCCTGGGAAGTAGCAGGTAATGGCTTCAGATACTTGAAACAGCAGATGCTTTCAGATACTTTAGTCCCTGTCCACCCACGTGGGAGACACAGGCTGAGTTCCAGGTTCCTGGTTTTCACCTGGCCCTGCTTCAGCTATTGAGGGCATTTGGGAGTCAACTAGAGGGTGGAAGATCTTTCTCTCCGCCTCTGTCTTTCCTCATCAAATAAAATGAAAACAAATTTTAAAAACATAAAAAACAAAAGAAGTTGAGCCAAACATCCTCCTTGTACCACCATGCATATACAGTTAGAAGATGTTCTCAAGAATAAAGAATAGGATATTTTTTTAAAAAAGCCTAATAAAGAAAAGCTTAAATAGTTCAGTTTACTTAGGCACTGCATAAACATTTTTCATCAAGTATGGTTTATGTAAACTTCAGAAATTTTACATAAATTTGAGTAGATTTAATGCAAAATCATATTGGATTGTTAATTGAACTTCCAGTGGTTAACAGTGAACATGATTTTTGGCTTTGTGTTAACCCAAAAGAGAAAAATGAATGCTTCCTAAAGAGAAGAATTAAATATATTCTCTTAAAAAATATATTACTTCTTTTAGCATCTGTTACATCCTTATATTTGAATGGCTATTTACCCCTAATAATATTTAGTAAGAAAAAAGCTATCAGTGAGAGTCTTAACAGTATCACAACAATTTCCCCTGTTTGAGCAGATGTTAAGCAGACAGTAGTTGAATGTTAATGTTGAGAGGGTGGTATGTTTAAGCCTAGCTGAAGTATGTTGCATGTGGGCTTTCTAGACTCGAGTACAATGCTGGATCTCTGGGGAGAATTTTAAAGCTAAAGCTCTTTCTTTTGGGTCCTCTATATGGACTCTCTCAAGTCAGTATAAAGCAGATCATCCCTAGGCTAAAGCCCTTCAGCTTTTGTTATTGGGCTCTGTAGACCTGTAATTAGGCCTCCTGGCAGGCCTTGCAGGCCAGTTAATGGTCATATGGAGTTTCTGTGAGGCAGACTGGCTTTGTATAAATCCTGGGTAGGAATATGTTTATGGGTCACTTCCTACCAGGACCATGCTTTGTCCTTATGCCCTGCGGGCTGACAGGGAGCAGGTTCCCTTGACCATGGACTGTTCAGTGTGCAACTCAAAATCTACTCCACTAATCCCCAGTGTAAACAGAGGATTTAGAAGGGCTTCTGTCACTTACAGTTGCCAATTCACTTGGGTGTCTGTGAATTTATTTTCCCCGACTTCATTATTGAAAGACTGACAAGTGTATAAGATTTGGATGCTTGTTTATCATCAAATATGCAGCTCCTTTTCAGTGGTTTTAGAATCATTGTAAATAATTTAATATAGAAGTATATAATGAGTTTTTTAGAATTAATTATCTTTAATATTTTCCAGTTTAAGTCATTAAAAACATTTGTACTAATTTAAGCCAACCTTTTCTTATAGGACAAATTATAGATCTATTTATTGATAAGAGTATAATAACATTATATAAAAATTTTTTTCCAAAAATGATTAATGTAGATTTCAGACAATTAACCCAAAACTTTTCTAAGATTATACATCTTATAGTAAGTAAAAATTCTTTAGTGTATAAAGGTTTTGAAATGAATAGAAAACATTTTATAAATCAGTAAAAATGTGATTCACAAAGCATTTAAAATAAGAATGCCATTTATTGAGCATCTACTATGTGTAGGTACTTTATATCCATGTGATATATTTTAAGTATTTCTAATAGTGGATCCATGTTTCTCAGCCAAGCAAAATATTTGGATTTTAAGAAAACCATGATTGAGATTTTATTTTTCCATTTTATTTAGTCCTTTCTTACTGTGATTTTCTTTTTGTTGACTGGATTATATCATGCTTCAGTTCTAAGGTGTGTAGTCCTGAGTGTGTACTGCCCAGAATGAACTGTCACCTGTCTTCCTATGAGCCAGTTTTTCTTTTAGGAGGAAATCAAATGATGAATACTTTCCCAAGACTCATCAAGTAAATCAATGCTCAGTGTTTTGCATTTTGTGATGTAAAAATGGTTCATGACAGATGTGGCTGAAAAGACCACATACGTAGACTGTATGATTTTAGTCTGGTGGAACTAATAGGATCACTCATTACATTTTAGACCCTGGGGTTTCTTTTTTCTTTTATAATAATAATTTTTAAAAAACTGTTTAAATAGAGTGGCTCTTTTTGTGAGTGAGTACAGCATCTTCCCCTAAATTTAGAAAGAGTTGGCAGCACCAATAATCCTTTCTTTCTTCCAAAAATATCCTTTTATTAATGTTTATTATATGCTGTTTCTTTTTCAGTTGTTCTGTTATCCCACAGACATTAAGATATTGGCTATTAAGGATTTCTTTGAATTTTATTTAGCAAAACTAGAAAATATATTAGAGAATTCAAGACCTATAAATTAAATTGAATTATATATTAATAAAAATGAGTTTTACAAATGTCCAAATAATTTGTGGCAAAAAATAAATTACAGTAGAAGATTTGATGTTTACTCATAAGGGAAACACTACAAAACTTGTCTTTCTTTTTGTTAAAATATACTAACAGTGGTTATTATTTCTGGACAGTGGAATTCAGGGTTACTAAAAAATTGGTTTGGCTTTATTTTATGATTGTTCTGTTATGAAGGGAGCTTGAAGAACTTTAAAAAATTTTAATTTAAATATAACATTCCCCAATATTTTGTATAAAATTCAGTGAATCTTGGGAAATGTGTATGGTCACATAAAGATGGTCAAAATTCTTAATAAAGAACATTTACATTCCTCAAGAAAGTTCCTTTGTATTTCTTTGAAGTCATCTCTTTCTTCCTACTCCCAAACAGTAGCAACCACTAAACTCCTTTATGTCTCGAAAATTTTGCCATGTTTAGAATGTTTTATAAGTGGAATGATACAGCAAGTTGTAATCTTTTGTGTCATTTGGTATTGTACTTTTCAGATTTTTCCACATTGTTGTGAGCATCAGTTCATTGTACTGCTGAATAGTATTTCATTGTTTTACAATAACAGATTGCTTAATCACTCAACAGTTGATGGACAGGTAGATTGTTTCCAGTTCATGATTTTTATGAGTAAAACTTACATGAACATTGGAGTACAAATCTGTTGGAATATATATTTTAATTTTCTTGGATACATATGCAGCAATGAGATTTGCTAAGGAACAGAAGTAGGATTGGGATTGCTTGTGTAATGTGGTTAGTGTAACTTTCACTTTATAAGAAGCTGCCAAACTATTTTCCAAAGTTGTGGTTCCATTTTGTCTTTGCACAAGCAATATATGAAGCTTTTGTTAGACCTACATTCTTGATATAGTTTGTTGATGTTGTTTTTTTTTTTTCTGGTTAATTTTAGCCATTCCACTGAGTATGTTATATTTTTTAAAGTTTACTTATTTATTTTTAAATATTTATTATTTATTTGAAAGATAGAGTTACAGGGTGGAATCTTTCATCTGTTGGTTCACTCCTCAAATGGCCACAATGGCTGGGACTGGGGCTGGGCCAGTCTGAAGCTGGAAGCCAGAAACTCAATCTCCCACATAGACAGCCAGGGACCAAGCACTTGGACCAGTTTCTACTGCTTTCCCAGGGGCATAAACAGGGAGCTGGGTAGGAAAGAGAGTAGTTGGGACTCAAACTGCCACCTATATGAGATGCTGGCATCAGAGGGGACCCCTCATTTGATTTCATGTACCTTTCTGTGATGATTAAAGATGTAGAGCATGTTTTCTTGCAATCACTTATAATCTGTATACTTCTATTATCTGCTCATACGTTTTGCCCATTTTTGAAATTATTTATATTGTTGGGTTGTAGTTACTCATGTATTCCGAATATATTAAGATATGTAATTTATAAATATTTTCTTGAGGTCCATTCTTACCTGTTTTCCTAATACCTTTTTTAAAATTAAAGATTTGTATATAATAGACTGATCCCTTTTAGTGACTGTTATTTGTTTTTTGACAAATGAAAACAATCAAATAGCAGTACTTGAGATTGTGAATTAAGATGTAGAACAATTCTATCATTTCCTCAAATTCCACATATGACCTTTTTTTGGTCAACTTTGCCTACCATTCCTAACTCCTGGGAACCACTCATCTATTTTTTGTCTCTGCAGTTTGACTTTTTCAATATATCATTTAAATTGAATCATATATGTAGCCTTTTGAGTATGGCATTTATGAATTCATAAAATGTACTTGATATTTACCCATGTTGTTGCATGTAGCTAATTTTTTAAAAATTCCTGAGTAATATTCCATTGGGTGAATTAATTAATTGAGGGATGTTCTTGTTTCCAATTTGGGGTGATTATGAATTAAACCAGTGTAATATTTTAAAATAAGATTTTGTGTGAACACAAACTTTTGTTACACTTGGGTAAGCACCTAAGACTGGGATTGCTGGGTAATATAATAATTTGATGTGTAACATTAGGAGAAACTGGTAATTATTTCATAAAATGGTAGAACCGTTTTGTGCTCCCAACTAGTAATACATAAAAAATTCCAGTTGTTCCACATCCTTGCCAGCACATGGTATTTTGTTTTTGTTTTGCTTTCGTCTTTCCAGTGGGTGTGTATAAGTATTCCATTGTGGTTTTATTTTTTAATCTGTATTTCCGTCATTGTGAATGTTGTTGAGCACTCCAGACTTTTCTTTTTTGCTGTAATAGGTATGCTGTGACCATTTTTACTTATTTTTAAAGGCTGAGAGATAAACAGGTAGGGAAAACTCACACCATGATTCATGTCCCAGATGCCCATAATGGCAAGATCTGGGCAAACTTAGTCAAGATCTAGTATGTGGGAGTCAGCTTAAGATATGTGGCATAGTGAGATGAGTTGCCACCTGCAATGCCAGCATTCCATATGACGCTGGTTCAACTTTTGGCTGCTTTTCCATCCAGCCCCCTGCTAGTATGCCTGGGAAAGCAGCAGAAGATGGTCCAGGTTCCTGGACCCCTACACCCACAAGGGAGACCTGGAAGAAGTTCCTGGCTCCTGGCATTGGTCTGGCACAGCCCTTGCCATTGTTGCCATTTGGAAAGTGAACCAGGGTATGGAAATCTGTCTCTGTCTCTCCTTCGCTCTCTGTAACTCTGCCTTTCAAATAAATAAAATAAGTTAAAAAAAATAAAAACATCGTTTCATTACAACAAGCTATTTTGAAGTAGTAGCAGCTTAGCATTTATTATAAAGGAAAAGAAACAAAGTAAAAGATAAAAATAGTAATAAAACATTACACTTATTCTCTATTCATCCTTCACATTTTGAATTTTTATATCATTTTATATCTTTCTATATTTGCCTATCATATAGTTAATTGTTTTTCATCTTCATACTAAGTATATAAGTAGTTTAAATAACATGTTTACAGTATTAGAGCATTCTGAATGTGTCTGTCTGTATGTCTTTTACTAGTGAGTTTTTTACCTTTTGCTATTTTCTTTCAGTTTGAAGAATTATGTTTAGCGCTTCTTATGGGACAGGGCTGTTTGTGAAATACTCTCTTAGCCTTTGTGAATGTGTTTATCTTTCTTTCATATCCAAATGATAATCAACTCAATAAGTTGTTGTTCTTGGTATGCAATGTTTTTTTTTTCTTTTTTTTAATTTCTGTGCTGTGGAAGACTTATTCTACTCCATTTTAAACTATTATTTTTCTGCTGAGAAGTCTGCAGTTAGGTGAATTGGAACTTCCTTATGTGTTATTTCTTTTCTCTTGCAGCATTGAGAATTCTCTCTTTATCTTTAATCTTGAAGAGTTTGATTATGATATTTCTTTGGGTAGAGTTGGTTTAATTCAATCCAATTGGTGACCTCTGAGCTTACTGTATTATGTAGTTGTATATTTTTTCTAGTTTTGGGGAATTTTCTTTTTGAAATTTTATTTTAAAGGCTGAGAGACAGACACAGAGAGACATCTTACATTCCCAGGTTCATTCCCCAGATGCCATAACAATTAGTGTTGGTCCAGACTGAAGATGGGAGCTGGGAATTAATTTCAAGTCTCCTGTGTGGATTGTAGAACCCACCAACTTGAGCTGTCACCTCTGCTTCCCAGGGTGTCTATTAGAAGGAAACTAGAATCAAAAGCTGAGCTGAGAATCAAACATAGACATTCTGATATACACTCATGTCCCAAGTGCCATCTTAACCATTGTGTCAAATGTCTATGCTAATTATTATCACTTTGAATGTTCTGTTACCCCTTTGACCGTCTCAAGTGCTTCTTTAACCCCAGTAAATCAGGAATTTTCTCTTTTGATGCTGTCCCAATCCTATAGGCTTTTCTTTATTCCTCTTGCTTATTTTGACTTCTTTCTCTACGGTTGTGTGTTTCCATATAGCCTGTCTTTGAAATCTGTGATTCTTCTGTTTGCTCTATTCTGCTGTTGATTCCCAGTATTGCATTTTAAACTTCACTTAGGGTACTTTTATGCCTCACAATTTTTATTTGGCTTTTAAAAATTACTTCCACCTGTATGTTAAGTCACTGTGTTAGTGTGTTGAATTCTCTGTTTTCTTAAAAGGTTGTCGCGTTTCTTAAAACAGCTGTTTTGAATTCTCTAATCTGAAAATTTGCAGATGTCAGTTGCTATCTGATGGGATTGTTCCTGCAATGTTCTTAATGCTTGTTGGCTTAGGACATTGTCTTTGTATTGAAGGCTGTTTTTCAGATATTCATAATCTGACTTTGTGGCTATCCTTCCAGAAAATCTAAGTAGTCTGCATATTTTCTCTGAGTTTATTTCTGCATTAGATGTTGATCTGAGTCCAGATTTGGTGGAAGACTCTGCTTGTGTCATCATTTATTCAATGCTAGATGGCACCCAAGTTCACGTTTTTCTCAAATCTGCAGTTTGTACTATGTTCAGAGTGAATGGGAAGTGTCTAAGAAAGGATATCTGTCCCAATAAGCCTCTTCCTGGGACTATGGTAGTATCATGCGTTTTCCACAGTGACCAGCCTGTGGTCAACCACGCAGGATTCTTTCCGTTTCTGGATCTTACTGTGGAAGGAACAGTCCCAGGTTTCTTTGCAGTGCCTTGGCTCCCAGCTACCTTTTTTTCCCCTCTTAATAGACAACTGTTTTCTCCTGTTGTGCTGTGGGCTTGGGGGAGGAAGAGAGACTGACAATCTTGTGGCCACCAGTATTGTAATGCTATATCATACCTGAAACCCACAGCCCACTGAAACTGTTGTAGCACACGACAAAGGCCTATGCTGTTATGAGCTGTCTGCTGCTGAAGTAGACTTGTAACCTCAGACCACTGCACCTAGCCACAGGTGATACGGATTGGGCTGTAAAATCCTCCTGGCTGAGGTCATGGGTCTCCATTTGTCACCTGGAAATCCAGAAGATTTGTCTGTAGGCACTGACCTATGGACAGAGATCCTTAGGATCTAACCAGTGTTGGGTTTTACCAGCCCAGCACCAAGCTTGAAGACCTACTCCTGCAGGCTAATCCTCTGCCTTGCGGCGCTGGCACACCAGGTTCTAGTCCCGGTCGGGGCACCGGATTCTGTCCCGGTTGCCCCTCTTCCAGGCCAGCTCTCTGCTGTGGCCAGGGAGTGCAGTGGAGGATGGCCCAAGTGCTTGGGCCCTCACGCCATGGGAGACCAGGATAAGCACCAGGATAAGTTGGCTTCTGGCTTCGGATCAACGCAGTGCGCCGGCTGCAGCGCACCAGCCATGGCAGCCATTGGAGGGTGAACCAAGGGCAAAAGGAAAACCTTTCTCTCTGTCTCTCTCTCTCACTGTCCACTCTGCCTGTCAAAAAAAAAAAAAAAAAATACTCCTGTACTCATTTTCATGCCTTGTTCCCTAGTCACTGGAGTCTTTTTCCCTGTGCGCCCAAGGTTGGGCTAGGGGTACGAGTAGGGAAGGCATTACTTTGGCTGTCTAAGCTGACACTAAGTTGGATTGCACTTGAGTTTGGCAGCTACAGCACTTTGCAGCATTTTGTGGGTGTGTGCTTGGCTCGTATAAAGCTCCAGGTGATGCAGGCCAAAACATCAGTCTGTCCTTGCCTGGGTGCATGTCTCTACCTGATGCTGGGGAGAGTCTAGAGGCTTCCTCTAAGAATACTGGCCTGTAGAATGGGGCCTTTGAAATATTTAATGCTGAGCCACACTGAACAGAACTGACACTAACTTCCAAGTCAAAGCCTTGAGGTCAGTTTCCCACTCTGTTTCCCTACAGTTGAAATCTTATTCTTTGATGTCTGCCTAAGGTTGGGGAAAGGGTGATGGAGGGTAATCCCTTGGCCTTCTGGCAAAGAGAATCCAGAGGTTCAGTCTGTGAAGCCTGATCTAGGGACTCAGGACGTTGTCCAGCACTGAGTTTCACTGTAGTGGGCCGAGTATTTGGTTTCAAGTAGAAAGTCTGGGTTTCATTTCTTCTTCCCCTAAGCAGGAAACATGAAGTCTCTCCAATCTGTTGCTTGCAGCTGTGGGCAGGAGTGATGTGGGGAACTATTTCCTTCTTGTTAGATTCAGTATATCTTTTCTTATTATTATAACTAAGCCAGGCCCTGTGATCTCTTATCTGGCTTCTTCAACTCTTTTTAAAGGTGGCTCGCTATATTGAATAGCTGTTCAAACTGGTGTCTCTGTGGGGAGACTGTCATTGACGTATCTGCTGTTCTTACTCAGATTGCTCAGCTTCTACTTGATTTCTTTTAAACTAACCTTGTATTTCCCTTATAATTGAAACCTTTAATGACAATTACAAGTTTATAATGCATTGTAGAATGATATCACCCACAAATAAGTGAACTTACATGTTGAGAGTTTAATTGGCTAGCTGTAAAGAGATAAATTTTGGAACTTCATTCCCTAGAGGTGCAGGTACCTGGATTATGCCTTTCTTAGAGTATATTTGGAATTTAACAACAACAACAACAAAAAACTTTGTGGAAAAGTATTTCATAATGGAGAAGCATAAATTTTTTTAAGATTTATTCATATATTTGAAAGTTAGAGAGATCTTTCATCTGGAGGTTCACTTCCCAGTAGGCAGCAATGGCTGGAGCTGTGTCAGACCAAATCAGGGAGCCAGCAGCTTCTTCCAGGTCGCTCACATGGATAACAGGGCCCCAAGCACTTGAGCCACCTTCCGCAGCTTTTCCCAGGCCATTAGCAGGGAGCTGGATTGGAAGTGAGCAGCCAGTATTTTAACTGACACCCATATGGGATGCTGGCATTGCAGGCAGTGGCTTTTTCTGCTATGCCACAACACCAGCCCCCATTAATTGTTTTTAAATGAAAAAAGTTATATATCTTTATTTTATTTTTAAAGATATATTTCATATGCCAGTTTCTTTATAAAGTAGCCTTTTCATTGTAGACTTCCATTTAATAGAAATTGAATTTTATATAAGTGAAAATACTTTTCTCCTTTCCCTAATCCAGAAACCTGGGACTTAACAGGTCAATAATAGGAGATAAAATGAAAGAATCTGATAAGGAATCAGGAACAGAGAAAACAAATAACTTTCTTTAGCAAACCAATCAGTAGGACATAATTAATGTTCCAAGTCCAAAGTAAAAAATAGAAATACTTACCATGGATAGAGGTACCAAAGCCAGAGTCTACATGTCATGGCACATGGTTGTAGGGATCAGCATGCTGGAACAACTTTCAGTGTAAACAACCATTGAATTTCAAAATGTATATTTCACTCCAATACATTACTTTTCAGGTACTCTATTAGTTATCTCCACTCAGGGAAAACATGATACCTGTCTTTTTGGGACTGGCTCATTTCATTAAATATTTAGGGAGTGAACTAGTGGATAGAAAATCTCTCTGTCTCTTCTTCTCTCTGTGTAATTCAGGCTTTCAAATAAATAAATAAATCTTTTAAAATAAATTAATTTTTAATTTATTTTTTATTTAGTAAATATAAATTTCCAAAGTACAGTTTATGGATTATAATGGCTCCCCCCCCCCATAATTTCTCTCCCACTCACACCCCTCCCATCTTCCGCTCCCTCTCCCATTCCATTCGCATCAAGATTCATTTTCAATTATCTTTATATACAGAAGATCAATTTAGTATATATTAAGTAAATATTTCATCAGTTTGCACCCACACAGAAACACAAAGGGTAAAATACTGTTTCAGTACTAGTTATAGCTTACTTAATGTGTTGTCCTTAGAATTTATTTGAGCAAAAAGATATCATTCTGGGCCTTACTTTAGGCAGTGGGAACCAAAAGATTCCTAAGACACTATTCTTTACCCTTGGGCCCATCTATTATAGGTGAGAGCTTTTCAAACACAGAATGGCATTGTACTAAAAACCATCCAACCACTTTTGAATCATTTTACTCCTTACCTACTATGTGTCTAGCAAAGTACAAAGTGCTGCACAGACACAAGAGTTACAATACTTGCCTGAGGAATCAGAGAAAACTCATAAAATGAGTGTACTTTTGGTATCATTGAAAAAGATCCTGTTTTTTTCCCTTACTTGGTTTCATTATACATCATATGCATTAACAACTCAACTGTAAAAAACATTGGTAGTAACCTGAGTAATAAAGTCCTTTTGATATAGTTATTGAAAGAGTATTTATCATTTCCTTATTAAATATGGAGAAATAAGGATGCCATTTTTTTTCCAAATGGTTTCATTTGCTCATGTTTTCTTTGTTGACCCAAATGAATGAAATTAGAATAAACAATCTCTAAGTCATTTGTAATCATGAGCTGATTAATGGAGTTTGGTTTCATAGCCATTACTCATTCACGAACACCTGATATCTTTCCCATAAACAAATTGTGTTTGTCCAAATTAAGAAATTAAATGAAGCATTTGATGAGTTTATGATTGACCCTTCTAACTCAGAGCCCATTAGTCAATGTCGTTATCATAGAAAACTGTTTGACTAATGTGCTGTCTAAAGAAGCATGTGGATTTATTATGACTTCTGATTAATGCTTGCTGCAAGCCAAACTACTAGATTATAATAATTTTTTGATTCTCATTTTAGCAGGCATTGAAGAATCTTGTCTCTGATGAAATGCATTTATGTCCTATTAGATTTAGAGCTGATTACAAGGTATTGAGTGCCTAGACTTTTGTACATTTTAGAGAATCTGTATAGTATATGCTGTAGAAAAGACATTTATGTAGAAAGCAGTTTTGTATCTTTTAAATTTGTGAACATCGTCTTTCGCTTTCAGGACAAGAGCTGATTATTTAGATTTTTAAAAACTGTATTACCTTTTTAGGAATTTTAAGTAATAAAATGACAGTGTTTGCATTTCTAATACTTAAAGCTAAAACAATGTTACCTCATTAATTTTAAACATTTTAAAATTATATGTAATCCTTATATATTTAGTACATTTCGTTTTGCCAGTAAAGCAAATCCTTCTTTGCTTCATTTATTCTCATTATAAAGTTAGTACAAGATTTGCACTTAAAAAAGCTTTGTAATAGACAATTGTAGCTGAACATGGGCTTTGTAGTGAGGTATCTGCTTGAGGCTATATGACCTGTAGTGAAGTAACTAAGGACCTCAAATATGGCCAAGCTGTGGTTTGTGTATGTTGGAGAATAGTGAGGTGACATTTTAAAAGTTAGAAATGTGGGCTTTCATCAGAATCCATAGGATTAGCAGAATTTACAAGTCTGAAATATCAACTTTGTGTTCTTTGTTGTTTAGTAAATTGACTTACATTGCTCTTGAAGTGGCGAATAAGCAGCATGCTCACAAGAATGAAAAATGAACTTTTTGAAAAATTTGATTTCCTTTGTATTGTGAAAATTGTGGTTATCTACCAGTTTTCTCTCATACTTAGCCTGATTTTTTTAAAAATTTGTTTATTTGAAAAAGAGAGAAAGCGGCAAAGACAGACAGTTGATCTTCCATCCACTGATTCACTTCCTGTATGTCCACAAAGCCAGGCTGGGCCAGACTGAAGCCAGGAGCCAGGAACTCAATCCAGATCTCCCACATGTGTGCAGTGGCCCCAACCACTTGAGGCATCGTCTGTTTCCTCCCAGGGTACACGTTAACAAGAAGCTGGAATTGGGAGTAAAGCTGGGTCTTGAACCAAGGCACTCTGATATGGGATTTGGGTGTCCCAAGCAATATCTTAACTGCTATACCCCTTCAGCCTGATTTTGTTAAGAAAAAGAAACTTAGCACCAGATATTATTTTAGGCACATCACCTCAATTATTTCATTTATCTTAGAGCAGAATATAAACATGATAAATTAGAGCAAGTACAAAAGAGCCCACACCCCAATATCTTAAATTTACCAAAATTAGAAATATTTCCCTCTCAAGCTAGTCTTTGCTTTTCAGTTGATATATTCTTTTTTTTCCTTTTTGTTTATTTAGTAAATATAAATTTCCAAAGTACAGTTTATGGATTACAGTGGCTCCCCCCCCCCCGTAATTTCCTGCCCACTCGCAGCCCTCCTATCCCCCGCTCCATCTTCCATTCCATTCACATCAAGATTCATTTTCAATTATTTTTATATACAGAAGATCGATTTAGTATATATTAAGTAAAGATTTCATCAGTTTGCACCCATAGAAACACAAAGTGTAAAAGTACTGTTTCAGTACTAGTTATAGCATTACTTCACATTGGACAACACATTAAGGATAGAGATCTCACATGAGAAGTAAGTACACAGTGACTCCTGATGTTGATTTAACAATTTGACACTCTTGTTTATGGCATCAGTAATCTCCCTAGGCTCTAGTCATGAGTTGCCGAGGCTATGGAAGCCTTTAGGGTTCACTGACTTCGATCTTATTCCGACAGGGTCATAGTCAAAGTGGAAGTTCTCTCCTCCCTTCAGAGAAAGGTACCTCCTTCTTTGATGGCCCCGTTCTTTCCACTGGGATCTCACTCTCAGAGATCTTTCATTTAGGTCTTTTTTTTTTTTTTTTTGGCCAGAGTTTCTTGGCTTTCCATGCCTAAAATACTCTCATGGGCTCTTCAGCCATATCCGAATGCCTTAAGGGCTGATTCTGTGGCCAGAGTGCTATTTAGGACATCTGCCATTCTATGAGTCAGGAAAGTAAAGAGGCAACTGACAGAATGGGAAAAAATATTTGCACACTACACAACAGATAAAGGGTTGATAACCAAAATCTACAAAGAGATCAAGAAACTCCACAACGTCAAAACAAACAACCCACTTAAGAGATGGGCCAAGGACCTCAATAGACACTTTTCAAAAGAGGAAATCCAAATGGCCAACAGACACATGAAAAAATGTTCAAGATCACTAGCAATCAGGGAAATGCAAATCAAAACCACAATGAGGTTTCACCTTACCCCAGTTAGAATGGCTCACATTCAGAAATCTACCAACAATAGATGCTGGAGAGGATGTGGGGAAAAAGGGACACTAACCCACTGTTGGTGGGAATGCAAACTGATAAAGCCACTATGGAAGTCAGTCTGGAGATTCCTCAGAAACCTGAATATAACCCTACCATACAACCCAGCCATACCACTCCTTGGAATTTACCCAAAGGAAATTAAATTGGCAAACAATATCATATGTTCTCCCTAATCAGCGACAACTAACTGAACACCAAAGGGGAAACCTGTGGAAGTGAAATGGACACTATGAGAAACTGACTTGATCAGCTCTTGTCCGGACTATTGATGTACAATATAATACTTTATCCATTTTAGTATTTTTTTTGTTCTAGTACTATTGGCTGATCTCTGTAATTAGCACACAATTATTCTTAGGTGTTTAAATTTTAACTGAATAGTGATCTCTGTTAAATATAAGAGTAGAATAAGAGAGGGAGGAGATGTACAATTTGGGGCATGCTCAATCGGACTTGCCCCAAATGGTGAAGTTAGAAACGTGCCAGGGGATTCCAATACAATCCCATCAAGGTGGCATGTACCAATACCATCTCACTAGTCCAAGTGATCATCTTCAGTTCACAATTGATCACACTGATAGGTCTAAGAGTCAAAGGGACCACACAAACAAGACTAATGTCTGCTAATACTAACTGATAGAATCAAAAAGGGAGAGAACGATCCATCATGGGAAGCGGGATACACAGCAGTTGATATATTCTTAATATACTAAAGTTTCAGGATACTATGACAAAATCCAGGTAGAAATTGTTCTTATGTGTTTTTTTTTAAGTCCTTTTTACTTCCTATTGAACACATTGCCAAGACAGTACTTCTAGCCTTCTGCCAAAAAAGGGAGTCTTTGCTGACCATTTATTAGAAGACCTCTGAGTTGATAAATCATTTGAACTAAGGGCAGACATAGAGGGATTGGCTTGTAACCCATGGCCAATAATTGAGTGTGTGTACCTTGTTTATACTGATTTAGAATTTTCCACATTTGTTGAAGTCTCTATAGAAAAGAAACACAAACTTTTACCTCAGTTTGGACAGTAAGATGCTGGATTTTATTCTTTAATAGAAGCATATAGAAAAAGTCATTGTAATTTCTAAACAAGGAAATTCTGAGCAAGAGACTACAGGCATTTCTGCTTGTATTAAAGTTAGAAAGTCTTGGGGCCAACATTGTGGCACAGTGAGTTAAGCCACCACTTGTGACACCACCTCCCATATGAGAGTGCTGTTTGAGTCCCAGCTGCTCTGCTTCCCAACCTGCTTCTTGCTAATACACCTAAGAAGGCAGCAGAAGATGACCTGAGAACCTGGGTCCCTGCTAGCCACATAGGAGACCCAGATGGAGTTGCCAGTGTCTCAGGTTGCAGCTTATCCTGCTCTGCCACAATGCCTGGCCCCACCATGAACTTTTTGAAGTCCCTTCATATTTACAATCAGATTTACAGTCTGATGGAAAGGATTGCCAAAGAAGTACTTAGGTAAAGTAGTCTACAACAATGAAAAATATAATGGAGGAAAAGGAGGAGAATGAACTAAATTTTTTTTAGTGTCTCCAATGTATTTATAATTAATGTAGCCCAAAGCTGGTAACTGAGTAATAGCACAAAATGGCCTTGACAACGTGTTTGTACTTATCTTTTTTTTTAATAACGCTTTTATTTAAAGAATATAAATTTCCAAAATACAGCTTATAGATTACAATGGCTTCCCCCCCATAACTTCCCCCCCACCCGCAACCCTCCCCTTTCCCACTCCCTCTCCCCTTGCTTCACATCAAGATTCATTTTCAATTCTCTTTATATACAGAAGATCAGTTTAGTATATATTAAGTAAAGATTTCAACAGTTTGCCCTCACACAGCAACACAAAGTGAAAAATACTGTTGGAGTACTAGTTATAGTATTAATTCACAATGTATAGCACATTAAGGACAGAGATCCTACATGATATATTTTTTTAAAAAAATTGATTAATTTTCTAGGCAATTTCCAATTTAACACCAAGATTATTTTTCATTTTTAATTATCTATATACAGAAGATAGATTCAGTATATACTAAGTAAAGATTTCATCAGTTTGCACCCACACAGAAACACAAAGTGTAAAATACTGTTTCAGTGCTAGTTATAGCATTACTTCACATTGGACAACACATTAAGGACAGATCCCACATGAGACGTAAGTACACAGTGTCTCCTGAAGTTGATTTAACAATTTGACACTCTTGTTTATGGCATCAGTAATCTCCCTAGGCTCTAGTCATGAGTTGCCAAGGCTATGGAAGCCTTTAGGGTTCGCTGACTTCAATCTTATTCCGACAGGGTCATAGTCAAAGTGGAGGTTCTCTCCTCCCTTCAGAGAAAGGTACCTCCTTCTTTGATGGCCCCATTCGTTCCACTGGGATCTCACTCACAGAGATCTTTCATTTAGGTCTTCTTTTTTTTTCCAGAGTGTCTTAGCTTTCCATGCCTAGAATATTCTCATGGGCTCTTGAGCCAGATCTGAATGCCTTAAGGGCTGATTCTGAGGCCAGAGTGCTATTTAGGACATCTGCCATTCTATGAGTCTGTTGTGTATCTCGCTTCCCATGTTGGATCATTCTCTCCCTTTTTGATTCTATCAGTTAGTATTAGCAGACACTAGTCTTGTTTGTGTGATTCCTTTGACTCTTAGACCTATCAGTGTGATCAATTGTGAACTGAAATTGATCACTTGGACTAGTGAGATGGCCTTGGTACATGCCACCTTGATGGGATTGTATTGGAATCCCCTGGCCTGTTTCTAACTCCATCATTTGGGGCAGTTCCGATTGAGCATGTCCCAAATTGTACATCTCCTCCCTCTCTTATTCCCACTCTTATATTTCACAGGGATCACTTTTCAGTTAAAATTTAAACACCTAAGAATAATTGTTTGTTAATTACAGAGTTCAACCAATAGTACTAGAATAAAAAATTACTAAAATGGATAAAGTATTACATTGTACAACAACAGTCATCACAAGAGCTGATCAAGTTACTGTTTCTCATAGTGTCCATTTCACTTCAATAGGTTTCACCTTTGGTGCTCAATTAGTTGTCACCGATCGGGAGAACATATGATATTTGTCTCTTTGGGACTGGCTTAATTCACTCAGAATGATGTTTTCCAGATTCCTCCATCTTTTTGCAAATGACCGGATTTCATTGTTTTTGACTGCTGTATAGTATTCTATAGAGTACATGTCCCATAATTTCTTTATCCAAATGTATGCTTTGAATTCCCTGTGATCTTTTGCTGTGAGGTCCCTTCGTTTACCTTCTTTCATGTTGATGGCCGTGTTTCTGTGTTTCTGTGTGTAACACATCTTTAAGTATCTTTTGCAGGGCTGGACGAGTGGCAACAAATTCTTTCATTTTTGTTTGTTATGAAAGGTCTTTATTTCACCTTCATTCACAAATGAGAGCTTTGCAGGATATAATATTCTGGGCTGGCAGTTTTTCTCTCTTAGTACCTGGGCTATGTCTCGCCATTCCCTTCTAGCTTGTAGGGTTTCTGATGAGAAGTCTGCTGTGAGTCTAATTGGAGATTATCTGAGTGTAATTTGACGTTTCTCTCTCGCGCATTTTAGGATCTTTTCTTTCTGTTTCACTGTGGTGAGTTTAATTACAATGTGTCGTGGTGAGGACCTCTTTTGGTCATGTTTACTAGGGGTTCTATGTGCTTCCTGTACTAGGATGTCTCTGTCCTTCTCCAAAACTGGGAAATTTTCTGCTATTATCTCACTAAAAAGGTTGCGGGTGGGGGGGGAGTTATGGGGGGGGAAGCCATTGTAATCTATAAGCTGTATTTTGGAAATTTATATTCTTTAAATAAAAGCGTTATAAAAAAAAAAAAGGCATTCTAATCCTTTCTCCCTCTCCATGCCTTCAGGAACTCCTAGAACTCGAATGCTGGGTTTTTTAATAGTATCCTGTAGATTCCCAACAATATTTTTTAGATTTCTAATTTCCTCTTCTTTTCTTTGGTTTGACTGTATAGTTTCCTGTGCTCTGTCTTCTAAGTCCGATATTCTCTCTTCTGCCTCACCCATTCTGTTTGTAAGGCTCTCTAATGTGTTTTTCATTTGATCTATTGAATTCTTCACTTCATTATGATTTCTCGTCACTATCACAGTTTCATGTTCTACTAGTTGTTTCATTTCAGCTTGATTTCTCCTTAATGTTTCATTTTCATGAGAGAGATTTTCTACCTTGTCCATTAAGGATTTCTGTAGTTCAAGAATTTGCTTTTGAGTACTTCTTAGTGTTCTTATCAATTTTTTGAGATCTGCTTCTTGCATTTCTTCTATCTCATCATCTTCGTAATCTTGAATTGGGGTGTCTTTTTCATTTGGGGGCATCATAGTGTCTTGTTCTTATTACCTCGGTTTTTGCGTTTGTTGTTTGGCATATTGGTTTCTTCACTGTGGTGTTTTTTCCTTGTTATACTATGACTCTATATTAAGTGGACTGTCTGCTTTTGATGGAGCCTTAGAGGCTTGAGATGGGTGTGGCCTGAGAGCTCTGTTTGGTTCCTCAGGGTTGAGGGTGTGTCAAAGGAGACACTCCCAGGTTAGGCGTGGTAAATCTCTCTCTGTTACTTTTTTTTTTTTTTTTGGTTCAAAAGGGAAGTAATTCCACACAGCTGAATGGAATTGGGGGTGGTTAGCAGGCGAATGATATACCCACAGGAGCCAGAGATCGGAAGCTCTTTCCCAAGGACCAGAGAGGGAATCTTTGCGGCCCTTTGTGTGGGCTGAGATTCTCCTGTAGTCTCCCACTGGGCTGCCAAGGCTACTGAACTGTAGCGTCTCTGGAGAGTACTCACATGAATTCGTGATTTCCGTGAGTTCTCTCCCCCACCGTCTCTTTTTTCACAGTCTCAGTTCATTAGCACCACACATTCATTAGGTTCTAATCTCCTGTTATTTCACCCCTCCCACCCAAAGTCAGGTTTTTCTGCTAGGCTTGGGGCCGGTGCTGACCCGAGGTCGCCCTGCTTATGATGTATGTCCAAAATGGCGCCTGCTCTTTGTCTTGCTCACCTTTGAGAGGTGAGCGGAGAGAGAGAAGCTCGTGTCTGTATGGGTCACTTTTTTTTTTTTTTCCCTTCTCTCTCTCTCTTCTAGTTAGCCTGGTGAACTTTTCCCCGCAGGGTTTCAAGCCTTGTTCGCTCTAGGCTCCCTTTTCCGCTTCCCTGCTGGTAATTCGGGCTATTGATGTTCTGCTCACCTCGCATTCCAGCGCTGGTGTGTTGAATCTGCTGCTGGTGTCCCAAACTGCGGGCTCCCACGCTCTCCACGCAGGTCCACTGTGAATCTCCAGTTCCGGAAGGGTTTTCTCTGCTGTATCTTCCCCTACTCTTCCTTGAACCTGCAGTATCTCCACTTTTATTAAACTGTCTCTCCCCAGACTATCGGTGTGCTCCCTTCCTATTCCGCCATCTTGCCGCTCTCCATCGTACTTATCTTGTATAATACTGAAACACTGCTTTTAACACTGGTGTTTTATTTTTGAAGTGATATTATCTGTAGTTGGTCTTCATGTCACGTGAAAAAGATCAAGCCTGGTGAAAGACATTTCTTGATTTTTCTAGTCTCTCATGAGGAGTACATTCAGATTAAAATAATTTATCTTGAAGACAGATGTGTCTGTTCCTAGGAAAGTGCATTTGATTTTGAAGGTGCGAAAGGAAAGGGAAACCATGGAAATACAGTACCGGAAAAAGGAAAGACTCGGATCCACCAAAAGGCTGGAACCAGGCCTCCCTCTATGCTTGTCTCTCTTCATCCTCCTTGCAGTGAACTGAGTTGAGCCTTCCACCTACCCCAAATGTATACACTCAAGACCCAATCTCCAATGTGGTAGTATTTGGAGATGGAACTTTGGGGGATAATTAGATTTGGATAAGGCCGTAGCTGTAGGGCCCTATGTTGGGATTAGTGCCCTTGGAAGAAGACCTGAGAGCTTGCTCTTCCCACCCACCCATCTAGCCACCATATGAATACACATTAAGAATGCAGTGTTCTGCCATTTAGGAAGAGAGCCCTCACCAGAAACTGACTATACTGGCCTCTTGGTCTTAGGCTTGTAGACACCAGAATGTGAAAAAATCCGTATTCTTTCATTTAGCACACTTTATTTTATTTATTTATTTTTAATGACAGCCCAAGCTGACCAAGATAACCCCTAACCCATCTCTTACCACTTTTCTTTAGGGGCCCCAATTCCCCTTCCAATGTGACATTTTCAGAGGCTTCAGGAAGTAAATGGGCCCTAAGTTGGCTCTGAAGGAATTTCATATTCTTTAACCTCACTAGTGATACAATAGCCTTTAACTGGCAGATGAAATGTAAAGTAATACCTTCAAAGGTGGGTGTCATAGTGAGGAAGACAATGCTTGGGATGTCCACATCTCATATCAGAGTATCTGGGTTTGAGTCCTGACTCCACTCCTGATTTTGAGTTCCTGCTAATGTGTACCCTGTGAAATGGCAGGTGATGGCTCAAGTGACTGGATCTCTGCCACCCACATGAAAGACCTGGATTGAGTTCCAGGACCCAATCGTAACAGTTGAGAACATTTGGGGAATGAATCCATGGATGGCAAATCTCTGTCTTTCTGTGTCTGTAACTCTCTTTCCCTGTCTCTCAGTGTCTTTCAAATAAATAAAATAAATTAAAAATTTTTAAATAATCCCCTTCAATGATTTGACCATGGAACTGAGGAAAGAGTACAATAAATTATGAACCAAATGAATTTATTGAATTTTTGTTTTTATTATTGAATTTTTATTTTTGGAACGTTTTTAAATTGATAGATCATAGTTTATGTCTCACATGTTTTTTTTTCAAGTATATGTGCATTGTTGGTCAAAGTATAGCTCATTATAGTTAAATAGGGACAAATTTCAGGAAACTCATTGCTTTGCAGGTGATCCCATGTAGTAATGATAGTTGTATTCTTGAAAAATATAAATGTATATTATGATCTTTTATCAGAAAAATGATAACTAGGTAAAGTAATATATTTGTTACTAACTTATTTTCAGATTTCAGTGAGAATAAGTAATAAGTAATGCAAGCTTGTATTAAGGAATACAAGCTTCATATATTTCATAATTACAACTTTAGGAACATGGTGATTCTTCCCACTCTACCTGCCCTCCCACCCACTCTCCCAGCCCTCTTCCTCCTTTCTCTTCTATTCCCAATCTTATTTTTATTAATATCTACTTTCAGTTAACTTTATATACATACAATTAACTCTATGTTAAGTAAATAGGTCAACAAATAGTATGTAAAAAATAAACTGTTCCTCTCTCACCCTTCCTCTCCTATTCCCAATCTTGTTCTTTTACTAAGATCAGTTAACTTTATACATATAGTCAGTTAACTTTATACATATATGATTAACTCTGTGCTAAGTAAAGAGCTCAACAAACAGTATAGAAAAAAAAAAACTGTTCCTCAGCAGTTGAGACAAGGGCTGTTCAAAGATATTGGTTCTCAAAGTGTCAATTTCACTTCTACATGTTGGCTTTTAGGTGCTGTATTAGTTATCACAGATCAGGGAGAACACATGGTATTTGTACCTTTGGGACTGGCTTATTTCACTAAATGTGATGTTTTCCAGTTTCATCCTTTTTGTTGCAACCAGATTTAATTTTTTGTAACTGCTGTGGGGTAATTTTTTGTTTTGTTTTACCGCTGCACACAGCTGCACATTCCATGATGTACATATCCCATAATATCTGTCTTCAGTTGATAGGCATTTAGGTTGATGCCATATCTTAGCTATTGTGAATTGAGCTGCTATAAATATGGGGGTATGGATAAATCTTTCTTATGCTGGTTTCATTTCTCTTGGGTAAATTCTCAGGACTGGAATGACTAGGTCATATGGAAGGGCTATTTTCAGATTTCTGAGGTATCTCTATACTGTCTTCCATATTGGCTTTACCAGTTTACATTACCACCAATAGTGGATTATGGCACCTTTTCGCCCACATCTTCACCAGTATTTGTTTTGTTTTTGATTTCTGTATGAAAGCCATTCTAACAGGGGTGAAGTGAAACCACATTGTGGTTTGGATTTGCACCTCCCTGATGGCTAGTGATCCTGAGCATTTTTTCATGTGTCTGTTAGCCATTTGGATTTCCTCTTTTGAAAAATGTCTGTTTAAATCTTTTGCCTATTTCTTCACTGGGTTGTTTGTTTTGTTGTTGAGTTTCTTGATCTTTTTATATTCTGGTTATTAATTCGTTATCAGTTGCATGGTTTGCAAATAATTTCTCCCATTCTGTCAGTTGACTCTTCACTTGGCTGAGTGTTTCTTTTGCAATACAGAAGCTTCTCAATTTGATATAATCCCATTTGTTAATTTTGTCTTTGATTGCCTGTGTTTCTGGTGTCGTTTCTAAGAACTCTTTGCCTATCCCAGTGTCTTTCAGGGTTTTCTCAATATTCTCTAATAATTTGGTGGTATCAAGACATAGATTTAGGTCTTTAATCCATTTTTAGTAGATTGTTTGATAAGGTGTAAGGTAGGAGTCTTGCTTCAAACTGCTGCATGTGGAGATACAGTTTTCCCAGCAATGTTTGTTAAGGGACTGTCTTTGCTATAAGGATTGATTTTAGCTTCTTTGTCAAAGATAAGTTCGCTGTAGATAGATGGATTAATTTCTGGAGTTTCTATTCTGTTGCATTGATCTACAAATCTGTCTTTGAACCAGCACTAGGTTGTTTTGATTATCACTGCCCTGTCTTGAAATCTGGTTTTGTGATGCCTCCAGCTTTGTTTTTGTTGTATAATATTGCTTTAGCTATTAGGTGTCCCCTGTGTTTCTATATAAAATTCAGCATCATTTTTTCTATATCTGAGAAGAATGTCCTTGGTATTTTGATTAGGATCAAATTGAATCTGTAAATTGCTTCCAGTAGTATGGACATTTTGATAATATTGATTCTTCCAATCCATGAACATGGAAGATTTTTCAATTTTTTTGTGTGTCTTCTTCTATTTCTTTCTTTAATGTTTTGTAATTCTCATCATGGAGATATTTGACATTCTTAATCAAATTTATTCCAAGGTATTTGATTTTTTTGATAGCTATTATGAATGGGATTGATCTTAAAAGTTCTTTCTCAGCCATGGCATTCTCTGTGTATACAAAGACTGTTAATTTTTTTGTGTTGATTTTATATCCTGCCACCTTACCATACTCCTTTATAGTGCCAATAGTCTCTTAGTGGAGTCTTCTGGACCCCCTATGTAAAGAATCATGTCATTTGCAAAGAGGGATAGTTTGACTTCCTCCTTCCCAATTTATATCCCTTTGTTTATTTTTCTTGCCTAATAGCTCTGGCTAAAACTTCCAGGACTATATTGAATAGCAGTGATGAGAGTGGGCATCTTTGTATGGTACTGAATCTCAGTGGGAATGCTTCCTACTTTTCCCCATTCAATAGGACACTGGCTGTGGGTTTGCTGTAAATTGCCTTGATTGTGTTGAGGAATGTTCCTTTTATACCCAATTTGCTTAGAGTTTTCATCATGAAAAAGTGCTTTATTTTATCAAATGCGTCCCTGTATCTATTGAAATAATCATATGTTTTTGTTCTTCAGTTTGTTAATGTGATGTATTACATCAAATGTTGAACCATCCCTGCATACCAGGGATAAATCCCACTTGGTCCAGTTGAGTGATCTTTCTGATGCATTGTTGGATTCAATTGGCTAGTATTTTGTTGAGGATTTTTGTTTCTGTGTTCATCAGGGAAATTAGTCTGTGCTTCTCTTTCTTTGTTGCTTCTTTTTCAGGTTAAGAAATAAGGTGATGCTGGCTTCATAGGAGTTTGGAAGGATTCTCTCCCTTTCAGTTGTTTTGAATAGCTTGAGAAGAATTGAAGTTATTTCTTCGTGAAATGTCTGGTAGAATTCAGCAATGAAGCCATCTAGTCCTGGGCTTTTCTTTGTTGGGAACGTCTTTAATACTGACTCAATTTCTATCTTGGTTATTAGACTGTTCAGCTTTTCAATGTCTTCATTGCTCAATTTTAGGCAGGTTTTATGTGTCCAGGAATCTATTCATTTCTTCTAGGTTTTCTGGGTTATTGGCATACAGATCTTTGTAGTAATTTCTGATGATTCTTTGTATTTCTATGGTGTCTGTTGCTATATGTCCGTTTTCATTTTTAATTTTATTGATTTGAGTCTTCTTCCTCTTTTTTTGGTTAGTTAGGCCAATAGTGTGTCAGTTTTTTTTTTTTTTCAAAAAAACCAGCTCTTCATTTCATTGACCTTTTGTATTGCCTTTTTTATTTCAATTTTGTTAATTTCTTCTCTAATTTTAATAATTTCTTTTTTCCTACTAGTTTTGGGTTTGGTTTGCTGTTGTTTTTCTAGGACCATGAGATGCATTGAGAGCTCATTTCTTTGGTGCCTGTCAAATTTCTTGAAATAGATACCAATTGCTATAAATTTTCCTCTTAATACTGCTTTTTTGTATCCCATAAGTTTTGATATGATGTATTGTCATCTTCATTTGTTTCCAAATTTTCTTCAATGACCTACTCTTTATTAAGGAGCATGTTGTTCAGTCTCCATGTGTTTGCATATGTTCTAGAGATTCCTGAGTTGCTGATTTCCAGCTTCATTTTTTTGTGGTCCTAGAAGATACATAATACATAATACATGTTTTTTAATTTACTGAGATTTGCTTTGTTGCCTAGCATGTGGTCTGTCCTAGAGAAAGTTCCATGACTGGTGAGAAGACTGTATTCTGCAACTGTAAGATGGAAAGTTCTGTAGATATCTGTTAAGTCCATTTGGTCTGTAGTGTCAATTACCTCTGTTTTTTTCTTGCTTATTTTTTGTCTGGTTGTTCTGTCCATTGCTGTAAGTGGGGTATTGAAGTCCCCAATTACTATTGTATTGGTGTCTGTGTCTCCCTTTAGATCCATTAACATTTCTTTTAAATAGCCATAAATATATATGTTTATAATAGTCACATCTTCCTGCTGAATTGATCCCTTAATCATTACTTAGTGCCCTTCTTTGTCTCTTTTAACAGTTTTTGTATTAAAGTGTATTTTGTCTGATATTAGGATGACTACCACATCTCTTTTTTGGTTTTCTGTTAGCATGGAATCCTTTCACTTTCATCTTTCTTTTTATTATTATTATTATTTGACAGGTAGAGTTATAGACAAGTGAGAGAGAGAGAGGCAGAGAGAAAGGTCTTCCTTCCTTGGTTCACTCCCCAAATGGATGCTACAGCTGGCACTGCGCTGATCCGAAGCCAAGAGCCAGGTGCTTCTTAATGGTCTCCCATGCGGGTGCAGGGCCCAAGCACTTGGGACATCCTCCGCTGCCCTCCCAGGCCACAACAGAGAGCTGGACTGGAAGAGGAGCAACTGGGACTAGAACCTGGCACCCATATGGGATGCCAGCACCACAGACGGAGGATTAACAAAGTGAGCCATGGCACCGGCCCCTCACTTTCATCTTTCATCCTGTTAGCATGGTATCCTTTCACTTTCCATCCTTTCACTTTCTGTCTGTGTGTATCTTTGTTGATGAGATGTGTTTCTTGTATGCAGCAAATAGATTCCATTCAAACAATCTATGTCTTTTAACTGGAAGAGTTGAGGCCATTTACATTCAAGTTGACTATTGACAACTTGGGCTTGCCATTTTTTTCCATAAATATTCCTATTGTTTACTTTGGATTTCTGTTTTACATTTCCTGGGAGATTTATTGCCTTTATATTCTTTCATAGTGATGACCATGTTTCTGTGTTTCTTTATGTAGCATATCCTTAAGCATCTTATATAAGGCTAGACACATGGTGACAAATTCTTTTAATTTCTGTTTGTTATGGAAGGTCTTTATTTCACCTTCATTCATAAATGAGAGCTTAGCAGGGTACAGTAATCTAGGTTGATGGGTTTTTTTTCTCTTAATACTTGTGCTGTATCTCACCATTCTCTTCTAGCCTGTAGGGTTTCTTATGAGAAGTCAGCTGTGTGTCTAACTGTGAATCCTTTGAAAGTTATGTAGCATTTCTCTTGGGCACATTTTAGAATCTTTTCGTTATGTTTTACTGTTGAAAGTTTCAGTACAATCTGTCATTGTGAAGATCTTATTTGGTCATGTTTGTTAGTTCTGTGTGTCTTGTGTACTTGACATCCCTTTTGTTCTCCAAACTAAGGATGCTTTCTGCAATTATTTCACTGAATAGGCCTTCTAATCCTTTGTTTCCACACCTTCAGGAACTCCTAATACCCCTTCATTGGGTTGTTTGATGGTATCACATGAATCTCCAACAATATTTTTGATTTTTCTAATTTCTTCTTGTTGTTTTTAGTCTCACTGAAAAATTTCCAATGATTTGTCTTCTAGCTTGGATATCCTTTCTTCTGCCTCACCAACTTTGTGGTTAGAGCTTTCCTCTATGCCTACTTCTCTACATAGATATCTGAAAGTTAAGTGTAAATAGTTGTCAGTGTTAGCTATGACAAAGTACCAAATTACTAACATTATAATATTACTAGTAATAAACACTTTGACAGTATTTCTGCATTTACTTTCTAGAACTTGTATTAATTATCTACCAACCCTGGAGTTGGTTGGTAGATAGTTGGTTGGTAGATAGTTGGTTTTTAGATAGTTCCGTAATTTGGTGTTTGTTTTTCCATGTACTTTAAAGCAATTAATCCTTTTACTCCTTTGCCACTTATCTTTTTTTTAAATTCATGGAATTTATTGTTTTTTTAAAAGATTTATGTATTTATTTGAAAGGCAGAGTTACACAGAGGTAACTTCCATCTGCTGGCTCACTCCCCAGATGGCCACAACAGCTGGAGCTGCACCTATTCGCTCCAAAGCCAGGAGCCAGTAGCTTCTTCCAGATCTCCCACATGGGTGCAGGGGCTCAAGGACTTTGGCCATCTTTTATTGTTTTCCCAGGCCATAGCAGAGAGCTGGATCAGAAGTAGAGCAGCAGAGACTCGAACTGGTACCCATATGGGATGCCGGCACTGCACGAAAGGGCTTTATCCGTTATGCCACAGTGCCAGCCCCTTTGCCACTTTCTTTACCAAAAAGATACCAAAGTTGGACACTGCAGTGAGTCATAACTGATATTCAAAAACTTAGTGTAGTAGAATATTTCTTATCACCTTCTGGCCTTAGGTCTTTTCTCATCTCAGAGCTTGTGGCAAGAAAGTATTCTTCATATGAGGGGTTGAAAATATTCATCCCAAAACACCTACAGATCGCCAAAGGAAGAAATATCCCAGGCTGCCCATATTCAGAACTGTTTGCTGTTAATAGAGAATTAAATGTCTACACATTAAGCAGTGGAAGTAAGACCACTTTCTCTTAATGTCCTTGGATTCCTTTTGTTCTTTGTTAGTTGGAAATAAGTAAATATTCCCTTTCAGGAGCTAAGTCTGAAATCTCAGGATTTTACTGTGACAGACAAAAACTTAAATTTGGTTTTATTGGGGATCGAGGTTGTTAGAATAGAAACATGCCCTGAGCCTAATCCAAAGCCAGGCAGAAGTAAGAAAACTAATAGATTGGTACTTTGATTCAGTACAAGGTATTTTATGGGTCAAATCAGAGTCAAATAAAGCTTTGACATTTAAAAAATACCTGGTTTGAGAAGCTGTTTTTCAGAAGGTCACAGAAGGTCACAAATCCATTGAATTATAAATATAATTTAATGCAGGGATCATTTATAATGTAAAGCACACCTAGGGAGAAGTAAGCCAGAATTCTGAAAGAGGTACAACTGTCCTACTTTTGCCCTTCTAGGGCCTCTTGAGTCTAGTAATAAGTTGATCCCTATTAATTCTCCTAACTAAAACAAACAACAGTGTGAAAGTTTCTATACTTTAAGATGAAGATGTCAAAATCTATGTGGGAAATTTTATGTATGTATAGTGAGCTCTGATACCAGTCGGTACTACTTCTCACTGAGGAATAAGTGAAATACTATTACTGCTGTTGCTGAGAGGATAATTTTGATCTGTCTGGATCCTCTTCTATATAAAGAGGTTTTTCTTTTTGAAAGTAAACCATTGTGTTTTGACATGTGTACTATGGTACATTTTTTTTTCAAACACTATTAAACTGATGGATCAAAGCAGAAGCTAGGAATACTACTGTCTAATACTTTATACCTAACATTTGAGTTCTATGTTCATATAGCAATACTTTATTTTAGCTAACTATGATAATGATTAAAAATATGTGATGTTGCCAATTGCATATTATAAGCAGTTAATATAAATGGCATTTGTAAATTGCTTTTTAGGAGGGGAAGCATTGGTAATTAGTTCTTGGATTTCTTTTTTTACTGAGAGTCAGTCTCACCTAAGATTTTGCTTATCTGTAATTTTGTTTTTAATTATCTAAAGTCTTGTGATCACATAATTTATAAATTCTGTGTGGATGGTGTATCTCTTCTGCCTTAGTGTCTAAATGAGTTGGCAGAAGTACCATTACTAAACACAAATGTACAGTAATTCCTCAATTTTATGTGTTTCCAAAAAGCTGTTCATAAACAATTCTGAATTATAACTTAGTCTAAGGTAGTAAAGAATTCAACAGGGAAGTTTAAATTGTTACTCTACCTAGTCATGCTGACTGTAAAAGCACCTGAGCTTAAAGATCATCTATAAAATGTGAGAAGTGTTAAATATTCTTTATTTGATACACAAAAGTTCCTTTCGGTAAATAATAGGACACGTTTAGAAACAGGAATTTCTAATTAAATTGACATAACTAAGACCAAAAATACAAAGTAGACATTTCTACCTTTCTTCAGCTCTTGCCTTTAAAAGGTAGAAAACACAAGTGAGTCTTGATCAGTTCTGAGACAGTGAAGTGATTTCCCCAGCATTTAAATATAAATCCAGTCGCCCAACAGGTTTTGGATTGGCATTCACAATTTTTGTGAAAAGTTGAACATTATTAAGTCAAGTCATATCCTTAGAAGGGGAAAATAATGAGGGCATTTACTGAACTGGAATTACTACTAAAATTTCAATAAACGCAATCATAATTTATTTAACCACACAAAGCGATGTTACACTCTCAAACAAAAATACTCTATCAGCCATTCATGTTCTGAATTCTTGCATGTGAGAATTAAATTATGGTTCACATAAAAAAAGTCACAAGATATTTCTGTTTTGTAATAAACAAGGCAGTGACCAACTATTACTCATTAGTAGCTTTTTTGAGATAAGCTATCAAGCCTGCCCTTTCATTCTTAGTGCCAGTGAAGATCATTTTGGTTCCAGGGATGTGTTTCTTGGGATTCTCAAAATACTCTATCAGAGTGTCCTCTCCCCAGGTGATGCCTTTGTTCTGTTTGGCATCTGTAAGAGAATCCAGCAGCCTAAGCTGTCTTCCACCCAAACAGACCGTGGAGATTTGGTCCAGTCTTGTGCTTGCTTCCCTTTCCAGTGTGGCACAGAGCCCATTTAGGAACAAAAATATTCTTGCCTTTCTCAACATCACCTATTTTTAACTTGCTGTTTCGTGGCTCATGCTTCAAAGGCCCTCAGTGGGAAGCTGGATGTCCCACTCTCTAATTCACTTGAGTTTTTAAAAGTCTCTGTTCATCTGTGATTTTTGCCATACTAAAGGGAAGGGCATTTCTCTGAGTAAATGGACCCCAATGGATAAACCAAACTACTAGAATTGACTAGCATCCTGAACCAAATTCACATATTTCCAGGTCTGTGTCTTAAAACCTATACTTGCTATAATGGCAAGACATACAATCGAGACCTTTTGGACAAATCTGTGGTGCAGAGCTATGAGTATCATAGTAAAGCTGAGTTTGAAGAACACAGCATGATAGTAGGAATAAGAAACTATTTCACCTGTAGTTTACATGCACATTATTGTTGCAAACTTATTTCCAAGCAAAAAGAAAACAGCAGCAATAGTAGCAAAGATTTAATGAATGGTTCCTGTGCACCAGACTTTGTTCTAAGCACTTTACTTGGATTGATGCATTTAATTTGTATACTTGCCCCATAGAAGAAGTGCTTTTATTAACTCCTTCTTATATTTGAGTAAACAGTGGTTTAGAAAGGTCAGGCATCTAGTGATAGTGGTGGATGAGTAATGTCTGTGGTTTTTGCACAGTGGTGTACTTGCTCTGTACTCGTGTTATTTTACCCATTCAAAAATCTAATCTCCTTTTTAGATTCATTAATTTGCAAGGCAGAGCAGCACACACACAGAGGAAAATAGGAAGTGAGATCTTGCATCTGCTGGTTTATTCTTCAAATGGCAGTAACAGCCAGGTGAGGGCCAAATGGAACCCAGGAACTAGCGGCTATAACCTGATCCTCCACATGTGTGTCAGGGGACCAGACACTGGGGCTGTCTTCTGATGCCATCTCAGGCCCATTACTGGGGAGGTTGGTTGGAAGTGGAGTAGCCAGGACTCAAACCAGTACTCCAATACTGAATGCCATTGTTACAAGTAGCAGCTTAACCCCCTAAGTTCTCTTAGAACTAATTTGCAGGTTAACGTAAAACAAGAGCTGTCCACAGCTGAATCAGTCCCTACAGAAACACTTTGTCAATCACATTAGAACTTGAGTGTCCTTTGTTATAGAATCTTTAACTGATACAGTAACCTAATCTATAAAATAATTGAATTTGAAGAGACAAATAATGGAGGTATTTTTTCCCCCTTGGCTTCTACCTTTAACATAGAATATATAGTCTCCTGTGTAAAGTAGTGACATGGCAATTTTGATTTTTGGTTAATTTCATGTTTAAATGATATTGCATTTTATACAATATGTGTGAGTGTGAATGTGCATACATACAGAGATGGAGAAACCATCTAATGCCCCATGAGTCCTTTTGCTAGTGAGCTGCCAGTCCCTACCAAAATTTAAATGACCCAGCATTCCATTTCATGAAAACATTTTACTTAAATATTAATACATATTTCAAATATGTGTATAGAAGGATGTTTATCACAGCATTGCATATTATTATGAAAAATTGGAGACAACTCTAATGTCCAACAATGAAGGAAACGGTAAATAAATTAACAGAATGATCCAGTCACACATCTTTTTTTTTAGCCTCAAATTCAGTAAGCTTTTTACATGTCACAGTCTTTAACAATATTTTAAGTATATTTACTTATTTGAGAGAGAGAGTGGGTAAGAGGGACAGACAGACAGGTCTCCCATCCACTGGTTCCCTCTCCAAATACCTGCATCAGCCAGGGCTGGACCAGGACAAACCTGGGAGCCTGGAGCTCAAATTGAGACTCCCTTGTATGTGGCAGGGACCCAACCACTTAGTCATCACCCACTGCCTCCCGTGGTGCACATTAGCAGAAGCTGGAATCAGAAGCCAAGCTGGGACTGACCCCAGATACTTGACTGTAGGTGTCCCAAGCACCATCTTAATCACTGTGTCAAACAACCCTCCCTACTGCTACCTCCACTTCGCAACCTTTGAACCTGCTCTTCTCTATCCTTTTCCCTATTATATTTCATTCTCTACACTCTCCATGTCTGAATCATATAAAGGGTCTCAACTTAAATGTTACTTCCTATATAATTCAGAATTGGTCCAAAGGAGTTAGAAACATTAGGTCAAGTTGCTATTTAGAAATTTATAAAGAATTTTAGAGAGGATGTGAAGCTGAGGAATAATATCAAGTTCAGAGATGAGTGGGTTGAGGCCCATGATAGAGTGAGGTTTGGATAACATATGGTATGGTTCATTCCCTCTAAAATTCATGTTGAAAATAAATTCCTCAGTGCAAAAGTATTAGGAGGTGGAGTTTAGGGGAGGTATTTGGGTCATGGGGGTGGAACCTTCATGAATGGATTAATGGTGTCCAGCAGCAGTGAGTTCCTGTGAGTAGGTTATCTATCACAAAAGCAGGTTGCTATAAAGCATTAACCCCTACCACCACCATGCCCCATCCTAGTCCTGTTCCCTCCCCTCTTTGCACTCCCCTGCTTGTCCTTCCTTCCATTTTTCCACTATAATTAGAACAGCACATGGTCTTCTCCAGAAGCCGAGGAGATGTGATTGGCCAAGTTTGGACTTAGAACCTCCAGAATAGTGAGCTAAATAAAATTCTTTTCTTTGTAAACTACTCAGTCCAGGTGTTCTGTTATAACATCAAAAACAGACTAAGGATGAATACTGAGATTTGGGGAAACTCAGGAATGAGGTATCGGATTCCTTGGTAGCTGTGGACTGGAAGGTGTGAGGAGGGCAGGAGTGTTAGGCATGCAATGAGTGGTGAGAGTTAAAGAGTAAGGAAGAGGTAAAAGATGATAATATGGTCTCAGGGTACCATGAGTTTGTAAGAGGCATTAAAACTGAGAGATAGGGTGAGACCCTTCAGTGAGGAGTGCCTTAGTCTGTTAGTGCTACTATAAAAAAATATCAAAGACTAGATAATTTATTAAGAACGGAAATTCATTGGTTACAGTTCTGGAGGCTGGAGGTTGAATTCAGGTTTGATATCTGGTGAGCGTCAAGTCTCTAAGATAGTACCTTGAATACTGAGTCCTAACATATTGGAAGTGGCAGAAGGACAAAGGAACATAGCTACTTCCCTCTATCCCTTTTATGAAGCATGAATGCAATCACTTCCTAGTAACCTCACTTCTTAATACTGTTGCATTGGGTATTAAGTTTCAACATGGATTTTGGAAGAGATGCAGACCACATCAAGGAGCGAGCCATGATTATACAATGATGAGAGTAAATTCTTACCTCCTCAGAAAAGTCTTAACTGTCCACTGTAATCTGAAATAGCTATCCTTTTTCATTGCATATGATGACCTAAATATCTTTTTTTGGTTATTGTCATGAAGATTGAGATCATACTAACTTAGTCAATTGTATCTCAGTCCCCTGGCACAATAGTGGTCATATGCTCCTGTTCAGTAAATATTTGGGTTTCTTGATCTAAAAGGAATCTGTGTTACATTTTTGGTTGAAAATATTTTCAGAATATAGCCAGTAGTATGATCCTATCTTTAAAAGTAAAATGCTATACATACTTATCAGTGTGTGTGTGTATTTGAATTATATATTTTTTACTGAATTTAGATAGGAGTCTGAATATTTATCATGTTTCATGTGCTTCTAAAATCTCTACATGGATTCCATAATTCAATCCTTACTACACACTTATCAAATAAAACTACTATTATCCCATTTTAATGAGGACAGAACTGAAGAATACAACTAGTAAGCTACTTGCCTCCTAAGATCTTAAATACAGGTAAAGGCTAGAGCTAAGATCATTATTGTGGCTGTTTATACTTAACTTTAAATTGATTAAAGTCATACAAAATAAGAAATTCAATTTCTCCTTCATACTAGCCACCTTTTCAAGTGCTCAATAGTTATAAGTAGCTTTTAGCTATCTTATTTGGGCACCCAAATAATTTTTTTTAAAAGATTTAGTTATTTATTTGAAAGAGTTACAGAGAGAGAGAGAGAGAGAGAGGTCTTCCATCCTATGGTTCACTCCCCAGATGGCTGCAATGGCCAGAGCTGTGCCGATCCGAAGCCAGGAGCCAGGGGCTTCTTTCTAGTCTCCCACGTGGGTACAGGGTCCCAAGGACTTTGGCCATCTTCTTCTGCTTTCCAGGCCATAGCAGAGAGCTGGACAGGAAGTGGAGCAGCTGGGTCTTGAACCAGCACCCATATGGGAAGCCAGCGCTTCAGGCCAGGGCGTTAACCCACTACACCACAGCACCAGCCCCACCAAAATTATTTAATACATTTTCATCACTGTAGGAAGTTCTGCTGGCACTTTCTTGTGGCCTTACAGTCTGTTCTTATCAATGGTATAATATTACTTCATCTCATGCCAAGCTATGAGCTAACTACCACTTTGAAAGGAGAGTGTGAGTTAATATTTTCAGATTTTACTGTAAATGCTCCTATATTACTTGATGAATTACCTCCAATAGGCAAATACTATTTTTAAAATGAAAATGTCAGTCTTCCTTCAAAAATAGAGTAATAAGAAACTGAAAGCATTGATAAAGGTTATCTACAATTAATTTACTAATCTTATTCTAACTGATAGAATTTCCAAGTGATATTTCATGTTATTTTGCAATAAATACTTGAAACAGACATTCTGTTTCTTCTGATTGAATTTTCAGAAGAAGAAAATATTATCAGAAGAGAACCCCATTGCCTGTTTCTCTGTGGCTTCCTCATAGTCTCACCAGTCATGTAATCTGTTCTTCTATGCTAGTACCAGAAAAGAGCTCTCACCATTTTATTTCTTTGTTCATTCATTTATTTGTTTATTTAAGGATTGGAATAGGGAAGGGAAAAGTCTGATGAAAAATAGATTGTAAGAGACCTAAGAGAAATTAAGAAATTGCATGTTCTGAGTATTTTCTATTTCCTAAACATAAATATTGATGATTTATATACTAATTTTAAGATCAGAATCCATAGCTGCTTTCTCTATTAGCAAATATAACCATTTAGTAAAATCAAATGTATAGATTCCAGTAGCCTAATTTCTAAATCATTTTAGATTTTTCAATTAAAGAAATAGTGATAAGTGGATGTTTATGCTGAATAATTATATATAATAGGTAGAGATATGAAGATTCACTGAAACCTATTTCATAAGGTCTTTGGCCAGTTCACAAAAGCAACATACTTAGTTTGGGTGTTTATTAAAGGCCCATGTGTTAAAGGCTTGATTCCCAAAGTTTTATGTCATTAAGACAGTAGAAACTTTGAATTCAATTTTGATATCTGAAATTGTTGTATTTCGGGAGTGATTACACTGGATTATTTTGTTGGAGTTCCCCATGATTGAATCATTGAGGCTTTAGAAGGAGAAACATACACATGCAAAGGTGCTCCCTCTTGCCTTGTGATCCTCTATGCCACCCCAGGATTCCTGCTCCCAGCAAGTGTGCCAGTCATCTCGGATGTCAAAACAGTGCAGCCACCTGATCTTGGACTGTGAACCATCCAAACTATGGGCCAAAATAAACCTTTCTTCATGTGTAGCTTAACTTAGCTCATTATAGTAACAAAAATGTTACTAATACACATAGTTTAGTTCCCAATTTAAAAAAAAATTACTGAACCTTACTATATACATAGATAACATAAGTACTAACTATGCTGAAGTAAACAGTTCATACTTTCTGTGTGAAGGTGCTTAGTATATTAACAGTAGCATTTTAGTTTTTTAAAGACTTATTTTTTGAAAGGCAGTGTTAGAGGAAAAAAAAACGAGAGGGAACTTGATCTGCTGTTTCACTCCCAAGTGGCCACAACAGGTAGAACTGGGCCAAGCCAAAACCAGGAAGCTAGAACTCTGTCTGGGTCTCCCACGTGGGTGCAGGGGCCCAAGCAGTTGGGCCATCTTCTGCTGCTTTCCCTGGCACCTTCATAGGGAGCTGGATTAGAAGTGGATCAGCTAGAACTCTAATCAGCACTTATAGGGATGTCAGCAGCTTAACCTGCTGAGCCACAACACTGGCTCCAACAGCAACATTTTATACAAAGTGTAGAGAAAAAGAAATAGGAGGGATAGACCATTCACTAGAAAAGGTGAATGGATAAGGTAATGCCAGAACTGGGCTTTGAAGGCAAAAACGAATTCATTGTGCAAGCTTGTTTGAGGTAGTGGAAAAATATTTTATGTGATTTATCCCCTCTCTACCATCTGCCTGTATTAGATATATTAAAAGCTAGACATTTAAGGTAAATCAGATGATCATCAGTCTACTTTTTATAAACTTGGTATGTCTATATTTGTACTGACAGTGGTGTAAAGAGGACTTGAAGTACAGACACAGAATCTCAATATTCAACAATTTAAGGCAAGTGCATCTTTAAAGGTTTTCTCTAAAATGTATATTATGAGAGCTGACAGGTAGATAACTTCAAGTGTTGTATATGTATTTTCTAAATTAAAAAAAATTAATAAATAAAATTGTTCTTCCTTCTTAAATTTTAATTGATTTATATTACATTAAGAGGTAGAGAGGCATACACAGAGAGAAATAGAGAGTAAGAGAGAGACAGAGAGCTTCCAACCTGGCACGTTCCCCAATGTCCAGGACTGGGGTGGGCTAGAGCTGGGAGCTAGGAACTCAGTCCAGGTCTCACACATGGTGGCAGGAACCCAATTACTTGAGCCATCACTACTACCTCACAGGGACTATACTAGCTAGAAGCTGGAGTTGAGATCCAGAGTCAAATAGCGAAATCAACTATTCCAATGTGGGGTGTAGGCATAAATTTTGTTTGTGTTTTTTTGTCTTTTAAATTTTATTTGTCAAGGTATGTAGGCAATGTAGACAGAAAAACAGACAGAGATATTTGATCCACTGGTTCATTCCCCAATTGCATACAACACTTGGGGCTTAGACCAGGCCACACCCAGGAGCCTGGAATTCAGTCTGGATCACACATGTAGGTTTCAGGAACCAACTACTTGAGTCATCACCTGCTGCTTCCCAGAATGTGCATTAGTAGAAAGCTGGAATCAGAAGCAGAGCCAGGACTTGAATTCAGACACTCTGATTTGAGTACAGGGTATCCCAGGCAGCATCTTAACTTGTTGTCCCAAACACCTGACCCAGATGTGCGCATTTTAACTGGCATATTAACCATTAGCACTAGACTAGACACACACCCCCACCCCCTTTTAATGAAGGAGTTATTTAGCTCGCAGTTTTGGAGGCTAAAAGTCCAAATAGCAGAATACAGATTCTGGAAAAGACTTCATGGCAGACAGCAGATTACACATCAAGGAAGGATCACATTACAAGCCAGGAAGCAGAGGAAGTGAATGGGCCTAAACTCAGGCTTTTATAACAACCCTCTTGTGAGAACTCAAGAGATAATAAGAACTACTTTCTGAGGGCATGTCCCCAATGACCTAAAGACCTCACGCAAGACCCCATCTACTAAAATTTCCAACAACTCTCAGGAACGCCAGCTTGGAGATAAAGCTTTATACACATGGATTTTTGAGAGATACTCAAATACTAACCATAGGCTGCCCTTGACCCCCAAAGGCTCATGTCCATCTAGTAACACAAAAATACGTTAATTGTATTCTCAAAAGTCCTGAAGTCTTGGTGTTCCTGCATTGTTCGAAAGTTCAAGTCCAAAATCTCATCTAAGATTCAAGTCAAACTCTCTTAGCTGTGATGCTCTGCAAAATCAAGAATATCTGCATTCCTCTGAGATAATGTGGTGACACAGGGCAGGACAAATATTTCTATTCCAAAAGGGAAGGATAGAGAAACAGAAAGGAGGTTGAATTGGCCTTAAGCAAGACTGAAACCTATCAGGGCAAAGCTTAAATTCCCAAGCTCCTCATCCTGTATCCATAGCACAGTGTGGTGAAGGATAGACTCCCAAGGGCTTGATAGTCCCAGCCCTCTGGCTTTGCTGGTTATAGCCAACATGGCTGCTCTCTCAGACTGGTTTCACATGCAACCTGCAATTACAGGCATTGCATATTGTTGGCACCTCTGTCTTCTCGAAATGGTCTCTGCAGTTCCCCTCTCACAGCTTCCCTAGACATTGCCCCACCAGAGGTTCACGCAGGAGCTCCAACCCTGCAGAACAACACTGCCTGTCCCCACATGCTTTTCTTTGAAATCCTACTAGAAGCCACCACGATTCCATAACTCTTCAATTCTGCATGACCGCAGAACCAGCATCACATGGACAATGCTTGGGACTGCTCTGTCTTGCTTTAACTCTGGCTGCAGTGGCCTGGGAACTTTGCTAGCAAGCCAGAATAGACAGCTGACCCAGGGCAAGCAGAACACATCATCAGGGCTCTTTCCTGATGGATTTTGCCCTGAAATAACTTTCAAACAAATTTAAACCTTTAGGCCTCTGATTAGATTGTGATTTGGGGCCACCTGGAGTACCTCTGAAATTGTTTAAAGGTCTGCCTCCCATTGTTTTGCTAATTATCACATGGTTCACTTTTACCTGTGCTGATTTGTCTCTTTTAAATTATATTCATGTGAGGCCGGCGCCGTGGCTCAACAGGCTAATCCTCCGCCTTGCGGCGCCGGCACACCGGGTTCTAGACCCGGTCGGGGCGCCGGATTCTGTCCCGGTTGCCCCTCTTCCAGGCCAGCCCTCTGCTGTGGCCCAGGGGTGCAGTGGAGGATGGCCCAAGTGCTTGGGCCCTGCGCCCCATGGGAGACCAGGAAAAAAGCACCTAGCACCTGGCTCCTGCCATCGGATGAGCGCGGTGCGCTGGCCGCAGCGCGCCGACCGCGGCAGCCATTGGAGGGTGAACCAACGGCAAAAGGAAGACCTTTCTCTCTGTCTCTCTCTCTCACTGTCCACTCTGCCTGTCAAAAAAAAATTATATTCATGTGTTTCGTTTCTTCAAACTTTTATTGGCAACAATTAAACATGTATGGGCTATAGTGTGACATTTCAGTACATATATACAATGTGTATTGCCCAAAACAGGGTAATCAGTATTTCTCCTTCTTGGATATTACTATTTTCTTTAAAAAAAAAAAAAGGTATTTATTTGAAAGGCAGAGTTCTAGAGAGAGACAGAGATGGAGAGTCATTTTGCACATGCTGGTTCACTCCCCAAATGGCTGCAATAGTTAGGGCTGGGCCAGGCCAAAGCCAGGAGCCAGGAGCTTCTTCCAGGTCTCCCATGTAGGTGCAGGGTTCCAAAGCACTTGAGCCATCACACTGTGCTTTTCCCAGGACATAAGCAGGGAACAGGATCAGAAGTGGGCGGGTGAGGACAGAAACTGGTACACTTATGGGATGCTGGCATTGCAGGAATCAGTTCAACATGCTATATGACACTGCCAGCAAAACATTGTTTTATAATTGGAGGTTTGGAGCTTCTTTCTTCTGTTTGTTCATACAAGATGTACTAGGTAATTTTGAAATATAATCTTCCCAATAAGCTGCATAACACTAGAAACTGATTCTTTACATCTGAGTTTGATTTGGTACCCATTATCCAACTCCCTCCATACTTCTCCTTCACCCCTCCCAGACTCTGCTAATCACCATTCCATGTTTAGATTCAGTTAGGGTTTGTTTGTTTTGTTTTGTATTTTAGGTTTCACATACGTGGGAGAATATGTGATGTTTATCTTTCTGTGTCTGAACCTCCAGTTCTGTCCATTTAGCTGCAAATAATAGGATTTCATTCTTTTTTATTTATTTATTTTTGACAGGCAGAGTGGACAGTGAGAGAGAGAGAGAGAGACAGAGAGAAGGGTTTTCCTTTTCCGTTGGTTCACCCCCCAAAGTGGCCGCTACGGCCAGCGTGTTGTGACTGGCATGCTGCGCCGATCCGAAGCCAGGAGCCAGGTGCTTCCTCCTGGTCTCCCATGCAGGTGCAGGGCCCAAACACTTGGGCCATTCTCCACTACCTTCCTGGGCTACATCAGAGAACTGGACTGGGACAGAATCCGGCACCCCTACTGGGACTAGAACCGGGGGTGCCGGTGCAGCAGGCAGAGGATTAGCCTAGTGAGCCACAGCGCCGGCCCGGATTTCATTTTTCTTTATTACTAAGTATTATTCCATTGTGTTCCACTGTGTGTACACACCACATTTTTTTTTGACAGGCAAAGTGGACAAAGAGAAAGAGAGAAAGGTCTTCCTTTGCTGTTGGTTCACCCTCCAATGGCTGCCGCAGCTGGCACGCTGATCCAATGGCAGGAGCCAGGTGCTTCTCCTGGTCTCCCGTGGGGTGCAGGGCCCAAGCACTTGGGCCATCCTCCACTGTACTCCCTGGCCACAGCAGAGAGCTGGCCTGGAAGAGGGGCAACTGGGACAGAATCCGGGACTAGAACCCGGTGTGCCGGCGCCACAAAGTGGAGGATTAGCCTAGTGAGCCGCGGTGCCGGCACCACATTTTCCTTATCTGTTCATCTGAAGATGGAAACCTTGGTTGAGTCCATATCTTGGCTGTGCTAATTCTAGCAAGCAGTTTCTGGGCTGCACTCCTCTGTCCTATGTACTCTTTTTCTTTGCTCCCTTTCTGTTGAGGCTGTGTATTTTCCAAATTTTCCTGCTTTGCTACTCTTTCTGATGATAAAAACCTACTAAAAGCACACAATAACACTTACCCTCAGCCTGAACACTTTGCTTCCTTCAAATCTGTTTTGTCCAATAAAGGAGTGTGTCACATTTGAATATGGACACAATACAGCCAGGTTCTTTGCTAGGATGCAACAAGAATGGCCTTTAAAGTAGAATCTTCATTTCCATCGGAAACTTCATCAGCATGGCCTTTACTGCCCACATTTCTATTGGCATTCTGGTCTTCTGAGCTCTCACTAGACTTGACCTAACTCTCCACATACAGCTTTCTAGGCTTTGTCTATCATGCTTCTCCAAATTCTTCCAACTTTTTCTGGTGAACCGATTCCAAAGACTCCTTCACATCTTCAGGTATAGTTATAGGTAACAACCCTACTCCTCATTACCAATTTTCTATATTAGTCAGCTTTTCATTACTACCATGAAATACCTAAGGCCACCTACTTAGGAAGGAAAGAGAGGTTTAATCACAGTTTTAGAGAATGAAAATCCAATTGGCAGGATGCATGCCCCTTTTGAAGGCCCAGTGATGGATGGCCGAGTGTGGGTGTTAAGGAACACATGATGAACCAGAAATCAGAGAGGGCTTATAGAATATTTCTTTATGTAATTATTCCAGTAGCTCCAAAATCAGAAAATAAACAAGGAAGATTATATGAGGAATCTTCAAAAAGTTCATAGAGAATTATTATAAAGAAGTGTGTTGTGGAACAGCTATAAATGGATTTCAAGGTTTTTGTACCAAAATAAACTTACCTTTTAATTCTTTTTGTCCATGAACTTTTGGGCATACCCTCATATTACTATAAATAATTAATGAATTAAAATGTTAGAAGTAGAATTATCTAATACTTATTGTTTATTTTTTCAGTGTAAATCATTCATCATTTTGTGTGTTAATGAATGTTGATACAAGCTATGTTGTAGCAGTTTCTCTCTAAATTAGACTGTATGTATTAAATAAAGAACATTTGCCCTTTGCTTATTACCCTCGTGCTTCTATCAAAAGTACATACTGTCAGGACCAATTAGTTATCATTTATATTATTCTCTGTTCTCATTGGTTGGATCTTGATTTGCCTTTAAGCTGTTATGTATGTTATTGACATTTTCTTCAAAGACCAAGCTAGAAACAGATGATAAAATGCATTGCACTCTCCAGCATACATTTACAGTATTCAGCTGTTTGTAGGTGATTTTTCTAGGCTGTAACAAAATAAAGCCTAAAGCATGATATTAACTGTGCTGTTTATATGGGTGCTGATACACTTTGAATAAAACCCTCAATTACTAAGCATTTTTGAGTCCTGAGAAGACAGTCTCATGACGTTAATGGTATCTTTATAACCTTTTTAACTTCTTGTTTCTCTGGCAGAGCTCTACAATAACAGCAATAGGTTTGCCCTTGGCAAGCAAAAACTCATTTTGAGAGGATAATAAGTATTTACTATTTAGATAGCTGGCAATAAAATTTCTCAGAATGAGATTTTCTTGAGAAACTATAAACTGATTAAATTACTTTCTTTTAATGGACTGGAAAAGCGTGTAATAATAGTTTGTTGAAGCTTTGCATCCAATGCCTTGCTTCCTTTTTTAGAGACACAAAAGCAGCCTGGTTTTGATGAATTATGTTGGTTTATAGAAATTATTCTCCATTGTATAGCTTATTCTTATTTTTTCTCTAAATTAAAAAAAATTTTGAAGTAGATTATTTCTGGGAGGATAAAAAGGATGTAGTTGGTAATATGTCTGTTTATTTCAAACTTTATTTTAGTCAGATGTAAAATTTAGCAGTTTTATGACTCAAGAGTTCTGTTTTCAAGGAATATACCCTAGTGAAGTTTAAAAACCACTCTTATTTAAAATAAATGAAAATCAATAAATGATTTTCATGTTGCTTAAAGAGTAAAATGGAAATTACTTTTACTAGCATTGATTACCAGTACCTTGTTTATTTCTATTTTATAAGCAATTACAAGAGATTTTTGTTTAATGATTATTAAATGTGGGACTTAAAAATGCAATCCATGATAGTAGCTGTAAGAAAGAAATTCACGTGTGTTTTGGTACGAAAGTAATACTTAAATATATTTCATTATTATAAAACTTGATTAAGGAGCTGCTCAAAATTCTACCTAATGTGAATTTTGTTAATAAATGTCAACTAAGAAAAATAATTTGTTTCTTGATTTAAAATGTGAAAACATACATAAGATGCATCTGATAATTCATACTGTAAACATTTTTCTTTAAAGACAAATCCATTATGGTCCTTGGGGGTGACAGCTTGTGGAACATCTTCCAAGGCCATGAATTTTCCACAGAAGTGCATCAAATTCAGTATTTTTATTGGCAGTCAGAATTTCATATTTGTTGCTATAATAAAATTGTGATTGAAATGGGACCTTGAGTGTCCTGTCCTTACATGAAGTACTTTGAATTTGAATATCACACAGATCCTAACTTAAAGCACATTTATTTTCTCTTAAGCCTTTGGCACTCAAACGTCCATTGCTGGCATTGTTTTTCATTCCAGCAAATCTGTGCTATTGGCACTGTGAGGTACAGTGGACACTAGTCATGAGAGTAAAGAAATGAAGAGAGAGACAATATTTGTCTTCCTGTCTGCATGACAGCCACTGACTGCTACAGACCATAAAGTTCTTCATAATGTAGTTCTTTTGTGTCAAGTGTTCTGTCTTTTTTTTTCTCCTGCAGTCTTCAGGGTTGTAATAAATAAACATCAATGAAGTATTATGAAATAATAGCTTGTTAGCAAATTTAATGACATTTGTTTTCACCTTACCTGGGGAAAAATGTATATAGAAAATTGAAATTGCTATAAAGTTGAAACTTACCCTCTTTAATATGCAGTTCTGCTTTAATTCTGGTAATCCTGAAGTTCCTGGTGAAAAAGATTTAGCAAGGATGTAATAAGTATGCACTTGCATTTTAGTCATTTGTTCTTCCTGTGAGACATATGGTTCACTACATTTTTTAGTTTGATCAGTTTGTTCTCACTCCAGTCATGCAATGAATATTTTCTTAAAATGTTTTCCTAATTTTGTGAGTTAATTACCTGAAGAAAACAGTTCTTTGCACATTGCATAATATTCATAGATTTTTTTTCACTATCTTAATAGCCACTTACCACAAATTTTGTTCTATTGTAATCGTTTTCATGGAGTGAAGAAGTCATTAAAGGAAAATGTCACTGTGATTATTTCTGTAATAAATGATTAAACCTTAACAGAACATGGAAAAATGTATTTTCTGCATAAAATGTATCAAAGCTTATTCTGAAAATAGACAAGAGCTAGATTTTTTTACTTATAGATAAATTAATCACTATATGTACCTATCAACCTATGAGAATAATGAATTTTTAGGTCTTTATTATTATCATATAAGAAACTTGGGGGTTGCTTGAAACCCTCATTTTCTGATTTGCAGTTACCATGTTTTGCCATTCAAGAAGATGCACACAAATACAATTTTTAATGAAATATTATGCTACAATGATGGAACTGTATCTGCCTAAAGTTTTATGTTATTCCTCATAACCACTCGCGCCTGCAATTCCACCTTTGGTACTTTGTGTTAATTCTGTTAATTTTATGAAATAGTAAACATTTCATACATGAAATTATTTTTAATGCAGTGTTTGAAAACCAGCAGAATGCAGTTTAATACTGCTGTTTAAGGGTCCAGAATATTTTTTGGCATGCAATTTCTCTATTGAAAAATTCTTATATTGAATTTTTGTTTCTTTGTAAAAGATTTTTCAATTCTAACATGAGGGAACTGGTGTCATGGGTGAGGTTTTACATGGAAACAAAGTAGCAGATTGGAGTGGTTTCAGGGCTTTAATCCCTTGATAAATTAGCCAGCAGGCGAGCCTTTTCATAGATGTGCTAAACAACAGGTTGATGCCATTTGGGCATTAGCAATGAGAACCACCTGAGGGAATAGAGAGTGAATAAGAAGAAATGTAGACTGGGAAGAAGGCACGGCTATTAGCTTTTGCTAGGTCGGGTAGCTGAAGTAATGCCCATAAATGAGTAGCTGATATTTTAGATTTCTCCTTGAATATTAACTTTGCATTATTCTCAGAATTATCAATTTACATGGATAACATTACGTTTTATTATTAACACAATTCTGAATTTTTTTATGAAAACTTGACAATGAGCTTATAAACAATTCATGTTACAAATTTGTACTTTTCTCTTTTTTGAATAGAGATTTGAAGCTTTCACATTTCTTTCCAGATTGTTACTCTCTAACACACAGAAGAAAATATTTTGTAATGCAGATCAGTGCAATTAGTAGGATTTGAAATGTTTAAGTAATCTTACCTATTTGAAAATTATAAATGTTTGTAAGCTATTATAAAATTACTTTTTAAGAATACTTTCACATTTTTCTGAATTAAAAATTCCTTGCCATATTGCATTATACTTGTATATACTGCATATTCAAATAATACCACCAATAAATAATAGTGACTATAACAGTAATGATACTTAATAGAAAAAAGTATTTATTAAGACTTTAATGAAGTTCTATAATTTCATGTAAACTTTGATCTCAAAACAAATTTTAAAATTACATTTAAAATATTTAAGATAATTGGAACCTTGATGTTGATAAATATTAGAATAATACAACATCAAGAAAATTGATAAAAGACTGTGAAGTCCCTAAGATAACCTAAAACTCTATGAAGCCCTCTCTGTAGGCTTTTAATTTTTCATTTAGAAGGGGGGGGGTTTAAGGATCAATACAAAGATCTGTTGATAATATTATATTTAATTAGAGTAATCAAAAACCATGCTCAGAGCATGACACCTGCCAGGGAGAGCTTCAAAAAGACTATAAGCAGCATGCGTTAGAATCATCTCTTTTGCTTGTCCATGAGCACTAATCTAGCGGAAGTCCCACATGGGGCAGCTAGTCAGCTATTTTATTGACTTTGATCTGGTTTGGGGGGCAGTTTATTTTCCCATAATGCCATTGATCAATGATTTCCTTTCAGCAGTGATGTAATTAAAGAGCTTTAGTGGGCTTCTGCTGTGTTGCCTTGAAATTTATTATTCTGGAGATTTAAAGAAGATCGATAGGGTGCAGTGGCCCGATGTTTAGACCCAAGTAGGAGGGCCCTACTGAGAGTAAGGCATGCAGAAAACAAGGCTTCAGGACACAAACATGATGTTTACCTGGGACCTTGAGCTGACCTATTCACAACAGATCCTGTATAACCAGTAGCATTTTAGTATACCTATTTTTATCACAGACTGAAAACTACTTTGTCCTCTTTCTTACTGATTTTTACAGTTTGCTTTAAAGCAAATGAAATCAAATATCCCTGTTGTCAAAAAAATTAAAATTTATATATACCAAAAATGCAGATTCCAAATGCATTTATCATGAAATGGGAATAAAACCTGATTAACTTTAGGAATGTAGATGTCTTCAAAAACTCACTAAGAGCTAAAATATATCATTAATTTGATTTTTGTGACTAATTTAAACTTTGCTTAATGAATAAAATTTGCTTAATTAATTAAAAAGTCATCACTAAATACATTTGAAAGCCATCGATTTTCTTGCAGTCAATCTCAGTGTATATTTGCACATTTTAGATTTTTAAGAAGTCCTATAGTAATCCTCTTTTACTTTGCTTAACACGGTATCTTCTAGTCTTACTTGCCCTTACTTGTCATAGTTTTTATGGGGTTCCAGTTTAAGAAATGCAAGGCGCCGAGGCTCACTAGGCTAATCCTCCGCCTGTGGTGCCGGCACCCCGGGTTCTAGTCTCAGTTAGGGCACCGGTTCTCTCCTGGTTGCTCCTCTTCCCGTCCAGCTCTCTGCTGTGGCCCAGAAAGGCATTGGAGGATGGCCCGAGTGCTTGGGCCCTCTACCTGCATGAGAGACCAGGAGGAAGCACCTGGCTCCTGGCTTTGGATGGGCACGGCGCCGGCCGTAGTGGCCATTTGAGGAGTGAACCAACGGAAGGAAGACCTTTCTCTCTGTCTCTCACTATCTAATTCTGCTTGTCAAAAAAAGAAAGAAAGAAAGAAAGAGAGAGAGAGAGAGAGAGAGAGAGAGAAAGAAAGAAATGCAAGGGTTAGTTAAAAGACCTTGATAAGGCATGAGACAGCTGTTCTGAATTTTAATCTTGGCTTGAATTCTAATTCTTGTCTTGGCTTTCACTGCTCCTGTGATTTTTACAAGTTAGGTATCTCCTCAATCTTAGCTTTCTTATCTGTGAAATGAGAAGATTGTGTTGAGAGGTTAGAATTGGCCAGGGAAGGATGCACAATATTCCAAGAAACTTTTTCAGAAGAGGTACTCCAACAGATCCTCTTCTCTGTGCTGAGACTGACTCTAGATGCCTCGATCAACTAGTTAATTGTGCCGGTATTAAAACTTACTTTCTAAACATCACAGTGATTTAATTTAACTGTCACTTTTAGGGGCCTTTAGTCATCAATGGCATGTGGAAAATACAGCAGTTATACCTGCAAATCAAAGAGTAAACACAAGCACAATTTATCACCTTGCTCAGTTTGGTCAACAGTGCCATATTGAGCCTCCTGATAAAAAGACAGGCCATCTCACCAGAGAACAGAGGTGCTAATGTAGACATAGTCTGATAACTTGCTATCCTGATAAATATTAATTTATGAACATTACTAAGACCATATGTCATAGCTAAGGAATAAACAAAGCCAAATAGCCAGAGAAGGAAGAAAAATTAGCAAATTAGAGGGTTTTTTTTTTTCATTTTAATTATCTCCTGTAATCATTTAGAATGTATTAAGGTTCCTTGGCTTCTTTTAAGAACATTGAGGACTTAGTAAAAACAAAAATAATGCTATATTTGAATTCAATATATGCAAGGTGAGAGGAGCTGTGGAATCACAGTCCATGCCTTCTGGCCAGAAGAAAACAAACATATAAAATGCTATAATATAAGGTGGAAGAATAGGTGTGCACTCCCCAGACAGCTGCAATGCTAGAACTGTGCTGATCTGAAGCCAGGAGCTTCTTCTGGGTCTCCTAGGTGGGCTATTTTCCACTGCTTTCCCAGTCCATAGCAGAGAGCTGGATTGGAAGTGGAGCAGCTGGGACCCAAACCGGCACCCCTATGGGATGCTGGCACTGCAAGCTGTGACTTTACCTGCTATGCCACAGTGCTGACCCCCATGGGTATGTGTTGAATTGTAGCCCTCAGTATTTCCTAGCATTATATTTTATGCCTGATTAGTGATTTAGCACCAGGCTTTCCTAATAGAAAATAAGGGCCATAAGGGCAGGAATTTTGTCTATATGTCTAATAATTCCCATCCTACCAGAATGACTGACAGATAGCAGTTCAGTAAAGCATATTGTAGGCTCCAAAGATCTATTGGTTGTATCCATAAGGAGAATTATGTGATATGACTAATACTTTAGGAGGGTAACTTTGAGGACAGAAGGTTAATGATGAGTTTGTGAATGAGATGAAAATGAAAACTAGAACCATGGTAATAATAAAAGTAGAAGAGGGCAAATAAAAAAGTATTGCTTATGAATTTGCTTTTATATAGGTTATAAAAATGACTGAATGTAGGTGAAGTAAAACCATCTATGTAATGATATCATTAAACAAGGTAGGGGAAACATATAATAATAAACAGGGTTGAAGGAGAATAAATTCCATTTTGAATGTTGTTTGACTAATATATAAAGGTATGAATTTTACATCATCCGCATTTAAAAATTAAGTTGTCAGCTTTTTCAGTGTGTAATCATTATGTTAACAAAGTCTATCATTCACACTTGCAATATAATTTGAAGCCAGACTCATTAACCAGATAATGGTTCTACATGCCACAGATTGCTTTTATTCATTCTTAGTCCACTAATAATCTCCTTCCTTGGTCTTCTTTCCGTAACTCTCCAATGCTCCTGATAGAGTGGTCCTGTGTGTTTTTCTCTCTCCATCTAGTTTCATCTTGGGTAATCGTATCCGTTCCAGAACATCAGATATCGTCTGTGTGCAACATCTCCTAAATTCCAACCCACACCTCTTTTCTGAGCTCCATATTCACAGATACTGCAGGTGATCTCTACTTCAATGTCAATCAGACATGGTTACCCTGAATCCTTGTCTTTCTACTCCTATCTTAAGCCTGCTCTTCTTTCAATATTCCTCCGTTACATCTTTCTAGTTGCTCAAAACAACAGTTTGGCAAGTTCCTCACCTGCCCTTTTTTTTTTTTTTTTTTTTGCCATCACTATATTCTGCCTTCTGAAATAAATGTAATTTCCCCCTTAACCCCATTTTCACTTCCTTTACACTGGCCTTATTTTATTCCTTGGTTTCCATATATTTTTCTATTTACCAAAATAGTTACTTCCTCCCTTTCTCCCAAATTAATTTGATGTCATTAAGGTTTCAACCTAAAATGTATATCTCAGTGAAGCCTTCCTAACAGTTAACACTGTGTTGTTAACAGTTAACAGTTTTTCTTAAAGCTTCATGAACTTTTCCTGTATAGTAGTCAGTACAACTGCATAGCTGTAGTGTGTTTACTTTCTAGTATATAACATTTCATTGGATGAACATACAGCAGGGTTTTTTAAATTCTTCTGTTGGACTTTGAGATACTTCTTTTGGAGCCAATATGAACAAGTCTGTCTCTTTGGCACTCTTGTGCATAATCATTTCAACACCCCAGATCTCTCTCTTTTTTTTTTTTTTAGCCAGACTCAAATTAGTTTACTGTTAGTTTGCATTTCTCTGAGCAGCAAAAATAATTAGTAGCTTTCATCTTTACTGGCCGTTTGAATTTCATACTTTATGAAGTGTCTACTCAAGTGTTTAACTCATTTTTCTATTGTTAATCTACTTTTTTATTGATGTAAAGGAACTCTCAGTATATACATGAACTTGAAAATTTATTTAGAAATGATTGAACCTAACTTTTCCCAAACCTCTCACCTCTTATTCATTCCTGAAGTTTTACAGTAGATATTTAAGATATGGAACAATATCAGTTTTTATTCTGCTTTAAGTTATAAACTGTTGCTTGAGATCTTTGCTACCTGCCATTTTTATTCTAAAGATAATTCAGTATAATGGATAAATATTTAAGCAATCTGTTACACATTGGCTTAAAAAAAAAAAAACTTGACAGACATTTGGCCTATCAATTACGACTCCAGTTGAATACTTCACATTCTGTATCAGAGTACTTGAGTTCAAGTCCTGGTTCTTTCTTGATTCCTGACTCCTGCTAATGAACTCCTTTCCTTCCTGGGGAAGACAGCATATAGTGGTTCAAGTAGTGGGTCCTCGCCTCTCTGATAAGAGACCCAGATTAGGTTTTTGACTTCAGACCAGCCCAGCTCCAGCCATTGCAAGATATTTAAGGGGTGAACCAGTAGATAAGGCCATCTGTTTATCTGTATCACTGATTCTCTGTGTCTGTCTCTCTGCCTCTCAAGTAAATATTTTTTTTGAAAAAAAGAAAAGAAAGATGACTCTAGTTTCACATTGTTACCTAAACAAATTACAAGGAATTTTTTTTTTCATTTATTTTCCTATCATTAGTGCTTAAGAAAATACCTACCACATGAAGATGCTTTGAACATTTGGTGACTGAAAAAGAGAGATGAGAAAAATAGGGAAGAAGGATAAGAATCATAATATGTGATTTGACAACTTTTTTTTTTTTCATGTTGCATGAAAGGCAAAGAAAGAGATACACAAAGAGACAGATGGACTTTTTCTGATGTACTACCCAGATGCCCCACAAGTTAGGGCTGCGCCAGCCTGAAGCCAGGAATCCAGAACTCATTCTGAGTCTCTGATGTGGGTTACAGGGACTTAAGTACTTGAGCCATCATCTGCTGTCTCCCAGAATGTGCATTAGCAGGAAGCTGGATAGGAAGCAAAGTACCTGGAACTGGAACCAGCCACTGATAAGGGAAGTGGATGTCTCAAGTGGTAACTTCATTGTTGTGCCCCTTCAACCCTTGCTTTTTATATAATTATATAGTAATTTTTAGCTTGTTTGGTGTAATGAGCTCTATTAGAACTGCAAAATCTAAATGAATCAAATTACTACTTCTGAGCCATATGTTTGCTTCCTTTTGTTCTAAGTTTAACTCTTTGAGGAGTATAAATAAATAGATCTGATGTAAACACATACAGTGTTGGTTGTATTGGGTGTCCTTCATGATTTCATTGTATCCTCTATGTTCCCTGTTTTTGTTTATGAACAAATAGTATTTGCCAGTATTCTTACTTGAAAATGATATGAGATAGGGAAGTGTGAAGTATATTAAAACTCTTGTGCTCTCTTTTTTGATTTATAACTCTATGACTTGTTTTCTGTTTCCAAAGGGAAGGAATTTAAGAAATGGTCAAGCCTTAATGTTGTTTAATTTTATTAGTTTAGCTTATTCCTTTTTTATTGAAATTTAAGATTTTGCTGTCTATTTCAAAACTATTAGTTTAATAGAATATAAATAATATTTTTTCAATCATGTATACTTTTTGCCCTTTACAGGATATAGTTGGATTTGTTTGGGGGCTCTAAAGACAGACCGCTTGGATTACTTTTTGATTCTCTCATATACCACTGAATGAATTCAGAAAAACACTGAAGTTCCCTGTGCTTCAGTTTCCACATTGGTTAAAAAAATAGGGTATTAATATTGAATATTGGCCAGCACCATGGCTCACTAGGTTAATCCTCCACCTGCGGCACCAGCACCCTGGGTTCTAGTCTCGGTTGGGGCACTGGATTCTATCCCAGTTGCTCCTCTTCCAGTCCAGCACTCTGCTGTGGCCCGGGAGGGCTATGGAGGATTGCCCAAGTCCTTGGGTTCTGCACCCACATGGGAGAGCAGGAGGAAGCACCTGGCTCATGGCTTCAAATCGGTGCAGCGTGCCGGCCATAGCAGTCATTTGGAGGGGTGAACAAACGGAAGCAAGACCTTTCTCTCTGTCTCTCTCTCTCTCTCTCTCTCTCTCTCTCTTTTTCTCTCTCTCTCTTTCTAACTCTGCCTGTCAAAAAAAAAAAAAAGTGAATATTGGGGCCAGCGCTGTGGCGCAGTGGGTTAATGCCCTGGCCTGAAGCACTGGCATCCCATATGGATGCCGGTTCTAGTCCCGGCTGCTCCTCTTCCGATCTGCTCTCTGCTATGGCCTGGGAAAGCAGTAGAAGATGGCCCAGGTCCTTGGGTCCCTGCACCCACATGGGAGACCCGGAGGAAGCTCCTGGATCCTGGCTTCGGGTCAGCACAGCTCTGGCCGTTGCAGCCAATTGGGGAGTGAACCATCAGATGGAAGACCTCTCTCTCTCTTTCTCTGCCTCTCTCTCTGTGTAACTCTGACTTTCAAATAAATAAATAAATTTAAAAAATTGAATATTTTTTAATACATGGAAAACACTTAGAATAACTGATAATAACAATAACCTGATAAATACTGGCTTTCTTGTTAATTAATAATGCTATGTGAGTTAACTAAAACCACTGTAGAGCGTAAACTATTGGTTTTTGTTATTTCAGAGAGAAATAATAATTTTAAAACTTTGGTTTTTGGGCAAGATGAAAATCCTGACAAGATTAATATTTTGTGTTACATCAAATTGTTACTATAAATGGTTCTTAGAAGTCTTTATTAATATTAATACTTGACTTTAGAAAAAAAAGATGTATTTATTTATTTGAAAGGTAGAGTTACAGAGAGAGAGGGAGAGACAGTGAGAGAGAGATCTTCCATCCACTGATTCATTCCCCAAATGGCCCCAACGGCCAGAGCTGGATGAACCAAAGCTAGGAGCCAAGTGCTTCTCCCTGGTCTCCCACATTGGTGTAAGAACCCAAGCACTTGGGCCATCTGCTGCTGCTTTCCTGGGCACATTAGCAAGGATGGGGGATTGGAAGTGAAGTAGTAAGGACTCCATGCTAGAGCTGCAGGAATACATAGTTTGAATAGATTTGCGTTGACTGTTCTAAAGTTATTTGCTTCGTTGGATTTATTATCACTCCTTTATTTTAAACTTTTGCAGAATTACCATTCTGTTGATTTTTTAATAAATTGATTTATTTACTTTCTGGATTCCCTTTTTGCTGTTACTCTTTTGGTATCCTTATACCTTTCACATCCATTTTGATAGTTTTGATTTATGTGAGTTTTAAAACATGACCCCAAATTCTCTGTCACTTTTCCCCTTGAAGAGTGCATCTGTGTTCCTTCCCTTTGATTCTGGACTTTTTGATTAATTGTTAAAATACAGTGAAGTGATGGCTGTACCAGTCTCCAGGTCCAATTCTTAAGAAACTGGCAGCTACCACTTCTTGTCTCTTGGGATGCTTGCTCTTAGAAGCTAGTCTCTGGAAGGACCAAAAGTGCCTCATAGAGAGGCCATGAACGAGTATGTTGTCTGACAGCTCCAACTGAATTCCCAGCAACAGCCATCAGGTGCATGAATGAGCAAGCCATCAGAGGACCTAGGGACCCTTTTCCCTTTCCCCAACCATCAGGGTAGCCCCCATCTTTTGTGTTTGCTCAGTTGATGCTGCATGAGGCAAACTACCATGATTAAACCCTGCCACATGTAAATTCCTAAGCAAAGTTAATGATTGCGCTTGTTTTTAAACTTGAGTTTAGGATGGTGTAGTCCACAGTAAAGATTACTGATAAGGCTGGACTCTTTTCTTCATTGTAACATTTTTAATGGAGTAAATATTGATGGAAATAGTTCTCATATTTTGACCTTCAAAGCCATCTGGTCTTTTCTGCATAGAAATAATACTTTGGAATGTCTATGAAGATTTTTAAAGGTGTATGATAATATGTGTGAGTAAAACAAAAAATTGTCACTGTATTTGAACTGCAGTATGTATTTCTTGCAGTTTTCCCTGAGTAACTGAGAAATGTGTCAACATTAAAATCACTTTAATTATTCTTTTATTTTATATAGAACAAGGATGATAAATATGCAGCATTGAGTATCATTCTTTTTGGCGGTATCTGTAGTATATTGCTACTTGAACAGTTCTTTTTGATGCCCAGCAGAAGTAACCTCACAGTTCTCAACATAGGATTTCATGCTGTTACTACCAGTGCAGTTGGAACGGACCTATAGATGACAAGACCTAGTTTATAAAAACTGTAACAAGTATTACCATAGGTATAGACCTCTTCCCACTCCCAAAACTACCTTAATGCCTCCTTCATTCTGCTGTTCTGAAGGCATTTCATTTATATTAATTCACTGCTTCACATACAAAATTGTTCTTCTTTACCTTTAATCTTTCCTGTAGCTTTTGTGTAGAAATCAGAAGTTACCTGCCTCTATGAAAGAGATGTCATTCTGAGATTTCCTTAAGGAAACAATATGATAAGCGCAGAAAACTATGACAGTTTCTATAAAACAGTTTCACCATGAGGGAAAAAGATGAGAAGAAAGTACATTAGGTCATTTGCAAAATTTTGTAGTTCATCTGACAGAATGATTGGGTGAGGGAACTTAAATTAGTTAAGGGTATGCTGTATTCTAGCTTCTGGACATCTTAAATATTTTAACTCATTTGAGCGTAACAACATACCTATAGGGAGAATATTATTCTCCAGATTTTTTTGTTTATACAGATTAATTATTAGTTCTTTTTAAAATTATTCTTTAAAGAATACAAATGTCGTTAAGTACAACTTTAGAATATAGTGATTCTTCCCACCATACCCACCCTCCCACCTGCACTCTCACCCATCCTCCTCCTCCTCCTTCTCCCTCTCCCAGTCCCATTCTCCATTAAGATTCATTTTCAGTTAACTTTGTACACAGAAGACCAACTCTATACTAAGTAAAGATTTCAACAATTTCCACAGGAAAAAAAAAAAAGAAAAATCAGACAAAAAAACTGAGATGGCATCTTTACCACCATGTATAATGGAATTTGGAGTCCCATGACAAGTTTTTATGCTGTACCCTTAGAAGTAAGTCCATAGGAATATGTGCAGAACTATACAGCTTTACAGTTACAAACTTCCACCTCCCTCTCTTATTCCAACTACTATTTTTTACTGAGATCTATTTTCAATTGACTTTATACACATATGATTAACTATGTTAAGGGTTCAACAAATAGTATGAAGAAAAAAAGAAAAAAATGAAAAAACAAAAAAAAATGAAACTTTCTCGACAGTCAAGACAAGGGCAGCTCAAGTCAACCCTTTTTGAAGTCTCAGTTTCACTTCTACAGATTTCATTTTAGGTGCTCGATTAGATCAGCAAGAACATATATTGGTCCTTTGGGACTGGCTTATTTCACTAAGTATGATGTTTTCCAGATTCCTCCATTTTGTTGCAGATGACCAGGTTTCATTTTTTTTAACCACTGTGTAGTATTCCATAGTGTACATATCCCATAATTTCTTTATCTAGTCTTCAGGTGACGGCCATTTAGGTGGATTCCACATCTTAGCTATTGTGGATTGAGCTGCACAGATAACTCTTTCATATGCTGGTTTCATTTCTCTTGGATAAATTCCTAGGAGTGGGATGGCTGGGTCATATGGTAGGTCTATATTCAGATTTTTGAGGTATCTCCATACTGTCTTCTATAGTGGCTTTACCAGTTTACATTCCCACCAGCAGTGGATTAGGATACCTTTTTCCACATTCTCCTCCCACATTCGCACCAGCATTTGTTGTTTTTTGATTTGTGTATGAAAACCATTCTAACCAGGGTGAGGTGAAACCTCACTGTGTTTTTTTGTTTTTGTTTTTTAAAGATTTATTCATTCATTTGAAAGAGCCAAACAGACAGGAGAGACAGAGAGAGAGGTCTGCCATCCGCTGGTTCACTCTCCAATTGGCCACAATGGCCGGAGCTGCACAGATCTGAAGCTAGGAGCCAGGAGCTTCTTCCAGGTCTCCCACGTGGGTGCAGCGGCCCAAGAATTTGGGCCATCTTCTGCTTTCCCAGGCTATAGCCCAGAGCAGGATTGGAAATGGAGCAGCTGGGACTAGAGCTGGCGCCCACATGGATGCTGACTGCAAGCGGTGGCTTTAACCACTACATCACAGCACTGGCCCTGTACTTTTCTGCCATTAAAACAAAACATATAAACAAAACTTGACTTTCTAAAAATTTTATTTGCATTTTATTTGAAAGACAGAAAAACAGGGAAAGATCTTTCATTAACTGGTCATTGCCCACATGTCTGCAATAATCAGGAGCCTTCAACTCAATTTAGGGCATCACACATAGGAGCAGGGCCACAAGTACTGAAGCCATTACCTGATGCTCTCAGGGTGCACAAGAGCAGGAAGTTGGATTAGGTGTACTAAATGCTATTTAGGATCTGTTGTGCGTACATCAATTCAAGGTCCCAGATAAACATTTTGTTTGTGTCCACAAGCCTTGCTTTCTCTGTGCCTTATACTTTTATTAGGGTCCTCCTACTTAGGTCTAAACAATCAGGCCACTGCATCCTATTGATCTTTCTTTTAAAAGATTTATTTAATTATTATTTGAAAGTCAGAGTTACACAGAGATGAGAGGCAGAGAGTGAACCTGATGGTTCACTCCGCATTTGGCCGCAATGGCTGGAGCTGCGCCAATCCAAAGCCAGGAGCCAGGATCTTCTTCTGGGTCTCCCATGCGGGTGCAGGGGCCCAAGGACTTGGGCTATTTTCTACTGCTTTCCCAGGCCATAGCAGAGAGCTGGATCGGAAGAGTGAGCAGCCAAGACTAGAACCGGCACCCAGCCCACTGCACAGTGCCGGCCCCTCCTATTGATCTTTAAATCTACGTACTAAAAAATTTCAAGGCAACACAGCAAAGGAGCTGAGATTGTAGCCAAGCATTCTGATATGGAATGGGGGAATGCCAAGCAGGGTCATAACTGCTGTGCCAAACGTTGCCCACTCTGTCCACATTTTAAAAAATATTTAGTTTTTGAAAGTCAGAGTTTTGGGCAGTGTTGCAGAGTACCAGATAAAGCCACAGCCTGCAACACTGACTTCCTATATGGGCACTGGTTCGAGTTCCAGCTGTTCCACTTCCAATCCAGGATCCCTGCTAATGCACGTAGGAAAGCAGCGGAAGACTGTCCAAGTGATTGGACCCCTACATCCACGTGAGAGGCCCAAAAGAAGCTCCTGACCGAGCCCATACCATTGCAGCCATTTGGAGAGTGAACCAGCAAATGAAAGATCTCTCTCTCTCTCTCTCACTCTCTCCCTGTCTCCCTCTCTCTCTCTCTCACTGTAACCCTGACTTTCAAATAAATAAAACAAATCTTTAAAACAATTAAAAACAAACAAACTTAAAAAAATTGCATTTATAATGAGGGAGAGACAGAGAAATAGAGATCTCCTGTCCACTGGTTCACTTCCAAAATGGCTGCAACAGCCATAACTAGGTTAGGCTGAATCCCAGAGCCAGAAGTTTCATATGGATCTGCCATATGGGTGCAGGTCCCAAGGACTTGGGCCATCTTCTGCTGCCTTCCCTGGTGCACTAGCAGGGAAAGTAGATCAAAAGTGGAATATCCAGGACTTGAACCAGCACCAGTATGGGATGCCAGCAAGCAAGCATTGGCTTTACCCATTATGCCACAGTGCCATCCCCGCCAACCCTATACTGTCCACTTTTAAGTACTGCTGTCAACAGCTAGTTTATTATTGATTCCATGCAAGTGATCTCACATGGATAGATTCAAGATACAGTTTACCCTGCCTTTACAACAAATAATCTAAGCTTTTAATCAAGAGAGATTTTAAGGAGACATTAGTAGTTCTCAATAAGAAAGGGGTTTAAGATTTTTGACATTCAAGGCTATTTTGCCATTTCTAAAGAGCTGAAAGAAAAGTAAGCATTGTAGACATCAACTAACATCTATACCTTGGCATTTTTTAAATGGCTGCATATGTGATTTATCTTGGAATTAGTACTCTATAGGATACTATACAGCAGTAAAAAAAAAAAAAAATGAAATCTGGTCATTTGCAACAAAGTGGAGGAATCTGGAAAACATTATGTTGAGTGAATTAAGCCATTCCCAAAAGGACAAATATCATATGTTCTCCCTGATGGGTGACAACTAACCAAGCACCAAAAAGGAAACCTGTTGAAGTGAAATGGACACTATGAGAAACAATGATTTGATCAGCCCTTGTCCTGACTGTCAAGGAACAACTTAATACCTTATCCCTTTTAGTATTTTTTTTTTTTTGTTCACTTAATACTATTGGTTGAACTCTTTAATTAATACACATTTATTCTTAGGTGTTTAAATTTAACTGAAAAGTGATCCCTGTTAAATATAAGAGTGGGGATAAGAGAGGGAGGAGATGTACAGGTTGGCACATGCTCAATGGGACTTGCCCCAAACGGTAGACTTAGAAACGTGCCAGGGGATTCCAACTCAATCCCATCAAGGTAGCATGTACCAATGCCATTTCACTAGTCAAAATGATCAGTTTCAGTTCATAATTGATCATAATAATAGGATTAAGTGTCAAAGGGATCACATAAATAAGAATAGTGTCTGCTAATACTAACTGATAGAATTGCAAAGGAGAGAACAATCCAACATGGGAAAGCAGGATACACAGCAGACTCATAGAAGGGCAGATGTCCTAAGCAGCACTCTGGCCTCAGATTCAGCCCTTAAGGCATTCAGATATGGCTAAAATGCCATTAGAGTATTTCAGGCATGGAAAGCCAAGACACTGTTGCAAAAAAAAAAAGATCTAAATGAAAGATCTCTGTGAGTGAGATCCCATCAGAAAGAACGGGCATTCAAAGAAGGGAGGAGTGAACTTCCACTTTGACTGTGACCTTGTCTAAATAAGATTGGAGTCAGTGAACTCAAAAGGCTTCCATAGCCTTGGCAACTCATGACAAGAGCATCAGGTGATTACTGACACCATAAACAAGAGTGTCAATTGTTAAATCAACAACAGGAATCACTGTGCACTTATTCCCCATGTAGGATCTCAGTCATTAATGTGTTGTACTATGTGAATTAACAGTAGAATTAGTACTCAAAAGTACTTTACTCTTTGTGTTTCTGTGTGGGTGCAAACTGTTGAAATCTTTACTTAGTTTGTACTAAATTAATCTTCTGTATATAAAGGTAATTGAAAATGAATCTTGATGTGAATGTGATGAGAGAGGGAGTGGGGGATGGGATGGTGTGGGTGGGAGGGAGGTTATAGGAGGGAAAAAGCCACTGTAATCCAAAAGCTGTACTTTGGAAATTTATATTTATTGAATAAAAGTAAAAAAAAAAAAAAGAAATAGGTTTTCGGGGCCAGCACTGTGGCATAGTGGGTAAAGCCGCTGCCTGCGATGCCAGTATCCCATATGGGTGCCAGTTCAAGTTCTGGTTGCTTTACTTCTGATCCAGCTCTCTGCTGTGGCCTGGGAAAGCAGTAGAAGTTGTCCTAAATCCTTGGGCCCCTGCACCCAGAAGAAGGTCCTGGCTCCTGGCTTCTGATCAGCACAGCTCCAGCCATTGCAGCCAATTAGGAAGTGAACCAGCGGATGGAAGACCTCTGTCTCTCTCTGCCTCTCCTTCTCTCTCTGTGTAACTCTTTCAAATAAATAAAATAAATCTTTAAACAAAAAAAACAAGTTTTCTATATGCCTACAACTGTGTTTTATAAAGCACAACGTAAAAATCATTCATAATGCCAATAAAAGTATATAATAAACTTTATTGATCAATTAAAAATATTTTGAGCACTTACCATGTATACACAGCTTTATTAGATGCCAGGAGACAATCAGGAGCCTATCATTATGGATCTTAGATTGTTCTAGGAAAAAACAAACAGGAGATAGTTATTTGTATAGCCAACAATTTACCAGTAGAGTAATAGAATATATGACAAACTAGCTAAGGAATTCATTGTTTTTCCTCTACTCAGATTTTAAGTTCAGTTTGCATGGGACAAAGGAGCTTTCCCCCAGATGTGACATTTTTGGTGTTAGAATCAGGAAAATCATAGGTAAAATGGGAACAAATTGATCACAGTAGGATCTTGGTACATTTCCAGAACAAAACCATTGCGGATTGACCCTTAAGGAATAAGATGATTGAGAATGCCCTGGATAAGGCTGCTAAGTTAGGTTAGGAATAGGTGATGTGTGGTGTTGTAAGCCCTGCTAACTTTTTAGGGTATTTACTTTTCATCCTAAGTGAAAAGCCGTCATAGGTTGTGGTGTAGTTAGAAGTCTTTCTTTGAACATCCATCTGCCTTAGTGAGAATAATGGATTTGCTGGCAATGGTAAATGTTATGAACCACAGATGGCAGAGTTAACAGGTTATTTTTCATTTTTTTCTTAAAATGAAAAAAATCAAAAGGTACTAAAATTACTGTCAGTTACTAAATTATTAATTACTGAAAGACAATTGAGTGTTTATTCTGTGGTTCAGACTTTTTTTCCTTTTCTGATGGGTGTTTATGTGTATGCATCTACATGTGTGTATGTGTGTATTTTTGGTTTTCATCAAAATTCATTTTAGATGGGACTTCTGCATCCAATATCAGAGTCTTTAGGTTTAAGTCCCAGCTCTGTTTCCAATTCCACCTTCCTGCTGATACCCATACTCTGAGAGGCAACAGGTAATGGCTAAAGTAACCCATCACCCATGTGGGAGACCTGGATTGAGTTCTCAGTTTTGACTTATGCTTGGCCCAGCTCTGATTGTTGTGAACATTAGGGGGATAACCCAGCAGTTGAAAGATTGTGTGTGTGTGTCTTCCTGCCTCTCTGCCTTTGAAGTACATGAAAATAAATAACTAAATAGATTTTTTGAAATGCAAACTATGTGTGAAGAAGCTTCAGTTTTTCAGTTATTAACTTTAAAATCCAAAAAATGAAATCATCTTGAAGAGCAGGTTGCTAATGATATACAAGAGAAAGAGAAAGGATAAGGATTTATCCTACCAGATAGTAAGAATTTGTATAAAAGTTATAGGAATTAAAATGATTTCATTAACAGAAAGTGATAGATAGTCCCTGACCCCTTAGAGACTTAAAAAAAAGAATTTCATAGAATAGAATTAGAACCTATATTTTGGTCCTCCAGATTTTTGTAAATCTGTGCTTAGCATTTCCATAATATGCATTTTCTGTGAACTTTTTTAATATCCTGTGTGTATATATGTGTGTTGTGTATGCACACACTTGTATAAAAGTACCGTTTCAGACCAACTGAATTGTCGAAATTAAGAAGTCCAACAGTACCAAATGATAGCAAGAATATGGAGATAGGCATCATGAAATATTAGCAGCTATTATTTTAAATGGTACTATATTCTCTATATCTTTAGTCTTCTTGTCCTTTTTTAAAGATTTATCCATTTATTTGAAAGGCAGAGAGAGAGGGAGAGACAAAGATTTTCCATACATTCCTTAAATGTCCGCAATGGCCAAGGTCAGGCTACCCCAAAGCTAGGAGGTTCATCTGGGTCTTCCACTTGGGTGCAAGATCCATCTTCCACTGCCTTCCCAGGCACATCAGCAGGGAGCAGGATCAGAAGTGGAGCAGCCAGGACTAAAACCAGCACTCAGATGGGATGCTGGTATCGCAGGCAGAGGCTTAGCCCACTATGCCACAATGACAGTCCCTGTTTTTAGTATGTTTAAAATATTTCATTAATTAATCCTTTTTGATAAAAATGTCTAGTGAATTTTTTTTGACAGGCAGAATTAGACAGTGAGAGAGAGAGACAGAGAGAAAGGTCTTCCTTCCGTTGGTTCACCCCCCAAATGGCTCTGCAGTGCCGATCCAAAGCCAGGAGCCAGGTGCTTCCTCCTGGTCTCCCATGCGGGTGCAGAAACCAAGGACTTGGGCCATCCTGCGCTGCACTTCCGGGCAACAGCAGAGAGCTGGACTGGGAAGAGGAGCAACAGGGACAGAATCCAGCGCCCAAACTGGGACTAGAACCTGGAGTACTGGAGCCACAGGTGGAGGATTAGCCTAGTCAACCACAGTGCTGGCCATGAATTTATTATTTTGAAAGATTTATTTATTTGAAAAGTAGAATGATGAGGACATACACACACACACACACACACACACACACACACAAAGTGAAAAGGGAATAGAGTGAGAGAGAGATAACTTTCATTCATTGGTTCACTTTTGAAGTGGTGACAAGCACTGACATCCCAAGCCATTGCTTACCCAAATACACCACAGTGCCTGATCCAGATCCAGTAAATCCAGTGGTGTCAAAGTGACTGAAAAGTAGTTTTAGTTGCGTAATACAATTGGAATCTATACTGGAGTGCACTGATGAATTAATGAATATCATAAAAGCAATACAGTATAGATAACTTCCTCAAAAACTTTGTGTTTAAAGAGAGGAGATGATATTTGAAAATCTGGTAGAATTCAAAACTGTAGCCATCTGTTCCTGAACTTTTCCTTGTTGGGAGGGTCTTAATTACTGATTCAACCTCCATCTTGATCATTGCTCTGTTTTGATTTTGTATGTCTTCATGATTCAGTTTTGGTAGATTGTATATTTCCAGAAATCCATCAGTTTCTTCTAGATTTTCCAATTTATTAGCATATAGCTGTTTGTAATAGTTCCTGATGACTGTTTTTACTTCCATGATATCTGTTGGTATATTTCCTTTTTTTACCTTTGATTTTATTAATTTGGGTCTTTTCCCTTTTTTTTTTATTTGATTCCTTTCTAATTTCTTGATGTGGACACAAATTGCTATAAACTTCTCTCTTAACACTGCTTTTGATGTATCCCATAAGTTTTGATAGATTGTATTCTCATTTGCATTCATTTCCAGAAATTGTTTAATTTTCCTTTTGAAATGTTCTATGATTCACCGTTCATTCAGCTGGGATTTGCTTTATGAACTAGCATTTTGTCTATCCTCTTCCCCAACTTCCCCTTCTCCTTCCTCCTTCTCTACTTTTCTGAGTGAGAAATTTCCAAAGATTTGCCTTCTTGCTCAGTTAGTCTTTCTTCTGCCTCATCAAGTCTGTTATTAAGGTGTTCCACAATATTTTTTATTTGACATACTGAATTCTTCATTTGTAATATTTTGGTTTGATTTCTCTCAAAAATCTCAATCTCATGAGAGAATTTTTCTTCCATCCCATGTATGGATTTCTGTAACTCATGAATTTGTTAAACTTTTAATTCAGTTCCAGGCATTTCATCCATCTCTTCATCTTTACATTCTAATATTGAAGTGTTGTGTTCCTTTGGGGAAGTCATGTTGTCTTCTTTATTCTTGTTTCTTGAACTTCTTCATTTATTTTTAAGGCATTTTTGGAATTACTTGTTGATTTTCTCCTCTGATAGATTTTGTCTTTGAACTATGCCTCTCTGGCTTAGTGGAGTGTCTGTTCTTTCAGTGAATACCCAGAGACATGTGCTAGGGAGCTCTGTCAGTGCTCCAAGTTGGGGACAGTATCCAAGATGACACCCAAGTTGGGCATTGTAAATCTGACAGCAGGAAGGCAGATATGATTATGTGTTTTGGTGTAATCACACCCTTGCCTCCTGTCTTCTGAGGTTACCAATGCCTGGGGTTAGCCCACAGTGGATGCAACACTCACCCATGCTGCACATGAATTGCACAAAGGATCTGTACAGTCCTCAGGTGAACATGAATCCCACTACAATGACTCACCCTAGGCAATCAGGGAGCTCTGAGCCTTTGGCAGCACACAAAGTGATTGCCCAGAGACTCAGCTACACCCTGCGGCCTATCATACAGTCACAAAGTTCCCACAGTCTTATCACACAAGACTCCCACAGTCACAGAATGCAGAGAATCCACTTTAGCTTACTTGCATTGCCCATCCACAGAGAGGCAGTGATGTTCCCAGAGCCAGCTGCCTGTGAGTGCTCCAGTTCTTCTCAAGCTGTTCAAAACAATTGAATGGGAGAAAATCCTCCCAAACTCCTCCTATGAGGCCAGAATCATCCTAAGTCCTAAAACAGACAAAGATATAATAGTGAAAGAGAGCTGTAGACCAATATCTGAACTGTAGATGTAAAAATCCTCAACAAAATATTAGCTAATTGAATCCAACAACACATCAGGAAGATCATTCACCTGGACCAAGTGGGATTTATCCCTGGTATGCAGAGATGGCTCATCATTCACAAATCAATAAATGTGATGCATCACATTAACAAACTGAAGAACAAAAACCATATGATTATCTCAGTAGATGCAGAGAAAGCAGTTGATAAAATGTGACACAATCATGATGAAAACCTTATGCAAATTGGGTATAGAAAGAACATTCCTTAACACAATCAAGGCAATTTATGACAAATCCACAGTCAGCATCTTACTGAATGGGGAAAAGTTGAAGGCATTTCCATTGTACCACACAAGGATGCCCCCTCTTACCATTGCTATTGAATATAGCCCTCAAAGTTTTAGCCAGAGCCATTAGGAAAGAAAAAGAAATCAAAAAGATAAAAATTGGAAAGGAGGAAATCAAATTATTCCTGTTTTGTAAATGACATGATTCTATGTATAGGGAAACCAAAAGACTCCTCTAAGAGACTACTGGAACTCATAAAAGAGTTTGATAGAGTGGCAGAATATAAAATTAGCACACAAAAAATCAGTAGCCTTTGTGTACACAGATAATACCATTCACAGTAGCTGCAGAAAAAAAAATACTTTGGGATACATTTAAACAAGGAGGTGAAAGATCTCTACAATGAAAATTATAAAGCACTAAAGAAAAAAAAAAGTGGGACTGGTGCTGTAGTGTAGTGTGTGAAGCCACTGCCTGCAGTGCCAGCATCCCAGTTTGAGTCCCAGCTGCTCCACTTCTGATCCAGCTCTCTACTATAGCCTGGGAAAACAGTAGAAGATGGCCCAAGTCTTTGGGCCCCTGCATCCTTGTGGGAAACCCAGAGGAAACTTCTGGCTCCTGGCTTCTGATCAGCTCAGCTGCAGCCATTGTGGCCAACTGGGGAGAGAACCAGCAGATGGAAGACCTCTATCACTTTTTTCCTCTCTCTGCCTCTACTCTCTCTGTGTAACTCTGATTTTCAAATAAATAATTCTTTAAAAAAATAAGAAAGCATAGTACAAGTCTCAAAAGGAAAAAATGTTCCATATCTGTGAATTGGAAGAAATAATATCATCAACATGTCTATACTACCAAAATCAATTTACAGATTCATGTGATCCCAATCAAAATACTAATGACATTCATCTCAGATCTAGAAAAAATAGTGCTAAAATTCATATGGGAACACAAGAGACCCTGAATGGCCAATCTTATACAACAAAATGGCAATCTTACACAAAAACAAAGCCAGAGGTATCACAATACCAGATTTCAAGACATATTACAGGGCAGTTATAATCAAAACAACATGGTACTGGCACAAAAACAACATGTAGGCCAATGGAACAGAATAGAAACTCCAGAAATCAATCCATGTGTCCACAACCAATTAATCTGTAACAAAGGAATGAAAACCAATCCCTGGAGCAAGGACAGTCTCTTCAGCAAATAGCGCTGGGAAAATCAGATCTGTGCTTGCAGAAGTATGAAACAAGACCCCTACCTTACACCTTATAGAAAAAAATCAACTCAAAATGGATCAAGGATTTAAATCTATGACCTGATACCATCAAATTACTAGAGGAGAACATTGGGGAAACTCTGCAAGACATTGGCATAGTCAAAGACTTCTTGGAAAAGACCCCAGAAGCACAGGCAATTAAGCCTGTGCTAAAGACAAATGGAATTGCATCAAGCTGAGAAACTTCTGCACTGCAAAACAGCAAAGTGAAGAGGCCACATACAGAATGAGAAGATATTTGCAAACTGTGAAACTGATAAAAGATTTATATCCATAATCTATAAAGAGCTCAAGAAACACAACAGCAAAACAAACTATCCAGTTAAGAAATTGGCAAAGGACTTGAACAGATATTTTTCAAAAGAGGAAATTCAAATGTTCAACAGACACATGAAAAAATGTTCAGTATACGAGCCATCAGGGAAATGCAAATCAAAACTACAATAAGATTTCATCTCACCTCACTTAGAATGGCTCTCATACAGAAATTAACAAATAATAAATGCTAACGTGGTTGTAAGGGAAAAGTTAGCCTGATCTAATGTTGATGTGAATGTAAACTAGTATAGCCATTGTGGAAGACAGTATATATAGATACCTCACAAAGCTGAAAATAGATATACCATATGACTCAGCAATACCATTCCTGGGAGTGTACACAAGGGGAATGAAATTAGCATATGAGTTATCTGTACCACCATGTTTATGGCACTCAGTTCACAATAACTAAGGTGTGAATCAGCCCAGATGTCTATCAACTGATGACTGGATAAAGAAATTATGGATTACTATTCAGCCATCAAAAAGAATGAAATTATGTCTTTTGCAACAAAGTGGATGCAACTGGAAACTATTAAGTTTAGTGAAACAAGCCAGTCCCAAAAAGACAAATACCATATATTTTCCTTGATCTGTGGTAACTAATAGAGTTGCAAAAATGTAATATATAGGAGTGAAATTGACATTCTGAGCTTCCAGGGTTGTTTTCAGTCTTTGTCTCTGCTGTTGAGGAACTGTGGGTTTTTTTTCTTCATAGTGTTTGTTGAACTTCATAGTGTTTGTTGAATTTTTTAGTATAGGAGTAATTTTATGAGTATAGAGTAAAATGGAAGTAGATCATTGTAAAAATTAAGAGTGAGAATAGGAGAAGAAGGAGGAGAAAGCATGGGAGTGTGCTTGGGAGGGAGAGTAGGGTATGAAAGATCACTGTGTTCCTAAATCTATACATGAAATTTATATACCTTAAGTAATTTTTTTTTTAAAAAAGAGAGAGCATCGTTGAAATGAAAAGGGAGCTAGCCCACTTTATGCTTTTTAGTGACTCTTGGAAAATCTATTTTATCAAAGGATGAAAACAGTCACTTGATTCATTTTATTCCAGTAAATTGATTCCTTAGGGATACATTAGAATTTGTTCCTACCTCTAGGGAAATTGTGCATTAAATGAATACTTTATTGATTCAGTTTTTCTATGTATCTTGCAGTAGGGGTTCACTACCTGAACAATCAAACATTTTCCTGATACAAACTCACTGGGGCCTGCGTAGGACAAGCTTTTCCTGCAGAAAGCATTCCTTACTAGGAACTTGAACTCACAGAAATAAGAGCCAAGCAAATAGGGGTGAGCACGGTAATGCTAGACTGAAATATCACAACCTAGATGAAAACAACTGTTAAACTTTACTGGAAGATATAAACAATTTGAAGTAACAAAATGTACCCTGTGTTCTTAAGTGAAAAGGTTCAGTACTGTGAAACGTTCCTTTTTCTCCACTTAGTGTATAACTTTAATGCAGTTATTCAAAATCCAAACAGGACTTTGTTGTTCCTTTGTGGGTGTGGTTTTGTCTGTGTTTATGTGTGGGGAGACATAACAAAAATGTTACTAACATTTGTACAGAAGAATTATCCCATAAATATAGACAAGTGAATCTAAAAGCATAATAATGAGGTTGATTTGGCTTGACCAAATATGAAAATGTGTATGTCACTGATGCGGAGCTCACCAGTCAGATTAGTGATACATAATAGAGAATTCAAAGACCAAATTACAAATGGAGAGTTAGTATATGATAAGTGATCATATTTCTTCTACTATAGTCATATGTTTATATTACATAAATTCATTTTATTCTCCTTTTTGCATCTCCTTTCTATCTGATTCTTTTTCCCAATTTGGTGCATAATCTTATTGGCTACACAATACTTCTCTGGAAAATATAACAATAGCCACTTAACCAGAATTGAATATTTATATTATTGCTTTTTCCTATTAAAATAATGCTCACTGAATATCTTCATGCATATGTTTTTCATTTTAAACTTATTTCTTTGATTTACATTATTTGAAATTACTATATCAAAGAGCATGAAGTTTTTGGTTCTTGAGATATACTGCTGCATTTCTCTCTGCAACCACAGATAGGGAAGCATTTAATATAATCTCCCATTTGGAACAGTATATTTTACATCTTTCCCTGCCCCCTAACTGGAATGACAATATTGTATATTCTGCTTTCCTCTAGGAAAGGAATCCAACTTCCACTTGCAGTATTACATGTAGATAAGTCTAATAAACCTTCAGCCAGTATTGTAAGCCATCTTTAGCCTATTCATTCTTTGAAGGAACGCTACTACATTATACAAATTTTAAGTGATAATGCCTATTTCTTTGAGCAATAAAAAAATCTGAGAAGAAAATAAATTAATTCTATTCTCATCATTAATTAAAGGAGCAAGCCTACCACTCTTGGGTAAGGTTACCACAACCTGGTTTTACGTCCTAGTCCTATCACTGAATAACATGATATTCAACAATTCTTAAATTTCTGTATCCCAAAGTTTCCTTAACTAGTATAAGCATTGAACGAATTAATATTTGGAAAACATTTAGAAAGATGCTTGGCACTATGAAAGGTTCAGTAAATTATTAAAATGACTTGTGAACTGGCACAAAATATTTATTCTAACCTTCTAATCTGCCATTCTGTATGCAAAATCTGCATGTTCTAGAATTCTTTGCATCCAAGACTGGATATGAATTAGGTCCCACCAATTAGATTTTTTCTCATGTAAGTTTGGAAGTAGAAATGGTGTGAAGGCCTTCTTCTTGCTGCTCTAGTTGTTGGTGCTGGCAAATAAACCTGTGGAGACCTGGGGTATTTCTCTAGCCATGTTCTGTTACCTGGCCACTGGCCTGGTGTACACTGAAAGGCAGATACTCAGATAGCTTCTTAATTTGCAGCTTTAGTAGTGAATTGAACTTTCCAGTTCAAGCAGCAGCTTCTTATTTCTCAGCATCCTTCCTGTGGTAGTGGGAGCAGCACCCTGTCAAGCCAGTTCTATAGTTTTAATTTAGCCATCGTTCTCAGAGTCCTAGCCTAGAACCGTGCCTTAGCCCTTCCAACAATTTGATAAGTATCTCATTTCCTGTATGTAACTAATGTTTGCTTGAAATGGAAGGAAAAGTTACCTGTGTCTTCCAGCTGTGATAATAGTACTAGTGGGATGGTAGTAGAAGTAATGATAATGGTAGTAGATAATCTTATTGAAATTTTGCATTATGTAACTTTCCAAAATGGAAAACATTCACCCATTGAGTCCCAAGTTTTCAATTTTGAATATTTCAGTGACATAATATTTATTTCAAAGTTACCATAAAATGTATATTTATTGCTCAATTGAATTCTTTATAGGTGTCCTATAAATAGGACAATGACACAGTAGGTTAATAGCAGGGATGGCAGTCATTTGTAATTGATCCTGACACTTTTTTTCCTCAGAACCCAAACAGCAGAGTCCTCCTCAACATAGAGCCCAAAGCAGCTGCTACCATTAAACAAGCTGTTTTTTTCAGTTTTGCCCTTCATTTCTGTTTTTCCTTCTGTGAAGCTTTCTATTATGTAGTCTACATTATTGGGTAATATGGGTACTAACCTTAAAGAAAAGACAGGAGGGGGCAGTAGTGTTCACACTATTGTAAAGTCATTGGAACAATCCAAGAAAAGGGAAATTCTTCTTAAATACAACAAGTATTTCTTTAAAAAAAAAAAAAAGATTTTATTTATTATTTGAGAGGTAGAGTTACAGACAGTGAAAGGGAGAGATAGAGAGAAAGGTCTTCCTTCCATTGGTTTACTCCCCAGATGGCCACAATGGCTGGAGCTGTGCCAATCTGAAGCCAGGAGCCAGGTGCTTACGCCCGGTCTCCCATGCAGGTGCTGGGGCCCAAGTACTTGGGCCATCCTCCACTGTTTCCCAGGCCACAGCAGAGAACTGGATCTGAAGGGAGCAGCTGGGACTAAAACCAGCACCCACATGGGATGCTGGTTGTGCAGGCGGAGGATTAACCTACTATGCCACAGTGCTGACCCCGAGAAGTATTTCTTAAATTCCTACTTTTACCTGTTGCTAGACACTGAGGAAATAGATACATAACTAAAATATGTTCCATATTCTCGAGGAGCTCACGGCAGGAAGACAGACAAACAAATAAATTCTGTACTTCACTGTAACATTATTATCAACCACAGTGCTTGGTATATAGTATGTGCTCAGTAGATTTTTTTTTAATAAATAAATAAGTTGTGGGGTATTAAATCCAGTGCAGACAAAAGAATGGTTAACTTAACCTGGTAAGGTTAGGAAGAAATTTGTATGTATTCTGGTGTTGTCAAAAAATGGTTCTACAGTCAAGTAAGTTTGGGGTCACCACATTTTATTTACTTTATAGAAAAACCTAACACACATTAACATATTATAGATTCTGATGAGTTGTGCAGTAAAGAAATGTTTTAATTATGTTGAATTATGTTTTTTCCAATTATATTTAAGCAAAGAACACTTTTAGCAGCTCATTGTGTGGAATAGTTTGGGAAAGGCTGAATCAGTTAATACTTGAAGGTAATTTCTACTAATTGTTTTATTATAGAGCATTTGTAGATTTGATAATAGCATTTAAAATCTCAGTGTCACTGGTTTGGTATTCTGAGTTAATGCTTAAGTAACTTACAGATAAGTCTCCACAAAAACATATGTCTAGCAAGGAACCTCTTTAGTCTCCATTTCAGGAACTAACAGTTTTTCTCTTTCTAATAATAAAAAGTGGGGCACTCTAAAGAACAAAGCATTCTAAACAACCCAGATTTCTTAAAATTAGTGATAGCATTTAAAATGAAAGTGAGTTGTTTAGAAAGTTTTCTTTTTACTTTGTTGTTCTGTTTTCTTAATTACACTACCAACTTTTTCACAAACACCTCTTATAACTAAGACAGTTAGTTGTAGTACAAAAGAAAAATATGGAAATGGTGGCTATAAAAATTTAAAGTGAATTTTTTTAAATTTAAGTTGGTATATAATAAATTCTTTTCAGTCATGCATTTCATTTTATGGTGTGTTGCTAAACTAGATGTTTATATTAACTAAATATTTAAATATTGTGAATTTTAAAAACACCTTTGGGGGAAAATCCTGGTCATCCCTAAAGTAGGTAAAATAGACTTTAAAAAATTTGTTTATTACTGAGAATTTTGTTTTTGTATTTTAATTTTCTCATGTATTTGTATATTAACTTCAGTGAATCATTTTACTTCTCATATATATCTTAGATGACTAAAAATAACATCACAAAACATGTTTGTTATATTCTTAATTGTTTTGACCATAGAATTAATTTTAAAGTCAAAAGGGGCATTGCTTTTTCATCATTTCCAGTTCAGAATATTCAGCATGTCACAGATGTTCATGAATAATGTCCATTTAAAACTGTTGGCAAAGAGAGCCGGTGAGTTGGCTAGATGAATTAAATGTTGGGGGGATCTGACAGGCAGCACGCTGCTTTGTGATCATTCCAAAGTTCTAATAATCTCCCTCACCTTCTCTGCCTGCCACTAATGAAAGAGAATAGGTGATTGCACCTCCGGCTATGTTCTGCGCCTAATGACTCCTCCAAAGGCAGATTTATGAAGAAAAAATTAACTTTGAATGAGGATTGAATTGGCCCTGACAGTCTGATAGACTGTGACACAGATTCTGTGGCAAAACAGACGTAGCCCTAATTGATTATCAATATTTTAAGCAAAGTGATGAAAATAAGCATTAAGTGATGAGAAAGGCAGTCTTAATACAGTAGGCAGTAACCAGGACATAAGAGAGTCTTTGGGGAGTTTTGCCCTGATTGCTATTACTGAATTTTATCTGTCAATTTTTACCTTTGCTTCCCAGCAGCCATTGTCCCTCCTTGGTGTACTTTTTTTTTCCTCCTTAAAGATCTATGACTAGAATGTTAATCTTTCTAATAACACTGACAAAGCTGTCTGTAGTCTCTTCCTCTGGAGAAGTTTGTTTAATATTTAACTCATTTTGAATTAAGATTAGCTTTCATAGTTTTACAGAACTAAAGCTTTTGGTGAAGATTTTAGATTACCACAATTTTTTCACATACTGTTTGTAAGGTTGTTGTCATCTGTAAAATATGTACCATCCCCAAATATCGCATATTGAATAGTTTCAGGCAGTATATTCTTTACATCAGCAAGCAAGCGTTGGCTCATTTTTAATCTTCTGAATAAAATAAAATTTTTCCTAAAAATAATATATATGAGAATACTTCAAAAAGTTCATAGAACATCAAATTAAAAGATGTTGATTTTAGTACAAAATATCTTGAAATCCATAATTATAAGTGGTCTTCAAAGAGCTTCTGTGATATACATGTTATGAGAAAATTAAGTATGGGTTAAAAAAGTTTACACTAAATAATCTTATGTATAATTCTATTTCCATGAACTTTTTGAAATACCCTTATATTTATACACACACACACACACACACACACACACAGTTTTTGTATACACACGCACTTATAGGTACTTACAAAATGTATTTTCAAATTAACAACGGAAAATTTTAATCTAAATAATTATATATACATAGGATGCTTCAAAAGATAAAATAACAACATTTGACATTATTATATATCTTTATTTTTATAGGTTATACATATTTCTAATAGCATAGAAAAAAAACACTTTAAAAACCTGTAGCAGTTTAATTTAGTATTAAAATTGATGAGGCCGGCGCCACAGCTCACTTGGTTAATCCTCCACCTGCAGCGCCAGCACCCCGGGTTCTAGTCCCAATTGGGGTGCCGGATTCTGTCCCGGTTGCTCCTCTTCCAGTCCAGCTCTCTGCTGTGGCCTGGAAAGGCAGTGGAAAATGGCCCAAGCTTGGGCCCTGCACCCACATGGGAGACCAGGAGGAAGCACCTGGCTCCTGGCTTCGGATCAGCGCAGCGCACCAGCCGTAGCGGCCATTTGGGGGGTGAACCAACAGAGAGAAGACCTTTCTCTTTCTCTCTGTCTCTCTCTCTAACTCTGCCTGTCAAAAAAAAAAAATTGATGAGCCAAAAACATACTACTGCCATGTGTAATGGTATGTATGTTTGCCATTAAATAGGCGTTAGATGAATTAACTTATTTAATACAAGAATTGTACATATTTTCCCTATATTAAAATGCTCTATTATTATCCATCAGTATTCATATTATTTTATGAAATAATTTTCAGCCAGATGTTGCTCAATTTCAGAAAACTTCATAAAATTCTTCAGTAATTGTGGAGAAAGTGTCATTTTAATGTTTTCCAAAGGTCTCTCAAGTATGTTACCATAGATAAAATTAATGGAGTGGGTGTCGTGGCTGACTTGGTGGTTAATCCTCCACCTGCAGCGCCAGCAACCCATATGGGCGCCGGTTCTGTCCCGGTTTCTCCTCTTCCAGTCCAGCTCTCTGCTGTGGCCTGGGCAAGCAGTGGAGGATGGCCCAGGTACTTGGGCCCTGCACCCGCATGGGAGACCAGGAAGAAGCACCTGGCTCCTGGTTTCGGATCGGGGTAGCTCCGGCCGTAGCGGCCATTTGGGGAGTGAAGCAACAGAAGGAAGACCTTTCTCTCTGTCTCTCTCACTAACTCTGTCAAATAAATTTTTAAAAAATTAAAATAATAAAGGGATGCTGTAGTACAGTGCTTCTCAATCTTTTTCATGTTATGATATGCAAAAGGATTATAGTTGGTTGACATTTTACATTGAATTGAGGATGGTGCTCTTACCAGAAGCTACTGGTTGTAGAACTTCAGCCACCTCAGATCCTGCCTGGTTGCCCGAAAAGCCTGATAGATCCATATTTTAGCAGACCTGTAACTTATTTGTGGGCCAGTGGTTGGGAAAATCCAAGGCATTAACAACAAAAACACTAAATTTGTAAAACCTAGATTGAATAACAGTTTGGAATTCAAATCTATTAAAACATCTAAAAATACTATAAAAATCGTCTTGTCCAGAAAGAGGACAAAAGTTTCTCTAGACAGAGTGTGCTCAATGGATTAATGCTCTTAATCGTATTTTCCACCTAATGATGGCCCTAAAACCTGCTAAGATTATTCAGATTTTAATCTTTCTTTTGATGCCATTAAAGTAGTATATACATTTAAAGATATTTGCTGAAAAATATTAGATAAAATAATCTCTTGGAAGAATATAATATCACTGTTTATTTGAGACTCTGAAAGATCTTAAAACTAATCCAATCTAATTCTCAGTTCACTATTTAGGAAACTGAGCTCACATTACAAATTAAGTCATCACTAAGCTATTGGAGCTTAGTAAGAATTGGAATCTGGTTCTTTTGATTCTTCGACCCTTCCAACTCTATGATGCTTAAAAATCCTAAGATGAGAACTTCTACTACAAGCTTCACATTTTATGCTTTCACAGCTGTAACAAATAATGAACTAGTAGTTCAAACTTTTAAGCTAGGTGATGTATTATGTAGGGTCTCAGTAAAGTGATACCCATTTAATTTATTCACTGTTAATACAGTGACTTCCCTAAAAGCCCAGTACTTTCCATCTCAGGTTCCATATAGCCAATAGAAAAATTAGAAAATCATTACTGTGCTAAAGTTTACTTAGTGCTAAAAATATTTTATTATTTAAGGGAATTATATTCTAGTATAAATAGATAAATTCTACAAACACTTCATGTTGGGTTGTTTGTTCTCTGTCATTCCATTTAACATTCCAACAGACAGCAGAAGAAGCAGAAAGATAAATTATTCTTGTTGCGCCACCTAGTGAAACTCAAGTGCTGTGGATGTAATGTGTGATAGGCCATGCACTTAGTTCTTGCTTATTAGACCTGTAAGAAATTCACAAAGGAAAATCTAAAGATCTAAGCTCCTTACTTATTCATTATATTTTGGTTTATGGAATTTTATAGATTAAAATATTAATAGTAAAAATACTTCTTCTCATTTTATTTCTGGAGCCATGACCTTGAACAAAGTACAATATATGGGTAAAGTTTAAATTATGCCTTTCCTGTTGCAAGTCTAATATTTGCAAAATGCTTATAAATATTCTGGAGAAAAATAGAAAATACTGAAAAGAGATGGTATGAAATCAGATTGAAGTCTTTGTATAAAACATTTTAAATATTGTAAATAAATTTATTTAGCATTTTATGATAAAATATTACAGTTCTATTGTTTTATGAGGTTATCTTTCATGATAAATCACAAGTATTTGCAACATAATTTGTGTCACACAGCTTTGAAATTTAAATGTTATTGTTATATATATATATATATATATATATATATAAGAAACTGTTAGATGTACTGATTTGTGCTTTGAAATGCACCATGTACCAGTACCTGCTTTTTTTTTTTAATTTGTTTCAGGTGTTTGAAGTAAAAGCTCCTAAATGTTTGTATGTTAGTGGTAATTTTTAAATGTTACATAAGCATTCAGCTGTTTAACTGCTAGGTCTGAATTTTTAATAATGTTATTAAATTCCAAGGTTATGCTTTGAAAATGTTGGCAAGGTAAAATAAGAAAACTGTTGTCCGTGTCATTGTTTTGTGTTGATATAATAGTACGTACCTAATGTGCAAATATCAGGAAAAATAATTCATTTAAATAGGAGAAAATTTTTCCTTATAGATCAGAATTTATTGAAAATGATGAAATATAGAACTTATGGCTATAAATATGGTTCTGAACACTTTTATTTGATGTCACGTGATTACTCTGAAAATTCACTGGATTTATTGCTCTTAACTATATAGTATAAAGAGAAAATTCTAAAGCATATATGTTTCTGTTTCAGTTTGGAATTGTATCCTAAATGAATGTTTTGCAAAGGGAAAAGTTCACTCTTAGAAGCTTGTACATGAGCATATTTGTATATGTGAACAGATACATATAAACACATCAAATTAATATGTTGAACTTGGATGTTTTTAGAAGTTATTCTAGATTTTATACATAGAATGTAGCTATTGATGTGACTAGACTAGGATAGTCCAGTTAGTTTAGTTTTCTGAGATACTAATAAATTTCAGAATATTCTTTTTGTCATTAGTGTTCCTAAAATACTTAAGTAGCATGAACAGATTTAAATCATTAATACGTTGCTATTCCTCCAGATCACCATTTTGTATGTTAATTTTTTATTTAGTTCAGCAAGCATTTATCAAGAACCAAATGAACCATGTTTGACAGTAAATACACTAAAATCATTAAGAGACCTGACCTTAAGAAGTTAGCAATCTAGTGAGTTAGAAACACGTGCTCATTTGGCTATAGAAAAATAAACAGTTTCTTCGGATCTAAAAAGACAGATTAATGTTGACTGAGATAATAAGGTAAAATATCATGAAGCGGGTTATAGGACATCTGGACAGTAAGTGTTATAGAATATTAAAGGTAGATAAAGCAAGTATGAAACAGTTAAATTATGTAGATGTGTCATAACAAATATATGTATATACTAAAATACATATTTATAAACATATTTTCTCCTTAATCTATAAAGTAAAAAAAAATAAGAAATCCAACATAGTGTTCTGCTTCAAAGCATGCTTGTGCATGCATACACACACACACTCACACACACACGTACTCACACCATTTTTTCATTTTCCTCATTAAATCTCATTTCAGTTTGAGCTGGTCTATTTTATATTCTATACCATTTGTCAGAAATAACAGAAAAACCATGTCACATTTACATAGTGCACATTTTCCTAAACAAAATGAAATTTTGTTGCCAGGAGAAGATTCAGTGCTAAAAACTTGTAAACAGGGTTTTGAAACTACATAAATTATAAACAGTACAGATGCATGCACTTTTAGTATAAATTGTTTACTATAGTTAAATTCTGATATATATATATATATAATAAAAGTAATAGCTACCCTTATGTGATAATTACCATGGGCTATGTTCTGTTCTGAATACTTAATTTGTATCAACTTATTCAGTCCTTTCAGTATTCCTATTGTTTATAATGGGGTAATTATTATCAATACTGTTTTCAATATTGATAACTAAGACACAGAGAGACTTAAGCTACTTGCCCCAGATCTAGTAACTAATCTGAGTAAAACCAAGATTCAAATCCAGACAATCTCACTTTGGAATCCATTATTTTAGGTTCTCTCTTGTAATACTTCTCAGTATTTCATTATACCCTATTTGGATAATGCCATAGAAGCTATCATATTCTAATAAGTACTTTCCAATTCTTTTACTATATATATGTCTGAAAACCTTTGGATGGAGATCTGATATATGATATATGATTCCACCAAATTCCTAGGGTAGTAAAGCCTTCAAAACCTATGGTACAAAAAGAATTGTAAAAGTATGGTACATTTACCAAACTGGAAGAAATTCTTAGTGTGTGACTTACAAAGGATATGGTTTAGAGTGGTGGTAGATGGCAAGAAATAGGTTAGGACCACCTGGTAAATGATTTCATAGGTCATGCCAAGGAAAATAAGTGTTTTCTTGGCCACTTTTAGAGAGCACTGTCTTAGGAAGATGGTGGCTTCTACTGAACCTGTATTGCAAAGATAACACATTTCAGTGCCATATCCTTCAGAAAACTAGTCTAAGTATCTTTGCTTAGGTTCAGATGCCCAGGAGATTTTAGACAAGAAGAAAGTGGCCCAGGCATGCCTTTCCTAGATAAACCAAAATTATTCAATATTTAAGTTTTAATCATTAAGCTGTTCTCTGTAAATCACTCAATTTATCCTTCTCTAAATCCATGTTATTAAGTGTATTTTTGCCTCTTCTTGGCAATTTTCATTGAGTCATATTGAAGAGTGTTCATCAAGGTATATTGAGCATCTACTTTATTATCTGTATTTTACAGTTGAGATGACTCAGGTAGTTCTGCAAGTTTACTTAATAAGAGAAGTATTTAATTGACGTAAGAATATGCCTTCTTGAATTCTAATGCAGCGTACCATCCACTGGGATGTCTCAATCTTTGGTTAAAAAAAAAAATGGAAGATATTTCCAAAAGTTCATGGAAAATGAAAAGATGTTTATTTCAGGGCCAAAAAATTTGAGATGTATGCATATGAGAGGCCTTCAGAAAGTATGGAAATTGCTTATTAGAAAAAATAAGTATACGTTTCAATTTCTTATGCTAAAATAAGCTTATCTTTTAATTCAGTTTTTCCTGAGGTTTTTTTTTTTTTAGTGCCCTCATTTATTTTCTATTTTTGTTTTATTCAGTGTTAGCTTTTTGTTCCTATAATAAAATACCTGACGTAGCCTAACTTCATAAAGAAAATAAGTTTATTTTGCCCCAGTTCGGGTCTGGAGATTTCACAGTCCAAGATTGGGCCCCATTGATTCTGCCTCTCGTGATGGTGTTCTTGCTGGCAGAGTTCCTAGGCAGTGCAGGGAATCATGTGAAAGGAGACAGGCAGTGCATACATCTATTTCTCTATCTCTCCCTTAATTTTTATTATTTTATTTATTTAAGAGGTAGACAGAAAGCTCCCAACTGCTGGTTCACTCCCTAAGTGTCCACAACAGCTAAGGCTGAAGTCTGGGTCAGAAACTCAATCCATGTCTTCCACATGGGTGACAGGACCCAACCACTTTAGCCATCACTCATTGCCTCCCACAGTATACATTAGCAGGCAGCTAGAACCAGGAATGGAGCTGAAACTTGAGCCTGGGCACTCCAATATCAGATGCTGGTGTTCCAAGTAGCAACTTATTTTTTTTTTTAATATTTATTTGAAAGAGTTACAGAGAGGCAGAGCCAGAGAGAGGTCTTCCATCTGCTTCACTCCCCAGATGGTCACAATGGCCAGGCTGCACTGATCTGAAGCCAGGAATCAGGGACATCCTGGACATGCCTGGACCCAAGGACTTGGGCCATCTTCCATTGCTTTCCCAGACTATAGCAGAGAGCTGGATTGGAAGAGGAGCAGTTGGCACTAGAACCTGCACCCATATAGGATGCCAGCGCTGCAGGTGGAGGAATAACCTGCTGTGCCAAAGCACTGGCCCCAGGTAACAACTGCTACGCCAGTGCCCCTCCCATGTATCTCTCCTTTTAAAGTCACCATAATTTAGTAATGGGAACTCTACCCTAATGACCTAATCCAATTTATAACTTCTCAAAGACCTCACCTGTAAACGATTTTGATTGGATTAAGTTTACATTCTCTCGTACCATTAACTTATGTCTTTGGAGTTGAAACCCCTGCCTGAATTCAGAGACTAAATCAATTCTAATAATAGCACAGTCCTCACATTCTCTTCATTAAACAGTTAGGTTCCTTCCTCAAAGCATAACCATCTATATCTTTGAATTTTGAGGGACTCAGGTTCACCATATACCTATACCGTAGTGAAGATAACCTCAAATCCAGCAACTATAGTAGATTTCCATGTGCTTGCCCTTCATGAAGTGATCTGTAGCAATCATGTAACTGAAGAACCATGGCCGGCGCCGTGGCTCAACAGGCTAATCCTCCGCCTTGTGGCGCCGGCACACCAGGTTCTAGTCCCGGTCGGGGCGCCGGATTCTGTCCCGGTTGCCCCTCTTCCAGGCCAGCCCTCTGCTGTGGCCCAGGAGTGCAGTGGAGGATGGCCCAGGTGCTTGGGCCCTGCACCCCATGGGGAGACCAGGAAAAGCACCTGGCTTCTGGCTCCTGCCATCGGACGAGCGCGGTGCGCTGGCCGCAGCGCGCCGTCTGCGGCGGCCATTGGAGGGTGAACCAACGGCAACGGAAGACCTTTCTCTCTGTCTCTCTCTCTCACTGTCCACTCTGCCTGTCAAAAAAAAATAAATAAATAAAATAAAATAAAATAAAAAGAACCAAACACTCCGTTATAATGGTCACAGTAGGTATTTGTGAATGAATTTTGAAGCAAGACTATCCATGCAGCCAACTGTGTAAGCCCCAAATAACATGATTCAAACATGAGGACACAAGATATTTCACTTAAAACGTACTCCTTCAATTATAGTACATATAAATATTCCACTCTGTTACCCTAAATTAATGCTTCTCATAGTGTGGAACCTAGATCAACAACATTGTCATCACCTGAGAACTTGTTAAAAATGCAAAATCTCAGAATACAGCAATACAACAGAATAATTATAACTTGTGTATATCAGATAGTAGACCTCAACATATATAAAGCAAATATTGACAGTACTGCAAGAATAAACTGAATCCTGCCACCATCATGGGAGAATTATTAGACATAGACAACAAACTAATGGATTTACTCTGGTGAATACATGTAGAATCCTGAGTTCAAGATTTAGGGAATGCACTACAAAATTTACTATAAATTAGAATAAAGCAGATATAAGCATATCAAAAATTATCATATGCACTACATTCTTTGGTCAGATTGAAATTAAGTTAGACCTCAGTATAAACGAAGAACACTAAATAGTTTGCAAATTTTCAACCATTCCCTAGGTAACTCGTGAGTTCACCTACACAAAAATCACACTGGAATAAAATATATTTAAATTTTATGTTGCTAAATGAAAATCTGTTTTTTTAATTAAAATTTTATCCATCTTGGACCAGCAATCTGTTTTAATAAGTTCTCCATGTGATGCTAATGCATACTAAAGTTTGAGATCTACCACCCGAAATAAGAGAACATGAAATTAATGCCCACTTGAAAGTATCAAAACAACAGAATCAAGATTATAAAATATTGATAGTGATTAATTCTGAAACTGGAAAGTCACAAATAATATTTTTAAAATATAGAATTTTTTTTTTTTTTTTTTTTTTACAGGCAGAGTGGACAGTGAGAGAGAGACAGAGAGAAAGGTCTTCCTTTTTGCCGTTGGTTCACCCTCCAATGGCCGCCGCGGACAGCGCGCTGCGGCCGGCGCACCGCGATCGTCCGATGGCAGGAGCCAGGAGCCAGGTGCTTTTTCCTGGTCTCCCCATGGGGTGCAGGGCCCAAGCACCTGGGCCATCCTCCACTGCACTCCTGGGCCACAGCAGAGGGCTGGCCTGGAAGAGGGGCAACCGGGACAGAATCCGGCGCCCCGACCGGGACTAGAACCTGGTGTGCCGGCGCCGCAAGGCGGAGGATTAGCCTGTTGAGCCACGGTGCCGGCTCAAAATATAGAATTGTTGAGCACTATATCTAGTTTTGGAGGACAAATTTTCACCGTCATAGTCTGATAGAATGGCAGTGACTAAGATCTTCATTTTATTATTTTCTTTAGTTCTTTTATTGTTCAGAAATATTTTTTGAAATACTATGATATCATAAAAAGTATCCTTCTTGTCTAAACTATATAGATTTGAATGTTTTTATTTTCCTAAGTATATGAATCTCCTTTTTGATGTATTTATTTTATTGTTTATAAGAATGTATATATTTAAATATTTTTAATATTACAACAGTTTAAAGGATGCTGAAAACCTGTACATGTTATATATGGTATTTTTAAAAGATATATTTTGTCCATTTGAAAGGCAGAAAAAAAAAAAAGGCAGAGAGAGGGAGATCTTCCATCCATTAGTTCACTCCCTAAATGGCCACAATTACCAGGGCTGGGCCAGGCGAAAGCCAGGAGCCAGGGACTCCATATTAATCTCCTGCTTCAGTGGCTGAGGCCAAAATACAGCCGTCTTCTGGTGCTTTTCCAGATGCATTAGCAAGAAGCTGAATCCAAAGCAGAGCAGTAAGGATTCGAACCATGACTCCAATGTGGGGATGCTTGCATTTCAGGTTGTGGTTTAACCCACTATACCACCCCTCTATAGTGTTTTATTAATTAAGTACATTGGTTTATTAGTAAAAATTTGCCTATAACAAAAATAAAAGCATTTTGAAATCTTATACATTTCTTATTTATTTTTAAACCAAGAACTTAATTATTTCCATTATCTTCAAGTAGTTTGTATTCAGTTCTTTCTTTCTATTTAGGACTGGGTTCAAATGTCTCAGTATTAATATAAATCATGACTATGATTTTTAAGGATACCAATTTTTTTCTTCCTTTCTCTTCTATGTTAAACTGCCACTGCTGTTGTTTAATTCATATGTGGAATCAGAAGATGCATCTTCATTACTAAGTTAGTAAAAGATTGTAAGTTGGTCCAGTTTACAATTCACCCTGGGGAGTAAATGCAAAAGTTTTATTTTGTGCCTAGTTTTCACAGACCTAGGGAGTTGACATCTTAGAGATTGTTCCAAAACCAGATGCCACCACAAGGGTATTACAGTTTGTCATCCACCAAAGGTTGCATTATTAATTTTGAATTATATTTGTAGTATTCTTCAGCATGGTAGGGACATCTCTGTTAGGAGGGCTATGATGCAGCTCTTATCAGGGCGTATATAAAAATTGCATTTAAAACATACTTTTAACAGGATTAAATCAGGGCATGACATAAAGCTCCTTTGGGGAAAATTTGTTGACTCTGCAATGGAAGTCTGCATTTTATCAAAGGTATTAGCATTTTTATATAGAGATGTATGTATTACAGCACTGAAACTCAGCCATTGGTCTCAGACTTGAATGATGAATCTCCCATGTTGAAGCAACCAGAATCATGACATGCACTTAAATATTGAGCATTTCATATTCCTAAAAGAAAATAGATAACTTCAGAATATTAATTTATTGGTAACATGGCAGTTTCACCCCAGATTATTTGCTTTCATATTTATTTTACAATGGCATTTCATTCATGATCTTTCTGACTTAATAATATAAACTTTAACAAAGAATAAATTTTCTGTCCTTTATTTAAAGGCATTAGTAGAATTAGATTTATTTTATATGTTAATTCCATGAAGTTTTTAAAATGTCATTGTAGTAACGAAAAAAAGACCAAGCAGTTTATTATAACTCTTGATTCATGTATTAGGTATGCAACCTTAGGCAAATTATTAAGATGCGTAATAGGCCTGCACAAGTTTTTGTTTCCTTTCAGGAATGAAAATATATGATATAAATAAGAATATATAACTGTGTTTTGAAAAAGTAGCTCCTTTTTAAATACAAGAATATTGCTAAACTTAGAAAAAATAGGGCACAACATTTTTGAAATGGAAAACTATTGTAGCTCATCCTTGATATCAGAGGTATGTAATCAATTTCTATGTCTGGACTTTGGTTCTTATTTTTTAAATGATTGCTTACCTTTTTCAAAATATGCATTGATAGGGTGTTTGGAGTTACTGAAAATATGTATTACAAATCACTTAGCCAAGTCTAGGATATGATTACTTTCAAAGGGAGTAATTCTGTAGCTCCAAACTCCATAGTTTTTCTGAAGTGCTGAAACATCTTTCTTGGAATGGGGGTTGTAGTGGTGGCCAGCTGACTTTGAATTGACATCAAGTTGATGGATGTGTGATAAGTCAAAGGAACACAGAATGAGGAAGTTACTTTTATGTTCTTTAGTGTCAGCATTCTGTTAAAAAAAAAAAGAAGAGTACTACTTTTGGGGGAAAGACTGAACATCATAACACTATCCTCATGTTATTACAAGATTATTTTCATTTTTTTAAGCTTTCACTCTTAGATCTCAGAGGCTATAGGATTTTACACATTAAAAAACAAAACCATCAGCTCTCCACTCTTCTATCTTAAATTGTAGCTTTTGAAGGATCTTTTTGATTCTTTCTTATCATGTGAATACTTATAGAGATTCCAGCAGAAGAGTTGGGAAGAGTAATATCTATTCGAGTGAAGTGTGTTAGGATATACTACATACAGCTGCATTAGACCAGCACGCATGTCGGTATACTTAGTGTGTCACTCAGCAGTGAAATCCATCACCAAAGCTTTTCTAATGAATGACAGAAAATTCTCCAATAGGAGAAAAATAAAGGGCATATTAAATATCTTGCTTGCAAAGGTGGGAGAATGATGGCGTTAAAGAAATAAGAGGGCCGGCGCCGTGGCTCAACAGGCTAATCCTCCGCCTTGTGGCGCCGGCACACCGGGTTCTAGTCCCGGTCGGGGCGCCGGATTCTGTCCCGGTTGCCCCTCTTCCAGGCCAGCCCTCTGCTGTGGCCCAGGAGTGCAGTGGAGGATGGCCCAAGTGCTTGGGCCCTGCACCCCATGGGAGACCAGGAGAAGCACCTAGCACGTGGCTCCTGCCATCGGATGAGCGCGGTGCGCCGGCCGCAGCGCGCTGTCCACGGCAGCCATTGGAGGGTGAACCAACGGCAAAGGAAGACCTTTCTCTCTGTCTTTCTCACTGTCTACTCTGCCTGTCAAAAAAAAAAAAAAAGAAAGAAAGAAAGAAAGAAAGAAAGAAAGAAAGAAAGAAAGAAAGAAAGAAAGAAAGAAAGAAAGAAAGAAAGAAGAGAAAACTATGACAGTATAAAATAGTAAAAGAAAAGCCTTCTACTTTGGAAACTATTAGGAGTATACAAAAGAGAATTTGATGTAAAAGCAAACAAACCTAAGTTATTCAGTATGTTCCAATATTTATTCTTCCATGTTATCGCTCTCAAAATTAGAAAAGAAGTAAGATACCGTATCATTTTATGGTTTCCATTGTCTATACTCTTTGAATTCATTGTTTTTATTTTTTGACATCACCATCATTTATTACTAATACTGTTTTAATAATTTGCAGAAACAAATGTAAATGATCTTTTGAGTAATATGTAACTTAAAGTATGAGATACTAAAAAATCATTTCTAGAATTAAGAATAATTATGCTTTGGAAGTAATAGGCACTGTATCTCCAAACATCCAAATGGGGGCTTTTTAAATTTGTTTTACAAAAATAATTTTTTCAAATGACGAAGTATCCTGCAGCTGATGCTTAGGCCTAGTGGTTAAGATGCCCATAACCCACATCAGAGTACCAAAATTCAATTCCCAGCTCTTGTTCCTCATTCTGACTTTCTGCTCATGCAGAAATAGGAGATAGCACCAGTGGCTTATGTAATTGAGTTCCTAACTCCAGACTTTGTCCTTGACCCTAGCCCTGGCTCAGCCCCAGCCATTATGGGTATTTGAGGAGTAAACCACCAGATGAGAGTTTCTCTCTCTCTCTCCCTCTCCCTCTCTCTCTCCTTCCCTCTCTTTTTCTCGTCCTCCCTCCCTCCTCTTTCTGCCTCTCCCTCTCTCTCTAACTTCACTTTCAAATAAATAAATAAATCTTTTACAAAACATAATTATTTGGGGAGCATTTACTAATAGTGAACAATGACTTATTTTTTTGCACTAACCGTAAATAGTTGAAATTTCATACTTATATGTAAAATAATTTTTAGTTGTATTTACTGTATATTTTATAATTTCTGACAGATTCATAGTATTTCAAATATTGGACATGAATAAACATTTTCCTGCATATGTGTGTTGTTAGTGCTTACTAATGTTGTAAGGTTGCAAAGAATAAGAACATTGCAACTGTTTGGGGAGTGAACCAGCAGATGGAAGATCTCTTTGTCCCTCCTCTCTTTCTGTAACTCTGCTTTCAGATCAATAAATAAAGCTAAAAAAAGTGTCCACGGCTGGTGCTGTGGCATAGTGGGTAAAGCTGCCGCCTGCAGTGCTGGCATCCCATATGGGCTCTGGTTTGAGTCCCAGCTGCTCCTCTTCCAATCCAGCTTCCTGCTATGGCCTGGGAAATAGTAGAAGATGGCCCAAACCCCTGCACCCACATGGGACACCCTGAAGAAGCTCCTGGGGGCCAGCGCCATGGATCACTAGGTTAATCCTCCACTTGCGGCACCGGCATCTCATATGGGTGCCAGGTCCTAATCCTGGTTGCTCCTCTTCTGGTTCAGCTCTCTGCTGTGGCCCGGGAAGGCAGTGGAAGATGGCCCAGGTGCTTGGGTCCCTGCGCCCACCTGAGGGACCGGGAAGGGGCATCTGGCTCCTGGCTTCAGATCGGCGCAGTGGCAGCCGTGGCGGCCATTTGGGGAGTGAGCCAACGGAGGGAAGACCTTTCTCTCTTTCTCTCTCTCTCTCTCTGTCTGTCAAATATATATATATATATATATATATATATATATATATATATATATCTAGACATAGCAGTGTATGTGAAATTCCCTAAAGTCCTGATCATTTTCTTAATGTTAATGTGAAAATGCTAAAAATTACAACACAATGAAATGAATAAAAATACATTTCACTTTGTATTTTCATTTGCAGTTCATTAGAACACTTCTCACTGGAGTCCAGAATTTATATTATAACACCACAAAACGTTTTCAGTGCCTTAAGAGTGTACTTTTCTTAACTTTTAAATGGAATATTGTAGTAAATATTTGTTTTTGATGTTTATTTTTAATTTGAAAGAAAGGGGCAGATCTCCTTCACTGTTCACTCCCCAAATGCCCACAACAGCCAAAACTGGACCAGGGCAAAGCCAGGAGGTGGGAACTCAGTTTGGGTCTCTGGGTAGCAGAGGACCAGCATCTCCAATGGTGTCAACTGCTAGGCCAAACAATCATCCTCATGTGTATTTTAAATAAAAGTGTGTTGAAGACTTTTGCCCATTTCTCAACTGAATGGTTTGCTTTTTTGTTGTTGAGTGTTTTAAGTTGCTAATATATTTGGGATATTAATCTTTTGTTGGATAGGTGGTTTGCAAATATTTTTTCCCGTTCTGTTGGATGTCTCTTGACTGTTAATCAGTTTTGCTGTGCAAAAGCTTCTGAGTTTGATGTAGTCCAATTTATGTAGTTTTCTTCTGTTGCCTTTGCTTTAAGGCTCTTGTCCAAGAAGTCATACTCTATACCAGTGTTGGAATGTTTCCCCTATGTGTTCTTCAGCAACTTCATAGTGCAGACCTTAAATTTAGTTTTTTATCCATCTTGGGTAGATTTTGTATATGGTGAAAATTGTGAATCTAATTTCATTCTTCTACATATGTAAATCCAGTTTCCCAGCACCATTTATTGATGAGACTTTCCTTACCTAACTGTATGCTCTGAACACTTTTGTCAAAAATCAGTTGGCTGAGTGTACATGGATTAATTTATATGCTCTCTATTCTGTTCCATTGATCTATATATTGGTTTTTATGTCAGTACCATGCCTTGAAGTCAGGTATTGTGGTGTTTCCAGTTTGATTTTCCTTATTCAGGATTTCTTTGGCTATTTGGGGTCTTTGGAAATTCTCTATGAATTTTAGAACGACTTTTTCTAGTTCTGTAAAGAGTTTCACTGGGTATTTTGATAGGGATTGCACTGAATCTGTAGATTGCTTTAGGACTTCAATAGACAGTTCTCAAAAGAAGAAAAACAAATGGCCAACAAATGAAAAATGAAAAAATGCTCAACATCACTAGCCATCAGGGGAATGCAAATCAAAACCACTTATGAGATACCACCTTGCCCCTGTCAGAATGACCAAACTCCAAATCACATAGAGTAACAAATGCTGGCAAGGATGTGGAACAATTATACACTCTTGGTAGGAATGTAAAATAGTGCAACCACTGTGGGAAACAGGGTGGAGATTTCTTTAAAAAGTAGAGATAGACTTGCCACATGATCCAGCAATCCCACTACTAGGTATATACCCAAAAGTCTTGAACACAGTGTATCAAAGAGATACCTGTACCAGCAGGTACATAGCAGCAATGTTCACAATAGCCACAATTTGAAACCAATGAAGATGTCCATCATCAGATGAACAAATAAAGAAAATTGTGTGTGTGTGTGTGTGTGTGTGTGTGTTGGATGTTATTCAGCTATAAAACAAAAAGAATGAAATTCTACCATTTTTAACAACATGGACACAACTGGAAGACATCATGTTAATATGCTGAGTGAAATAAGCCAGACCCGGAAAGACAAATACCAAATGTTCTCCCTTATTTGTGGGGGCTAAAATTTAAAAAACAAACAAGAAGGAAAAAAGAAAGAAATGTCTGTGTGTATCAGTATTACTACAAGTATAGTTTTGTAAACCCAATGGTTACGAATGTTGTATACTACTATAGTTTTAATGATTTGTAATTACTTTAACTTTCTATATATAGATGAAGTGGTCATTTTTCCATTCAGTTACTGTTTATGGCCATTGTCTATATTCCTACTAAACTAGGGTCTTTTTTCTTATACTTGTTAAACTTGTTATTTGATGAAGTATTAAGCCTTTCTACCATAATATTAATTTAAAATATATTATCTCAAAAACTTAAAAAAAAATGAACAAGAAAGGGAGAAGGAAGGAGGATGGGAGGAAAAAGGGAGAGAAGAGAAAAATGTCATTATGTTCTTAGATTTGTATCTACAAAGCACATTGAATCTGTTAAAAACTAATTAAAAATTAAAACAAAATAAAAGCAGTATAGTAAGGTAGAAAGAATGCAACTAACAGTTTTTCCATACATCCCTTTGTCTTCTTTCTGTGCATTTACATGTATACCCAAACACTGTTTTGTTCAGTAAATGTGATTACCTGACTGTTTAACCCACTATGCCAAATGCCCACCCCACTGTGCAGGTGTTCCTAAAAACTAAGTTCCTAGAAGTAGAATTGATGGGTGAAATCTTTTGGAACTTATGGTTTTATTTGAAGGGCCAGTGGCCTTCCAAAACAGTACTTCCCTGGTTTATACAATGAAAGATTTTGTTTTGCTCTGTCATTAACCCTTATTATTATTATGTCTTTTTATCTTTTGGAAATTTATTGGGAAAAAAATAATTGTATTTCCTTGAATACTGGTAACCTTGAGCACATTTTTAAAAAAATTTAGTAATTTGTTCACCTTGATAGGCATCCGGTTGATGAACTTAGGGTTTTATTTAACCTGAGGAAATGTATGGTGAAAGTGACCCTTACCTGTTGTAAATCTGGCCAATAGCTGATGTTATCTGTACCGTGCACCTGTACACTTTGTCTCACGGGATTCCCCTGTTCCCTGGGTTCCCATGTGAAATATGTTCTACAGATTCTTCACAGCTTTTGTGTGACTATAAAAAGCTGATGCAATTTGTACTCAGGGTCGCTCGCTCACATTCGTGACACTGCGACCCCAGCATGCTGGTCAATTAAATACTCTACTTGCGTTTTGCATGAAAAAAAAAATTTAGTAATTTGAAAATTAGAGTTACAGAGGAAGATGGAGAGACAATGAGAAAGACATCTTCCATCCATTGCTTTGCTCCCCAAATAGCCACAATGGCTAGGGTGCGCCAGGCTGAAACCAGGAGCTGGGAACTCCATCTGGGTCTCCAACAAAGATGCAGGGTCCCAAGTACTTGGGCCATCTTTTACTGCTTTCCCAGGTACATTAACAGGGAGTGGGACTGGAAATGGAGAAGCCAGAGCTCAAACTGCCCCCACCCCAGCACTTTTTTTTTTTTTTTGACAGGCAGAGTGGACAGTGAGAGAAAGAAACAGAGAGAAAGGTCTTCCTTTTTCTGTTGGTTCACCCCACAATGGTCACTGAGGCCAGCGCACTGCGCCAATCCAAAGCCAGGAGCCAGGTGCTTCCTCCTGGTCTCCCATGCGGGTGCAAGGCCCAAGTACTTGGGCAATCCTCCACTGCCTTCCCGGGCCACAGCAGAGAGCTGGACTGAAAGAGGAGCAACCGGGACAGGATCTGGTGCCCCGACTGGGACTAGAACCCAGGGTGCCGGTGTCGCAGGTGAAGGATTAGCCTATTGAGCTGCGGCCATTTGTATCTTGGCCATTTGTATTTCTCTGAAATTATGTTATAAATCTTACATAAAACAGGCTATCCTGGAACCATTTTGGATAGGATTTTATCTTTTTAAGCTTATTCAGGTGCTCTTCTTCCTAGTAAATTACTGATTTCCTCTGCATTTTTCAGTGTATAAGTATGGTTCTATATGTTTGTATGCGTGTCTGTATATTTACTTTTAAAAATTTCCTCTGTATCTCTAGTTCTATCACTTCACTCATTGCTTAAATTGCTTGTCAGTGTCCTTTATCCTATTTTCCAAAAGTATATTTACTGATTTCTAAAAAGATTTATTTATTTATTTGAAAGGTAGAGTTACAGAGACAGAGAGAGAACTCTTCCATCCATTGGTTCACTCCTCAGATGGTCTCAGTGGCCAGAGGTAGGCCAATCCAAAGCCAGGAGCCAGGAGCTTTTTCCAGTCTCCCACGTGGGTGTAGGGCCCAAGCTCTCTGGCCATGTTCCACTGCTTTCCCTGTTGCATTAGCAGGGAGCTGAATCATAAATGGAGCAGCCAAGATGCCTTTACCTGCCACGCACAGCATTGACCCCTGACTGGTTCTTTTTGAAAAATATCTTTTGGTTTTATTGATCAAATCCTCTAGAGGTGTTTTGGATTTAGTTTTTTTTATTTCTGATTTTTATATTTTATAACTGCCTCATTCTACTTTATTTGCATTTATATTGTTTCTAAATTGTTTATTTCATTTCCATATAAGCTCAAACGATATTTAGGAAAATTTTTAAAAATAATTTAAGGTAGATAACCTTTTATGCAGTGAAGGTTGCAGAGTTAATCTGATTGTTAAGTTCCCCTTTCTTTGAATGCCATCAGAGAATGTGTGAGCTTCATGATTTCTGTTTTGAGCAATGTTTTTGGTTAGATATCAGTCTGATTTTTCTAGGAAACCTATTTCTTCTCTGTAGGATTCTTAGATGCCTTTTGGTACTTGTTGATATGCTTCACGATTGCACCACAATTTGCTTAGGTGTATCTTATTTTGCAATTTGTTTGCTTTATAAACCAATCAGGGTTCTTTGTGCCTCTCTGAAGTTCAGGAGAAATCTATTTCTATTATGTCTTTAATTATACCTTCCTCTGCATTTTTTATTTTATTTTTTTTTCTTCTAAATTTTGGCCAAGAGTCACCCAGTGCACCAAGTTCATAAACTGAAGAATCCTTTCTGCTCTTCCTGACTTTCCCAGCCCTTTGGTTCTTGGGTATTTGCCCCAACTACTGCTGGGGTGAGCCTCCCTGTCTATGTGGGCACGTTCCAAAGTTTAAATGCATTTTTTATTTTAATCAAGAACTCTTCTTAGATATTAGAACATATAGATCTTTCTTTTGTGCATCTTATTCTGTGACCTTGAAAAGGTTATTTAGCTTCTGTGCTTAAGTTTCCTCATCTGTAAAATGGGGGTAATAATGCTAAGAGAGAATTATGTGAAATACAAACACATATACAAACAAAATGGTACATGGTTGTCGGCTCCTTCGGCTGCAAAAGGAACGACGCTGCTCGCAGTTAATCGGTCTTCAGTAGACTTTTACTTAGAACGAGTGGGAAAGAGAGTGGGGGACCTGGAGAAAGGGGAGATATGGCGCGCATGTTCCTTAGGGGGGAAAGCTGGCGTGCCCTTTTCCCTCTCTTGTGGTCAGCTTATGTACAGAATTCAACCAATCACAATTAATCAATCACAGTCCATGCACAGAGCTCTCCAATCCGACACTTGATCACGATCAGCTGTGGAGTCACTCAGCAGGCAGGGCATCAGCGCCATCTTGTTGTTTACCATGATCCTCAGCTAGATGGAAAGTTCAATCAGCTGCTACATCTGCATTACTGCTATAAGCCAAGCCCAGCACGGGGGGTCCCATGGCAGGTATATCCATGGGTCCCCACACATGGTAATCATTTAATAAATACAGTGATGTTGCTCATAGTGATGATGCTGTCTCCAGGCGGTAATATGGAAATCTCTTTGTTTTTTTCTACCACATTCAGGGAAAATTCCTTGATACAATCTTCTAACAAACTTCAGTTGTATTCATTCTTCAGTTCATGTAAGGAGTCCTATTTTAATGGTCAAAATATAGTTTCCAAAATGCAATTTTATCTTCTCACTTCACTTTAAGGACATTAAATACACCGATTCTCAAAATCATTTGCCTTATTAAGTCCCTCTGGTTAGTTGTTTTAGGGTGTTATTGCTTGTGTTTGTTCTTATTTGTTTTGCTTCTTTCATAGGATTGGTGTTCCTCAAATGACTGGTAATTCTGTGTTGGCTATTCATCTTTGAATTTGATGCTCTCTGTAGTCCTGCCACTTCAGCCTATTATACGCTGTTTCCATTGTTTGTGGCAGAAGTAACTTGTCATCCCTTTATGAGTCAGTAACTACCCTTGCTTTCCTGGTCCTTGGGCTTCCTACACTCACCACTTTTACCCATGGTCAAGCACTGTCTTTACCTGCTTACCACATACATGGTAAGGCATCTTTGTTCAGCTGTCCCATCATAAGTTCTGGTTTGACATTTACCCTGGGTGTACATTCTATGATTTGTATCCATTGACTCTGAAATCAAAACATGCCTGGAACTTCCATGTTTGTATAGTCTTGCTAATGTGAATGAACTCTGATTTCCTGTAAGCATTTTTCCATATATCTCTTCACACCTACTTTCTGTTTTGTAAAAATTTCTCAATTTTACCAGTGCAACCATGGTGGAGCAGTGTTAGGGATTGGGCTATATATAGAAAAGAAGTTCTGGAAGATAGTTTTTATGCTCTTGTAAAGAGATTTTAGTACAGTAAGGATGAATCAAATACCCTGTCAGTCTTTTCTAATTCTTGATTTGATTGTTTCCCTCCTTTATATACTTTATAAGGTTTATAAAGTACTTTCCCAAATATTTAAATCTAACGTAAACAGAAAGTCATACTAGCCTAAAAGACCACAACACTGTGGAAATTTTAAGAATAAAATTAGTAAAGATGAGAGTAATATATTGTTAACCAGAAATACTGAATAATGCCCTGTTCAGCTCCATGTCACCTCTGAAGCTGCTCTTCTGAAGTCCGTTATTCAAGTAAAACTGCCGTAAAGAACTCTTTTCTTTTTTTTTTTTTTATATAAAGCTTTTATTTAAAGAATATAAATTTCCAAAGAACAGCTTATGGATTACAATGGCTCCCCCCCCACAACTTCTCTCCCTCCCCCTACCCTCCCCTTTCCCGCTCCCGCTCCCTCTCCCCTTCTGTTCACATCAAGATTCATTTTCAATTCTCTTTATACACCGAAGATCAATTTAGTACATATTACGTAAAGATTTCAACGGTTTGCCCTCGCATAGAGACACAAAATGATAATACTGTTGGAGTACTAGTTACAGTATTAATTCACAATGTACAGCACATTAAGGACAGAGATCCTACACAGAGACTTCACTTTAGAGCGAGCAACATAACATTTGTATTTCTTTAATAAATAACATTGATTCATTTGTTTAGGAAATATTTATTGACAGGCAGAGTTAGAGAGAGAGACACACACACACACAGAGGAAGGTCTTCCTTTTTCCGTTGGTTCACCCCACAAGTGGCCGCTACGGCCAATGGGTTGCAGCTGGCGCACTGCACCAATCCAAAGCAGGAGCCAGGTGCTTCCTCCTGGTCTCCCATGGGGTGCAGGGCCCAAGCACTTGGGCCATCCTCCACTGCCTTCCGGGGCCACAGCAGAGAGCTGGCCCGGAAGAGGAGCAGCCAGGACAGAATACGGCGCCCTGACCGGACTAGAACCCAGGTGCCGGCACCGCAGGTGGAGGATTAGCCTAGTGAGCCGTGGGGCTGGCCAGGAAATATTTATTGAACATTGATTTTTTTTTTTTTTGACAGGCAGAGTAGACAGTGAGAGAGAGAGACAGAGAGAAAGGTCTTCCTTTGCCGTTGGTTCACCTTCCAATGGCCGCCGCAGCCGGCGCACCGCACCGATGGCAGGAGCCAGGTGTTTCTCCTGGTCTCCCATAGGGTGCAGGGCCCAAGTGCTTGAGCCATCCTCCACTGCACTCCTGGGCCACAGCAGAGAGCTGGCCTGGAAGAGGGGCAACCAAGACAGAATCCGGCGCCCTGACTGGGACTAGAACCCGGTGTGCCGGCGCCGCAAGGTGGAGGATTAGCCTAGTGAGCCTCGGCGCTGGCTTGAACATTGATATTAAATGAGGTTGGCAAATTCCAAAATTTCAGTACCTTAATACAATAAGAATGTGTTTTGTGCTCATATCACAGTTTAATGCAAAGCGTAAGGAAGGTACTGCTCCTGAAGAAGTTCAGTGACCCGGATTCCTTTTATCTTGCAGTTTTCCTTCCTTGAGTTCCCAATTCAGCCCATGGAGGAGGAAAAAAAATGAAAATCATATTGTAGAACAACTGTGTACAGACGATACACATCATTTAAGTTCATACTCCATTAGGCTAAATTCAGATAAATAACCACAACTAAATCCAAGAGAGACTAGAAAATGTAGTCTGTCTAAAGATGCATGAAGAAGTGAACATTAACAATTTCTGTCACATCTATTAAGTGCTCTGCACAGTCCTCCAATGAAAGGAATAAGATGTTATACATTCCTTTAAAAAAAGTGTGGTAGTGCTTCAAAAGTTTGAGGGAAATGAATTAAAAGATGTTTATTTTGGTGAAAACATTTTGGAAATATATCATTGAAGTTCTTAAAATGTTGATGATTGTTACAATAATCATTATATAATAATCATCATAATAAATAATTTTTTAAAAATTTGTACTAAAGCTTACTTTTAAAAAAAAAATATTTTTTTATTTGAAAGTCAGAGTTACAGAGTGAGAGGGAGAGAGAGAGAGAAAGGTCTTCCATCCGCGGGTTAACTCTCCAAATGGCCACAATGGCCAGAGCTGAGCGGATCAGAAGCCAGGAGCCAGGAGCTTCTTCCAGGTCTCCCATTTGGGTGCAAGGGCTACTACTGCTACTACTGCTTCCCCAGGTCATAGAAGAGAGCTAGATTGGAAGAGGAGCAGCCAGGACTAGAACCAGTGCTGCAGGCTGGGGCTTTAACCCATTTACCACAGCGCCAGCCTCGAAGCTTACTTTGAATTCCATTTTTCATTTAGTTTTTCTGAAGTATCCTTATTTTAAAGCACCTCAAAAAGAAGCAGTTATATCTACTTGGTGTCTACTGTGGTTTGATTGTGTCCCCTGAAAGTTCATTTGTTAGAAATAAAATCCAAGATTGTTGAGAGGTAGGATCTTTAAAAGGATGATTTGGCTCCTTTCCTCCACCCCCTCTCTCATATATACACATGCTCTCTTTTACTTCGGCTTTTGCCATGGCATTTTTCGAGAGAGGAAATTCAAATGGCCAACAGACACTTGAGAATATGTTCAGGATCACTAGCCATCAGGGAAATACAAATCAAAACCACAGTGAGGTTTTACCTCACTCTAGTTAGAATGGCTGTCATATAGAAATCAACAAGCAACAAATGCTGGCAAGAATGTGGGGGAAAAGGGACCCTGGTCCACTCTTGGTGGGAATGTAATCTGGTACAGCCACTGTGGAAGACTGTATGGAGAAAATATTCAGAAAGCTGAATATAGACCTACCATGTGATCCAGCCATCCCACTCCTGGGTATTTACCCAAACCAAAAGAAAGCAGTATATTAAAGAGTTACCTGTACCCCCATGTTCATTGCAGCACAATTCACAACAGCTAAGATATGCAGTCAGCCCAGATGTCCATCAACTGTTTACTGGTTAAAGAAATTATGGTGTATATACACTATGGAGTGCTATTCAGCTGTAAAAATGTATTGGAGTAAAATAGACATTTTGAGATTCAATGATTGTTTACAGCCCTTATCTCTTCTGTTGAGGAACAGTGATTTTTTTTTCTCTTTATACTATTTATTTAACTCTTTTACTCAGTGTAGGATTAACTATAGGATCATTAAATAAACTGAAAATAAATTTTTGTAAAAATTAAGAGTGGGAATCTGAGAGGGAGAAGGAGAAAGGGTTGGATTCGGGGGGAGTGTCACTATGTTCCTAAATCTGTATGTATGAAATACATGCAACTTGTATAACTTAAGTAAAATCTAAAATAAAAAGGAAAAGGAGAAAGCATAGTAAGTTGTAGGAAATGAGAATGGAAACCAACTGTGAATGCTGACTAGGGAGCAATAACATGGAATCATCCAAGTTAATTTCTAAATCATTGCTTTTTAGTAGATTCAATAATATTTATATTCTGTTTTGTAGGGAGCCTCTGCAAGGAAAAAAATTAATGGTAGATGGGTTGGTAGTAGCTTTGCTAAATGACTAAAGAATGTGGGAAATGAGAGTGTTGGTTATAGGCATGGAATTTAAATGGTTGTCTTCGGGGGTTAGATAGTGAAGAAAGGAGAGCCTGGAGAATACGGTTAGCCTAGGAAGAGTTTGGAAGAACCAAGAAATTGGAAATTATCTACAGTGTTCATAGAAGATACTCAAACTTTGATAAATTTTGTGCTTTAAAGTAGATCTTGTTATGAAGTCCAACATTGATTTTGAATTATAAGAGTAGGTCTCTACTTAGGAGTTCAACAAATAAAAAGTGAAAAGATTACAGTTCAGCAAGAAAATAAGCAAGAGGTGTAAACAATGATCAAATGAAAATATGTTCAACTTCACTCATATAAAGTAAATTTTTCAATAGTCAAAATCATTAAAACTATAATATTGCGTGTAATTCTTAACAATTTGACAAAAATTTAAAACAGTTTGACAAAACAGTATATTTGCAGCAAAAGAGAATAAACACACAAGCATATCTTTCTGCTTTTGTTTTTTATTTTAACTGTCACATATAAGGGAGAACATGTACTTGTCTTCCTGTCATCTGATTTCACTCTACATGATGTGCTCCAGTTGCAGTCATTTTGCTGCAAATGATAGAATTCCATTCTTTTATGACTGAATAATAATCCATTATATATACATAACATACTTTCTTTATCTAATCATAACATACTTTCTTTAGCTAATCATCTGATTATTGACACCTTGGTTGATTCCATATATTGTTTGTTGTGAAAAGTACTGCTGCAAACATGGTAGTGCAGGTATCTCTTTGATATGTTGTGTTCCTGTCTCATAGTAGTGGGATTACTGAGCCATATGGCAAGTCTAGTTCTAGTTTTTTAAAGAAATCTCTAGGGGCCTGCATTGTGGCATAGTGAGTAAAACTGCCACCTGTGACATAGACATCCTATATGGGTGCCCGTTCAAGACCTGGCTGCTCCACTTCCAATCCAGCTCCTTGCTAATGTGCCTGGCAAAGCAGTAGAAGATGGCCCAAATGGTTAGGCCCCTGCCACACTCATGCAAGACCAGTAAGAAGCTCCTAGCTCCTGGCTTTGTCCTGGCACAGCCTGTTATTGTTGTTGTTGTTGTTGTTGTTGTTGTTGTTGTTCTTCTTCTTCTTCTTCTTCTTCCTCCTCCTCCTCCTCCTCTTCTTCTTCCTCTTCCTCTTCCTCTCTCTCTTTCCCTCCCTCTCCTTCTTCCTCTCCCTCTCCTTCTTCCTCTCCCTCTCCCTGTGTGTGTGTGTGTGTGTGTGTGTGTATGTGTAATTCTGCCTTTCAAAAAAATATTTTTTAAAAAACTATATTGTGGCCGGCAACAAGGCTTAATAGGCTAATCCTCTGCCTGCAGCGCCGGCACACCGGGTTCCAGTCCCGGTCGGGGCGCCGGATTCTGTCCCAGTTGCCCTCTTCCTGGCCAGCTCTCTGCTGTGGCCCAGGAGTGCAGTGGAGAATGGCCCAAGTGCTTGGGCCCTGCACCCCATGGGAGACCAGGAGAAGCGCCTGGCTCCTGCCATCGGATCAGCACAATGCGCAGGCCACGGCGGCCATTGGAGGGTGAACTAACGGCAAAGGAAGACCTTTCTCTCTATCTAGCTCTGCCTGTCAAAAAAAAAAAAAAAAAAAAAAACTCTATACTGTTTTCCATAGTGTTGAAATAATTTATATTCCAACAGTGTATAAGAGTTCCTGTTTCTCCTCATATTTGCCAGCATTTGTTTCTCTCTGTCTTCTGAATGATAGTCATTCTGACAGGGGTGAGGTAAAAATCTCATGATTTTGCATTTCCCTGATGGCTCATGATGTTAAGCATTTTTTCATATATTCATTGACCATTTGTATTTCTTTTAAGAATTGACTATTCAGGTCCTTTGCGCATTCCTTAGCTGGATTAGTTGATTTTTTTTGTTGTTGAGTTTTCTGAGTTGCTGATGTATGGTGGGTATTAATCTGTTGTTGAATAAGTAGCAAGTCATCACCTACCCTTAAGTCTTAAAGTCTTCCCTACATTTTCTTCTTTCCCTAGCTCTTAAATTTAGGTCTTTGATCCATTTTGAGTTAATTTTTTTATATGGTGAGCGGCAGGAATCTAATTTCATTCTTCTCTCACTGTCCACTCTGCCTGTAAAAAAAAAAAAAAAAAATTAGGTGCCTTGAAGAAGAGCTTACTATTTCTCTTTTTAGTATTTTCTTCTACATGTGTACATCCGGTTTTGCCATCAGCATCTATTGAAGAAATTATCATTTCTCCAATGTACCATTAAAGATTTGTTGGCTATATATATATATATATATATATATATATATGGACTAATTTCTGGGTTCTTTATTCTATAGCATTGATCTGTGTGTTGGTTTTTATTACAATACCACACTGCTTTAATTACTACAGGTTTGGAGCATTAAACCTTTGACTATAATGTAAATTTAAAATATCTCAAAAGCAAACACTAATTTTTTAAAACCTCTAAAATACTTATTATCAGTCCCTTCATAAAAGAAAAGGATGACTCCTGACCTAAAGTACCTGATAAAGAACAATTTAATTTTCTGAGAATGAGGCCTGCACTGTGGCACAGCAGGTTAAACCCATGGCCTGCAGCACCAGCATCCCATAGAGGCCTGGTTCAGCTCCCAGCTGCTCCACTGCCAATCGAACTCCCTGCTAATGTGATTGGGAAAGTGACGAATTATGCCTCAACTCCTTGGACCCCTGCACCCACAAAGGAGACCCAGAAGAAGTTCTTGGCTGCTTATTTCAGCCTGGCCCAGCCCTGGTTGTTGTGGCCGTTTTGGGAGTAAACCAGCATGTGGAAGATCTCTCTGTCTTCTGTCTCTCCCTTTAACTATGACTTTAAATAAATAAATAAATATTTAAAACAAAATGAAGTTTTCTGTGAATCAACCTTTGATTTACTGTTGATGGTTCATCTGAGGATGGTCACTAGAGGTTAAGGCTAACTAGTTTTTTTTTTATTATTATTATTAATAGAGGTGCACATGTTTTAAGTATAGAAGATAACTCCACAGTTTATGGTTTTATTGTCCTATGGGATATTAACTAACTTGTTTTCAAACCACACAAATTTATTTTATTTTAGCATTCTTTTTTCAACTGTGTATGAACATTTCCTCAAACTGTATTTTAAAGGGCTTCATATAGTATAAGTTCGCTCTTTAATCAGTTAAATAAAACTTTGACTAATGTCCATTTAAAAAAAAAAAAGTAGGTCTTATCACTTACTAGTTGTGTTCTTTGTTGTGAAATTTTGTGCTGTATCTAATAATATTGATCATCAAATGTTAAATGAAGTTGATATATTTTTAGAGCAAAGAAAAAATTTCAGGATTTAAATCATGTACAAATGAATTCTTCCTTTGTTTACATTTAAATTATTATATCATAAAGCATTGGAAAGGAAAAAAGAATGCTTTTTCCAGATTCTCTTAATAATCAATGAAAAGCAGAAGTTTGGCACAGCTGTGAGCTACCACTTGGGTGGTTTAACATCCTGTACCAGACTATGGAGTTTGAGTCCCTGCTCCACTCCCAATTGCAGCTTTCTACTAATGCAAACACAGAAAGACAGCAGGTGATGGCTGGAGTAGATGAGTCCCTGCCATCCCCAAAGGAGACCTGGATTGAATCTGTGCTCCTGGCTTCAGCTTGGCCAAGCCCTAGCTGTTGCAGGCATTTGGTAAGTCATTGAATAGATGCGGGATCTCTCCTTGTCTTGTTTCCCCCCAACCCGCCCCGTCTCAATGCTTTTCAAATAAAATTAATTACTTGACCAACATTTGAATTCAAATAAATTTTCTTTTCAATTGGATTAATTCAGATTCTTTTTGGAGACACATTGATTATTGATAAAAATTTTAGGAGCCAGTGCTGTGGCACAGTTGATTAAGCTGCCACCTACAACATTGGCTCCCATATAGTCACTGGTTCATGTCCTATCTGCTCCACTTCTGATCCAGTTCCTGGGAAAAGCAGCAGAAAAGATGGCCACAGTGCATCCTACATTGTGCCCCCTGACCACCCTGATGTGGAAACCCAGAAGAAGCTTCTGGCTCCTTGCTTTAGCCTGGCCCAGCTAGCCATTTGCGGAGTGAACCAGCAGATCAGCAAATGGAAGATTGTCTCTCTGTCTCACTCACTCTCATCTCTTACACATACTCTTTCTGTAACTGTGCCCTTCAACTAACTAAATTAAATCTTTACAAAAAGGCTTTAATGTGTGCTTTTAAGATTATTTTCTGTGCATTTTTTGGATATATATATATATATATATATATATATATATATATTTGAAAGGCAGAGTTACAGAGAGGCAGAGAGAGAGAGGTCTTCAGTCCACTGGTCCATTCCCCAAATGACCACAAGGCTGGAGCTGGGCCTATCCAAAGCCAGGAGCCTGGGGCTTCTTACCAGTCTTCCATGTGCATGCAAGGGCCACCTTCCACTGCTATCCCAGGCACCTTAGCAGGGAGCTGTATTGGAAGTGAAGCAGCCAGGACTCGAACTGGTGACTATGTGGATGCTGGCACTGCAGGCAGCGGCTTTACCAGCTATGCCACAGCACCAGCCCCATATGCCATCTTTTTTTTTTGACAGGCAGAGTGGACAGTGAGAGAAAGAAACAGAGAGAAAGGTCTTCCTTTTTCCGTTGGTTCACCCACCAAATGGCCGCTACAGCTGGCACGCTGCACCAATACGAAGCCAGGAGCCAGGTGCTTCCTCCTGGTCTCCCATGCGGGTGCAGGGGCCCAAGCACTTGGGCCATCCTCCACTGCACTCCCGGGCCACAGCAGAGAGCTGGGCTGGAAGAGGAGCAACCGGGATTAGAACCCAGCGCCCATATGGAATGCAGGCAGAGGATTAATCAAGTGAGCCACAGTGCAGCCCCCCCATATGCCATTTCAACATAATTCAAAATATTTTATTTTATACATAGGTGCATGAGTGCATGTACTCATACAGACATTTACTTGGGAATCTTGATTGACAGCATTAAGCTCAGTTAGATAAAATATTAACCACAGCATCAGAACCATTTGCAGTTTTTTTTAAAAAACATATAAAACAATATTCCAATGAATTGTCCATGTATAGCAACAAATCAGTAAGAAAGGACAAACCAGCATAGTGAAATAGATAAATCAGATTTAGGCAGGGTAGTTTATTGAATTTAAATTGTGCCCAGTTGGCCCAAGAGCTATATATAAGTAATCCATCTTACGTTGTTAATGGAAGTTCTTGAAATCCACCTGATGTTTGCATTATTAAATTTCAGTCTAATGAGCTCTGCTAATACATATTGAAGATGGTTGTAAGGAGTAAAATGTGAATCTGAGCGGGATAATTTGAAAGAAACATAAGCTGAGCATTTTACATGACTCAAGGGGTATATCTACAATTACACATATAACCAAAATTGAATTTAAATGGAATTTCTATTATGCTTGTCCTTCTACCAGGGAGAATAAAGTGTAAATGAAGTAAAAGTCTTTAGAGTTACTGGTGGTTTGTTTTTATTATCTAATTTAATAGATTCTTGCAGTGATACAGAGTGGCATAAATGTTTTAATATTTCATGACTTTAAATGCAGTCTAAGTATTTATAAAAGCTTGTAAATGGAAACAGATGTCTGTGTAATTGGATATAGCACTTCATAACACCATTATATAAGTTTTGTACCTTAAGAACGTGTCAATATTGGTGGTGAGAGAAAAAAAATCAAACTTAGAAGAAAAATAGTTTTGTATGTGGCATGTGTTTTATTTAAATTCTCCTTTTAAGCCAGGCTTTATACTTCTAAAGGCTGTGTTGATTTTTGCATAGGGAAAATATATGCAGCAAAACGTTGAAAAGTAAGTGTGTTTATTTTTTAAATCACAGTTTACATTACTGTTATCGTTATAATAAAGGCTTCCACAAAGTTTAATGCTGCCACAGTCTGATTCTTTTTCTTTTAACGAGGCAATACTTTTTTAACTTAATATTTCATCAGCTATAATGCTATTAGAGACTTATTTCCACTTAGTTCACTCATCAGGCAGTGAGACGGCAATAAAGGAGAATCGCTCCTTTGAGACATTAATGCTTTGGAATAAATGATGTGCTAGAACAGAAATTTAATTAATTTACAGAGTATATTGATAGTCCCTTGTTACTGTGCTGTATATTTTTTAATCTTCTTTAACATCTGTAGTAAAGTGTTTGAAAACCCCTGCAGTTGAGCAACTAGTAGATAATTAAGTAATAAGGGAAGAGGTTTCTAGAGGGAAAAAGATTCTTTTTACCAAATGCTATCGTAACATGAATAAGGAACCAGTACTATGATGTGCAATGGGGGAAAAAAGAAAATGCTACCTAATTTGATACTGTTCCATGGATATTGCAAGCTTCTTCCATTTAAAATGTGAGTTGTGGTTTAAAGACTTTCCTCTAAAGTTTAAAATAGATGTGTTATACTGATAAATCCAATGGTTTTTATTAACCAACAGTTCTTCCCAATTCATATACTATCACTGACATTTATGCTGCCTAAATTCATTTTCTCTTTCCTACAAAGACTATCCTGAACTAAGCTTGGAAGATTCTAAATAAATATTCTGGATATTTATTCTGAATACAGAATGTAAAATACATATTTCAAATTTTCAACTGCCTTGTTTGTTTCTTCAGTTTCAGAGAGAATAAGTAACGATTACCCTCCCTCTCCTGTACTTTCACTTATATTATGAGCATAAAATAAGTGCAGAAATTTTATTGTTTTTGTTTTAGCAAAAGCTGATGAAGCATTGAAAGCCAAAGAAAGAAATGAGGAAGAAGCAAAGAGAAGAAAGGAGGAAGGTAAATGCATAAGTTCATTTGTTTTTCTGGGGAGCTGCTATTTGTCACTATTCTTTTGATTCTTTGGATACAAAATTTAAAATAACCAGATGTCTTGGAGGATACTTCATGGACCTAAATTATGATGCAATGTCATACTGTATTCATTGTATTTGGTTGCTAGTATAATATCAGTTACAAGACTGTAAAATTTTATAATAGAGATGATGGTGCTTTCTTTCCTTCTGACTTTAATAAATTATTAAAATCAGTCACAGAAAGGGATTGTACTGGAGCCAGCATTAGGGCATAGCAGGTAAAGCCATCACCTACAATGCTGACATTCCATGTGGGCACTGGTTTAAGTGCTAGCTGTTTGACTTCCAATCCAGCTCCATTTTGCCTGGAAAAGCTGCAGAGAAACAGCCCAAGTGTTTGGGCCCCTGCACTCCTGTGGGAGGAGACCCGGATGAAGCTACTGCCTCCTGGCTTTGGCCTGGCCCAGCCCCAGTCGTTGTAGAATGAACCCACAGATGGAAGATGGTTCTCCCTCTCTTTCTCTCTCTTTGTAACTCTGCCCTTCAAATAAATAAATCCTTTTAAAAAAATTAAAAAGAGGTTGAACTTATCAATACACTTTAAAATACGTTAGCATCAGTAAAGGAATTCCTCTTGCCGACAAAGCTTTTTTTAAAGGCTGGTAAGAGGAACAATAAAATCTGAAATGTTAGAAATGGTAATTAAATGAAGAAATTTGCATCTTATTTTTTATGGATTAAATAATTTTTCTTTTAATAGTTCTTAAGCCATCCCAGAAAATATACAAAGGAATATAACACATTTTTATCTTCACTAACAAATTATTTTTGTAACTGAAAATTTTGCCTTTTTTCCTTCATACATCCATATCTTTTACCATGACAATCAGATAAAAAATTGTACTCCCTCCTCCAACTGGAAGGTAAAATTTACAATATTTGGTATTCATGTCTTAAGCAGCATCCCATCAGATCCTAGTCTCCAAAGCCAATCCCATCCCTACCACACACACACACACACAAAAAAAAACTTCTACAAACTTAGGTTGGTAAAAGCCTGCAAATAGATTCAAATTAAATGTGGAATGAATTTATACATATAAATATATAATGTTCTTACCTAATTTGACTCTCAGAAATCCTGACTTTATAATCCTGTCTTAGATCAACTAATTTTATGGTATACTGAGAAAACAAATGAATTCCAGTATCAAGAATCCTGAGCAGAATTATTTTCTTTTGACTCTTAATTATACATCTTGGCTTTATTAGTGGAAGCAGTGTAGCTACCTTCAGTTATGTTATAATAATAGTTATAATAATGGAAGTAAAGCTGTCTAAGCAAATTATAATATTTAAGTACTGCTTTGTTATGTGGCATTCTGATCAATATAACTATTAATTATATAATGGCCCTTATAAAGCCTTATGAAACTGTGAATCAGAAGTATAGAACTTATTACCAACCAGCAGTAAAAATATGTTGCAGTAGTTATTAGCCTAATCCCATTAATTAAAGCCATAATTGGTTGATAAAATGGCACTGATAGTAACCACAGAGTTTGAAATTACTAGGTAATTTATGATTAGGAAAAAATATGATAGGTGCTTACCCTCATGTAAGAAAATTTTTTTAGTCCTTCAGAAGTCATCATTTACATGTTGACAATTGATATTTCTAATAGTCTCTCTTTTCATTAAATTAATTCTGAGTATTTTGAAAATAATACTCGTTAACAATTTCTTTAGTAACTGTAGATACTTGAACATTATATTGTAATCCCTTAAAAATATCTTTAATTGAATCAAACTTACATAGTACTTAGTATGTAATGTGCAGTACCTTTTCCATTTCAATTCCTGTGGATACAATCATAGCTTTTTAAATTAGAATTTTTATCGATTATCCTATTTATTATTGATTCATATCTATATTGTTTATTTTACATTATCTGTTATTTATTATTTTTACCTAATAACCTAACTAGATTATAAACTGCAGGAATGTAAAGGTCCTGGTATATTTGATGCCTTGAAACTAGAAACTCAGTTTCATAATTTAATGCAAGAATGAATGAATGACAGATTTCCTGTCATTCTTTTAAATCCATTTATAAGTAGCTTACCTTCAGTTTGCAGTGGAAGCAAATAATCTCATTGAACATGTAACCCAAAGTCTTTATGTCATTTTTCTAAAATAGGACCTTACCTAGCTATTGCTCTAATGCATTACAAGCATGTAAAATGAAATAATTGGATATCAAAAGTCTATTGATATTTGCTAATATGGATTTATCTTCACCTGAGTTTGCTAAATTTTCTGTGCATCAAAAAATTATTGCTACAAATGTAGAAGAAAAATTCTGTTGGGAAAATAATCTATACAAGACTAATTTCAAAAGATAAAAGATGTTTTTTCCTTCAATACTTTTGTTTACTTTTTATAGGCTGACATGAATTGCTGCCTATATTCTTTGTTGTTTGCTTCCAAAATTTTTTCTTGTGGGTTGTGTAGATACTTTAATGCTATCCAATTAGCTTTTTCTTGAAAATAATTAATTTGTAAGCTACATTTATTTCAAATAATTAGCCTAGCTACAAATTGCAACTTGAGATACATCAAAATGTGTATGTGTAGGTACCTGTGTCTCAGAAAAAATAATAATCCTTTATTTCCAGTCTGTAAGTCACTGGTAATTCACTCTATCATATCATTTATACCATTCATCTCTTAATTTCTCAGCATGCTGATATGCAGCACAGGACTGATAGCATTGTTAAAATGCAGATAAATGTTGTCTGTCCATTGCTCTTTATCTACTCTATTATCTCATAAAAGCCATTGCATTAGCATAACAAAATATCTGCCATGCAAATTTGTTCTATGCAGTCCTTTCTTTGAGTGTACTTAAATCAATATCATATCACAATTATGTTTCCAAGTAGTGTATAGAAGATAAAAGTCAGAGACCCACCAACACTTGTCCAGGTGACTACTTTCCTTCCACTCTTTAAACAGTGGGCCCCCATTTGTGATGCTTTTCATGGTCATTATATAGTTCAGTTGATTTCTCACTTACTGAATGTCATCAGTGCATTGGTGATGGGTCTTCTTTCTTGCACCATTTACTACTTCTTTTTACTGTAGTTAAGTTACACAAAGGTTACATCTTTTTTTTTTTTAATATTTTATTACATAATCTTTGCATGGCACCATCCGGAGTAACAGAAAACGTTATTCCCAGTTCCTAAACCACATCCTGAAAAATATACATTTGTATTTATATATTTATATCAATACTCCACCCCTATCCCATAATTCCACCACCTACTTTAGGTCTTTAGCTTAAAGCAGGAAACTATTCTCTCAGGTAAGAAAATATATATGGAAGCTAAATGAAGTAACGGTTAGAGTGACTGGGGACGGCACGGTGGAGGGGCGGGCAGAGGGGCCAGGGCCGGCCTAGGCAGGTGCACCACTGGGGTCCATCGAGGTGGAGGCGGACAGTGTACAAAAAGGCAGCGTCACGCAGCTGGGCTCTGTGTCCTGGTCCACTAGGAGATAGCCTTGGCCTCAGGAAGGAAGGCTTCCCAGTACGTGGCCAGCTGCTGCTGTGAGTACAGGAGCGTCTCCAGGTACTTGATGACATGGTTTTTGAAGTCCTTGGATTTCTCTTTCTCAAACCGATCACTTCTTTTCGGACCACTGCTGAGATCCTTTCAAAGTCCCTTTCATACTGCGTCACGCGAGACTCCCACTCTGTGATCTCGTCCTTGGCCTGCTGCAGCTTGTCGGGCTTGTTGGCCCACAGCAGCCGAGCCTCAGCCTCCCGCTTCTTCTGCAGCGTGGCCTGCGCGTCCTGCCAGCGCTGCCACGTCCTCATGCGATGGTCGAAGGCAGCGCGGACGACGGCCAGGAGGCGAACGTAGTCACTGAGGAGCTCCGCCAGGAGGAAGAAGTCGCTGCTGGCCTGTTCCTGGTGGAGCTGCTCGATTTTCTCTTCCACCTCGGCTAGCTGGGAGAGTGCCCGTGACAGGGCCGTGTTGTCCTCGGAGCTCCGGCTTCCGCCGCGGGTGGAGGAAGATGGTTACATCTTTTATTACACATCAAGTGAATATTGAAAGTTTAGGTTTACAGTGTCCTTTAAAAATTGCACCTTTTAAAATATGCAACTAATCTTCCCTTGATTCCTTTCCTTTTATTGAATGCTTTGGCATAACTGCTTATTTTTTTGTGTGTATTATTTTTCTATTTAATTTCGTTTTCATTTGAGGGTGGCAATTAAGTTTAAAATCCCTTAATAAGTCTTTTTTTTACCATTTGACTTTTCTCTAATATGAATTTCTTATTTTTGGTATAAGTATAGTAGCTTTTGAATTTTCCCCTCTTGCATTTATTCAAAATATCTCTACCCATCTGATGGTTTTTTTAAATAATTTTTTTTCCAAAACTGTTATGCAACCCATTCTAATTTATTCATGAAAATGATGGACAGTGAGATTTTGAACACAGTATGAGGCAGGTCAAGTGAATACTTAGAGCAATCCTCAAGTCTCATTTGTTTAGGTTGAAATTCATCAAATCTTTAGCCATGGCTGATTGATAAGAAGCAAAATAGATTAGCCTTAGTTTTGTCTTTTTATATATAATCCTTTGGTGAAGGTAAAGAATTCTAGAAACTAAAAGGGAAGAATTGGGGTACCAGACATTGTTATAAGTATTTTATACATTTTAACTCTTCTTAATCCTCATGAACTCTGAGTTTTGTGTTCTTGTTATCTTTCTACTATAGGAAGGATAGGAAACTAAGATACAATGCTTAATTGCATACTTTATAGCCAGTAAGTCGGAAGCCAGAATACAATCCCAGACAATTCAAGTCAGATATACACTTCCCCTCTTTAAACAACCTGCATCAGAGCCAGCATTATGGCATAGTAAGCTAAGGGGCCATTTGCAACATAAGCATCCCATATCAGAATGCTGGTTGGAATGCCAACTGCTCCACTTCCAATCCAGCTTTCTGCTAAGGCACCTCAAGTACGTGGGCTCCTGCTGCTCATTTGGGAGACCTGAGTGGATTCTGGACTCCTGGCTTTGGCCTGACCCAGTCCAGGTTTGTAGCTGTTTGGGGAGTGAACCAGCACATAGAAGATCTCTCTCTCTTTCTCTCTCTATCTCACTTCCTCTCCCTCTCTCTCTCCCTAGCACTTTCAAATCAATCAATCAATATTTAAAGAAAGAAAAAACCAGCCTACATCAATCCTTAATCGTACATCAATAACCCTTAATAGTCAGTGTGCAAAAATAATGATTTAATTTTCTTATTAATTTTTTCCTAACCAATTGTTTACTATTAAATCAACTAGATCTGGACTCATATTACAAGGCTAATACATAATATTATTTTCTACTTAAATTTAAACATTAAAAATCCCTTTTGACTTATTGAGTGGTTCTATTACAAGATTTAAAATAACCCTTCAGAAAATTTGTGTTTCCTTTGTTTCAGGTTTAATAGCTCTACATGTTTCATAATGTAACATTTTAAAACATTTATATAACCTTTAATATGTTAACTATAATGTTAGAGTGCAATTTTCTTTAAGAAAAATTGATCTACTTAGCTTGATTTTTTCCTTGCATTCATAGTTGGTGAAAAAATCATTCAAGAACACTACATCCTTTATCCTAGCCATCTGTCTTACCTCAGCAAGAATTTGTCCCTTATAGTCTTCTTAATTTCATATCTGTAAGAACATGATTGCTGGGGACTAGTTTTGTGACAGCACTTGCAACACAAGCATCACATATTAGAGTGCCGGTTGGAGTCCCAGCTGCTCTGTTTCCAATCTAGCCTCCTGCTAATGTGCCTGGGAAGGCAACAGAGGATGGCTCTAGCACTTTGACCCCTGTGTGAGACCAGAATGGAGTTCCTGGCCCCTGCACCCATGTGGGAGACCCAGAAGAAGCTCCTAGCTCCTGGCTTCCATCTGGCCTGGCCCTCGCCATTGTGGCCATTTAGGAGGTGAACCAGTAGATGGAAGATCTCCCTTCTCTTTCACTGTCTCCTCCTCTCTCATTAATTCTGTCTATCAAATAATTAAATCTTTTGGGCCGGCGCTGTGGCTCAGTGGGTTAAAGCCCTGACCTGAAGCGCTGGCATCCTATATGGGCGCCAGTTCTAGTCCCAGCCACTCCTCTTCCGATCCAGCTCTCTGCTATGGCCTGGGAAAGAGTAGAAGATGGCCCAAGTCCTTAGGCCCCTGCACCCACGTGGGAGACCCGGAGAAAGCTCCTGGCTCCTGGCTTCGGATCAACACAGCGCTAGCCATTGCAGCCATCTGTGGAGTGAACCAGCGGATGAAAGACCTCTTTCTCTGTCTCTACCTCTCTCTGTGACTTTCAAATAAATAAATCTTTAAAAAAGTCTTTTTTTAAATCGTTTCAGAGATTTTATAAAATATTGATTGTTGGTGTGAACAGACAGCTAGCAGTTAATGCCTATATCTGTCTACAGAGTTCCTGGGTTTAATATGCAGCTCTGGCTCCTGACTCCAAATTCGTCCTAATGCAGACCCTGGGAGTCAATGGGGATGGCTCAAGTAAATGGGCTACTGCCACCTACATGGGAGACCTGTATTGTGTTCTCCTCTCCTGGCTCCAGTCCCTGCCATTGCAGGCAGTTCAGGAGTGAACCAATGGATGGAAACATTCTCTCTCTCTTCCTTCTCCCTGCTACTCAGGTGAATTAAATATATAGATTTTTTTCTTTTTTTGTTCATTTTTAGCATAATTTTGCATACTTATACTTGTCACCTTGTCATACCTGTCAAGTTGAAGGATACAGAAATGAAAGATATGGTTATCTTGCTCACAAGGAACTTATTCTCAATTTAGAAAGGCATAACTAATGAATCTAAAATATTATAATTATCAATAGTTATAGGCTAAATTGTTTGGAGATTACTAAATGAGATACAAATTTATAAGAAAACAAGATATAACTTTCCCATTTTTATTATATTGATTGTTGAAACTCCAATATCAGGTTAAAATTTATGTTACTTATACTCTTTTCTTTTTTCTTAATTTTAATTTTAAATTAGTTTTTAACAGATTCTATGTGATTTGTAAATACAGTTCTAAGAATATAATGAATTCATGGCTCCTGGCTTTAGCCTGGCCCATTTTTCACTGTTACAGGCATTTGAGATGTGAACCAGAAGATGAAATATCTCTGTTTGTCTCTCTCTCTCTCTTTCAAATTTAAAAAAAAAAAAAAGGCTTGGCAATAAGATTTAATCACATGACTCTACAGTGATTAAAATTTTCGCTAAAATTCATTTTGATAACTTTTCTCTTGATGCATACCCAAATGTGTATAGTATTTTAAAAGTTTCTGTGAATCTATTTTTTGTGCATCAGTTTCATTATATGAAAGAGTAATATCACATGCAAAAAAAAGTGAATTTGTTCACCTGTTTATTCTGATATGTATTATCTGCAAGGTCTAACTTCTTGCTAAAAACAGGTCTTGATCATGATAGTAACATGTCACCTACAAAAGGAGGCTGTTTGTCTATTTGCTAATCCAGAAAGTCCTGAATCCAGTTGATCCTAAAACTATGTCATATTTTTTTCCAACTAAAGTAATAAACTGTGTATTTATCTTTTTTTGTAATATTTTTAATTAGTAAATATAAATTTCCGAAGTACAGTTTATGGATTACAATGGCTTCCCCCCCATAACTTCCCTCCCACTCGCACCCCTCCCATCTCCCACTCCCTCTCCCGTTCCATTCACATCAAGATTCATTTTCAATTATCTTTATATGCAGAAGATTGATTCAGTATATACTAAGTAAAGATTTCATCAGTTTCCACCCACACAGAAACACAAAGTGTGAAAATACTGTTTCAGTACTAGTTATAGCATTACTTCACATTGGACAACACATTAAGGACAGATCCCACATGAGACGTAAGTACACAGTGATTCCTGTTGTTGTCTTAACAATTTGACACTCTTGTTTATGGCGTCAGTGATCACCCTAGGCTCTTGTCATGAGTTGCCAAGGCTATGGAAGCCTTTTGAGTTCACCAACTCTGATCTTATTCCGACAAGGCCATAGTCAAAGTGGAAGTTCTCTCCTCCCTTCAGAGAAAGGTACCTCCTTCTTTGATGGCCCCGTTCTTTCCACTGGGATCTCACTCACAGAGATCTTTCATTTAGGTTTTTTTTTTTTTTTTTCCCAAAGTGTCTTGGCTTTCCATGCCTAAAATACTCTCATGGGCTCTTGAGCCAGATCTGAATGCCTTAAGGGCTAATTCTGAGGCCAGATTGCTATTTAGGACTTCTGCCATTCTATGAGTCTGCTGTGTATCCTGTTTCCCATGTTGGATCGTTCTCTCCCTTTTGATTCTATCAGTTAGTATTAGCAGACACTAGTTTTGTTTGTGTGGTCTCTTTGACTCTTAGACCTATCAGTGTGATCAGTTGTGAACTGAAGATGATCACTTGGACTAGTGAGATGGCCTTGGTACATACCACCTTGATGGGATTGTATTGGAATCCCCTGGCACGTTTCTAACTCCACCATTTGGGGCATATTTTAAAGCTATTAGTTTTTTAAAAAACAAAACTTTCAATCTTATAATATTTGCCTTTAAATCATTTATCCAAAAGTCAACTTCTACATCTAATTTTAGAAGTACAAGAATACTTTCCAAGGAAACTATGCTGCAAAATGATTACTCTCTGTGGAAATAAGGGCTGAAGGCTGTAATGTACTTCACCATCTTCTCAGTGAAATGGAACAGTATAAGCAAAGTTCAATAGAATATTTACAGCTAAAGCTTGCCTACTCTGTGCTTGAAAAAATCTATACTTGTTTACTGAAAAGAAAATTGATGTTGAGTTAATTAAGATGGCAACACTATGTACATGTCAGGTTGTCTCAATTTTTAGCAAAAATGAGGAACCATGTCAATTTGCTAAAGAGCAAACACTTCACATCAGGAACATAAGTTAGCAAGTGCATAAATTAGGTTCTTTTTATATAAGATGATGATGACTTAGCCTAGTAAGAACACTGTCTTAATTACAGATGAGTATCTGGAAATGGTAATTACCTATTAAATGAAAACAGGTAAAATTCAGATATTCTCTGAAATTCATTTTGTTAACATTACTAAAGATGCAAGTTTTATTAATAACTTTAATTGTATCAGAATATGAACACTATAACAAAATATCAGCTCTATTAAAAGAAATATAACTAAAATTCAATTTGAGTTTAAATTTTTATATCCTATAGCAGACTTTTCAGTCTGTCATTTGTTATAAGATACACTGCTGTAACATATTCAGATAGAACCAAATAGTGGCTAAAGCAGAGCATTTGAGCAATGTCAGACTTGAACCCAGACGTAAGTTGGTTGAGACTGTGGAGTAAAATAATTCCTCCAAGAAAGATGCATGAGATACTAGCCCTAGCCCTAAGGAATGAGTGTGTAACTGAAACTTTAACCTTCTAAGTCAAGGGCTCTTTCTGTATTTTCTCTGTAAGGCAAAACTGGTGCCGAGGTATTGCCAATAAAGACACATTAGCAGTACAATTTGTGGTTAAGTGCATACCTTGAAGTCAGAAACAGTGACTTGGGTATAAGCAACGTTACTAAACATTGTGACTTTGAGTGAATCACGCAACTTCTAAATCTTTTTTTTCTCCTCATTTGTGGAAGAGCTATGAACATTAAAGTAATGTATGTAGGTCCTTAACACAGATCCCACTATATATTGACAACTTAATAAAAGTTAGCTGTTGTTGCTATAGCAAAAACAATAGTGATGATGAGGGCGAGCATTGTGGTGCAGCAAGTTAACCCACTGCTTGGGATGCCCAAATCCCATATTTGAGTTCCAGTTCAAGTCATGGCTACTCTGCTTTTGCTCCAGCTTCCTCCTAATGTATCCTTGATGACAGCACATAATGGCTCAAGTAGTTGGGCCCCTGCCACCCATATGGGAGATTTGGATGGAGTTCCAGGGTTCCAGGTCTGGTTTTGGCCTGGCCCAGCCCTGGCTGTTGTGGACATTTAGAAGTGAATCAGCAAATGAAAGATCCTCTCTCTCTCTCTCTCTCTTTCTCTTTCAGGTAAATTTAAAAATATATAAATAAGCACCTAAAAACAGCAATGATGATATACCACTGGCTATACAGGGGAGAAAACAATGGGATTCAGACAGTTTCCCACTCCTTCAAGATAACAGTTTCACATTGATTTCAGGAAAAAAAAATTCTGCTTCTGACAAAGAACATTAATTGGTCTAATAACATTGTAAGTTTAAGTAACACACAACTCTGATACCTGCCATATCTTTCTTTGGATTGTCAGAATTTGCTAAGAATTTAGAAGTTGGAATAACTCATACTCTCCAAGACTGCTGTAAAGAAATTGAGAATAGTATGGACTGACTGGGTTTTTCTTTTTTTTTTTTTTAAAAGATTTATTTGAAAGTCTGAGTTACACCGAGAGAGAGAGAGAGAGAGAGAGGTCTAACATCTGCTGGCCGCAATGGCTGGACCTGCGCCCATCCAATGCCAGGAGCCAGCAGCTTCTTCTGGGTCTCCCACATGGGAGCAAGGACCCAAGGACTTGGGCCATCTTCTACTGCTTTCCCAAGCCGTAGCAGAGAACTGGATCAGAAGTGGAGCAGCCAGGACTCAAACGGGTGCCTATGTGGGATGCTGGCACTGCAGGCGGTGGCTTTACCCACTAAGCAACAGTGCTAGCCCTGCCTGGGTTTGATGCCCACCTCTGGTGACAGACTCCAGCTTTCTGCAAATGCAGTAACTTGATGGCTCAAGTAGTTGGGTTCCTGCCACCCACATGGGTGTCTTGAACTAGGTTCCTTGCCTTTGCACCATCGCCTCCACCACCCACCCTGGTTTGTTGTGAGCATTGGGGGAGTGGATCAGCTGACGGGAGCACTTGCATTCGCTCAGGCTCTCTCTCTCTCTCAAATAAATAAAAGAATATTTAAAAGAAAAAAGCAATTTGGGAATAAAAAGAGGGAATGCAGCCATTGTTTTGAATTGTATTCAACCTGAAATAGCCATTACTGGTTGTGATTTGGGTAAGGCTGTGCTGTAGTGCGACTAACCCAGGCAGACTAAGCATCATATTAATAATATATATGCTCATCGGACTTCCCAGCCAAAACACACTAAGTAAGAAAAATGCCACATGAGGGTTTTTCATTGAGACTACGTAAATAAGAAAGCAAAATGTAGATCACTAAGAAAGTTTATGAAACAGCAACATTCTAGGTATCCTTAGACATTTTTTGTTTATATTTACTTTTACCCAGTCTTCGTTCCTATTCATAGATGATTTTTTTGAAATCAAGTTCCTTTTTCACTACACATTTTTTTATAATTCCAGGCTAAGACTGCTTTCCTTCAGTTATATTTTGGAGAATTATCAAGTCAGAAATGCCATAAAACAGCTTCTATCTTGTGGATTGAAAACAATAAATTTTTCTTTTGTAAAATAACTTGAAACCACCTTTTGTTGGGAAAGTCAAAACAAAACCTCCCTTTCCTATCCTTTCAACTTCTATTGTAAGCATCATCTGTTTTGGTGTTTGTTTTGTTTTGTTTTTTGGCAAAGATTTTATTTATTTATGAGAGAGGGAGAGACAGAGAAAGGTCTTCCATCCGCTGGTTGACTCACCAAATCCAGTTCCTGGAGCCAGCAGCTTCTTCTAGGTCTCCCACTTTTTGAGTGCAGAGTCCCAAGCATTTGAGCCATCTTTCACTGCTTTCCCAGGCCAGAAGCAGAGAGCTAGATTGGAAGAGGGGCAGTTGTGACACTAATCAGCACCCATTAGGATGCCGATACCACAGGCAGAGGCTTAGCCTACTATGCCAAAGCACCGGCCCACATTTGTGTTCTTGCAGACAACTTACAAGATGTGATATACTTTATAACCCAGTCCACATGTGCGTAAATACATATAACTGAAAAAAAAAACTTACAAAACAAAGCTTAAAACCGACTCCAGTATTATTTTTGGTGAATCCTGTTGCATCTTTAACCAAAACAAAAATTACCCATGATTGGGTCATGATTCTTAGTTTGAAAAACAGCTCTGAGTAGGTTTCTCCTACATTTCTCCCTTAAAAAAAATCACTCTTACACTTGAAATACAAAAGCCCAAGAAAATGCCCTGCTTTCTCCTACAATTATGATTAAACTAAAGATAGTAAATTCACATGGTGTTGGAATTTTCTTAAGACAGGTTGTTAAGATTAATCATAATGAATGTATTGTGGCAATATAATGTGAAGTTAAGCTGTTCAAAATTAGAAGCAACTAGTATTCTTGAAATTGGTATACTATATGAACTCAATAAATAATTCTCAACTGATTATAGATCATTTCCTGTGAATTACTTATGAATTCTAGAGATCATTAAATGTTCTTAATTAATTTTCTCATGTCATTAAGAGCTCTTTGAAAACAGCTTAATGGTTACATAATATTTCATATTTATAAATATGCCATGACTGAAACGCTTCTCTATTATTGGATATTTAGATTGGTAGCAGCATATTTTTTTCAGAGATTTACAGTTCAGTCATAAGAAGCAGTTCAGTTGTTGGAACTCAGTGCTATAGTAATACAGACTACAATATGTATTTGGTGTGTAATACCGCTACTCCATATGTGGAAAATCAAGAGGTTCCCTATGTAGTCTTGTAGAATTTGATCTTGCAGAGCTGTAATCTATAATGGAAATAGGGGCATTTATGCCAGATTGGTAATAATAGCTGCTGCTTTTATTTGCATGGTATTTTTATAATTCCCAATGAAATGTCACAGCATATGTTATTTAACTTACTCTTCCCAGTTCTTCAACGTAGTCTATATTAACCCCTTTTATAAAAGGAGAGATTAATATTTCATATAAAACATAAGTCTTTCTGATGGACAGTAGTTTCTTCTATATAAGGTTCAATAAGTGACTGTCCTATAGCAGAGGATTCTGTTGTTTCCATGTTTTTTTGAAATCTGTTTTCTTAGTTAGTAGAGCAGGATAAAAATACCACCCTAAAGTAGAATCACTCAAAGCTGGAATTTATTGCTTTTCAGTATTTTAATAAACATTAAATTTCCCAATCTAACTTTTTCCTACTTTTAAAATCTTTTAGAACTATTCTTTTAGATATATTATGAAGAAAATAGGCCAAAGTAGTACTAACTTATTAATCTGAACACAATTTTACTACAAATCACATTTTTTCTATTATTGGTTCATACTTTGTCAAGAAAACATGAGGTCTGTGCTTTAAATGGCAGTTTATTTTCCATATAGTGGTTTTATTTAGGAGTCTTTCTCTTGGATATAATGTTGCTTGACTTCTTTTAGCATCCTTGTTATGAAATAAAGTGTAGAAGAATTTCCAGGTTTGCTTTTAATTGTTCAAAGTAAATTTTAATACCCTAGGAGTGCTAACACACTCAAGTCTTTACATGTAATCAAATGTTCTGAACACATCAAAATTGATGTTGTTCTCCAAAGATAGAACTGTCTGAAAACCAAATTGTATTTTTAAAATAACAGACAAGTTAAAAAGTGAATTTGGTTATATCCTACAAACCACACCTGTGGGAGTCAGCCAGCTACTTTTTATTAAAAAGAAAGCATTTCTGAATGTATTTTTTTTTTCAGGAAAAGATAAATTACTTAATACTTTAGTTTGCAGCCTCAGTGCAAATTTAAACTACAACAAGATTCTCCTTCAAACCTGCTAAGATTCTCTAATTAAAAAGATAATAGCAAGTCTTGATGATGTGGAGAAATGGGAGAGAATATAAAACATTGCTTGTGAGAATGTAAAATGATCCAGATGAGAAGATGGCTTGACCGTTTCTTTAAGAGTTAGATCTTAAATGTACTTTGTAACTCAGCAGTTCTAGTCATGGATGTATTAAACCCAAGAGAAATGGAAATGTGTCTATACAAGACTTGTACACAAATATTTGTAGCAGTGTTATTCATGATAGAGTAGAAACAATCCAAATATCCAACTGATAAATAGCTGAATTTTATATTATGTAAAATTACACCTCAGTAAAGCTATTTTTAAAATGATATAAAAAGAGCCCCCCAAAAAATATCCTTTATTAAGACATCAACTTTCTTGAGAAGATTAAAACTTCTCAAGTTTCAAATAGGCCATTCTGTCCACCAATAGCAGAGTCAGTTTGCTTCCAAGTCTCAGATGAGGAGCTGTAGCCTTAAAAAGCCATCTCCTTCCTCCTTGCCCCTTTGTGGAGTGTTTCTTAAGGCATCAGAAGTTACCTAGAAAGCCTTTAAAATGCAGATTCCTTGGCTTGTCTCTGACTTTATAATCAGACCAGTTGCTGTTGCAGAAAATTCTGCATTAACAGGCTTAAGATGTGGTGCAGAGATTGGCATTTTTTACAGGTGCTCCAGCTGATTCTTAGAACCTGACAAGTTTCAGCAGCAGGCAATGAATTCCATTTTTTTAGGTCCTACTTTCTTACTCATCTGATCTGGTGGATGCACAAGATCAGATGGCTAGGGAGTTCCCTGATGCAGGCATGGAAAGAACTAATTGTCCTACTGCTCCCAGTCTTTCATTTTTTTCCTAAATTAGGTAGTTACCTACTAAATAAAGTAGGTAGCTTCATATCTTCATTTGGTATTCTTCCGTTCAAAAAAAAAAAGTAAAAGAAAGCCTTTCCTCCCTTTAGGTCGTTCCCCTATTTATTTGTTCTATTCTCTAGCGCTAGAAAGTTCTCCCTCTCCCTTGCCTGGCATATACACGCCAGTTCTTTAGGTCTCAGCTTAAATGTTGGATCATCAGAGCAACTGTATGTATTTTTCTCTTTCACAGTTTAATTAAGTGTCCCTGTAATGCTGTCTTCTAGTGCTCATGCTTTCCTTTCATAGTATTTATCATAATTGTTAATCGTTTACTTTATTCAACAAATATAAATTGAACCACCTCCATTATGCCAATTACTGTTCTAGATCTGGCCACAGTAAAATACAAAACATAGAGTAGATATTCTAGTGGGGCAGATTATTTAACACATAAATATGTAATAAATTAAATAAGGACAGGTGTTAGGGAGTGAAATAGAACATGATAAAGGGATAGGTTGAGGAGGGATTTTTTTATATAGGATCTTCAGGAAAGGTCTGTAATAAAATCACATTTTATCACAACTTCCAAAGTTAATACTTACGTGGTTTCCTCTTTTTCTTGATAAGTCCTCTTTCTAAAAGTCTGCATTCTTAAAATTTGAGTTGTTGCATCTATTTGATTATTCTGTTTGATTTTATTTCAAAGTAAGAGGCGCATAAAATGTAAACAGTATAGTTATAATCTCTTGCCAACTAACATTAGTGAATATGTATTACATATTATCTTATCACCCCAACCATTTTGGCAATTCTAATTAAAAAACTACTTCAATTTTGTCTCAGAATATGAGAATCATTTTACATTATTACTAGATTCTATCCCACATCTTTGAACTTATTTTTTAAATAAACAACAATTTCTTTTGAATTGTGACAGAGAATAAGAAAATGGCTGAATGTACTAAAACTAGAAAAATGAAGCTCTAAGGCATAATGGTTACTATCTTAAATATCATTTAAGAGGCTGGCATTGTGGTATAGCAGGTAAAGCTGCTGCTTGTGATGCCTCATGGGTGCCAGCTTGTGACCAGGCTGCTCCACTTCCAGTCCAGCTCCCTGCCAAACGCCTGGAAAAAGCAGAGGAGGATGGCCCAAATGCTTAGGCCCCTGATACCTTCATAGGACACCTGGAAGAAACTGCTGGCTCCTGGCTTCAGCCTAGTCCAGCAATGGCTGTTGTGGCCATCTGGGAAGTGAACCAGCAGATGGAAGATTCCCCACCCCACCCCACCCCACCCCGCTCGCTCATTCTTCCTCTTCCTCTTCCTCTTCCTCTTCCTCTTCCTCTTTCTCTCTCCCTCTCTCCCCTTCTCTCTCCTTCCCTTCCCCCTTCCTTCCCTCCCTCTCCTCCTCATTCTGTCAAATAAATAATTTTTTTAAAAAATCACTGAGAAATTCGATTCTGGCTACCTCTCTTCTCTGCCTAAATTCTTGTTATAATCTACTTTTAATATTTATCTTTAACACGTACATAGAACCATATGTTACCTGTTGTGAGTTGTATTTTTCCTGGTAAAGCCAATCTTTAACTAGAGACAGTATGTCATTTTTATAACCTCCTTCCTCCCTTCTCACCAATTATTTCATTTTTAGCAGTACTTTAAATCAATAAGATCAAAACTTAGATAAATTTCTGAAATAGACAAGAAATAATAAAAATGATTCTAAATCAGAAACCTGGTCAGTTTTATCCCAGAAAGTATTTTCTTTTCAATTTCAGTTCCCAGTAATAGTTTATCAGTTAAGTATTTACTGAAAGAAATGTATCTAGGGAAAGGGATTGATAATGGAGAGTGCTGTTGTGTTCATTAATATAAAGGTTGTTGATGAAGGGTAAAAGTAGCACCTGCTTCCTCAGTGCAGTAGGCAGCACATCAGTCTCATAAAGGTAAAAGGGGGAAAAAAGGACATCAGAATAAGTTTATAGATGATACTAATATATGGTATTTCATCATATCTTTATGTATGGAATTTACCAATTATAATATATTTTTAAAATCCATTGGAATAATGAGATCATATCAAACAAATAAAACAAGTAGTTGTTTTATGGGCACAATCATCAGAATATCCTTGAGAACTTTTAAATAAAGTATATGAATCCCTAGGCCTCACTCCAGAACAAAGGAATCAGGATGAGCCTAATGATTGTTATTTAGTCTATCCACACCAACCCATTGATTGCCATTTGGGATTCATTGTGCTGTACTATTCATTTTGTAGCTAATACTATGAAATGATACGTTTTTACTGATGAGATCTGCTTTAACACATCCACATTATTGTTTCCTTGAATGGAGCCAGCTTTTAAGACACTCGGCAAACTAAGCCTGTGACTTTATAGTATCATTAATTTTTTTCAATTATTTACTTATTTGAGAGAGAGAGAGAGATCTCCCCTCCACTTGTTCATTGCTAGAATGCGCATAAGGGCCAGAGGGCAAAGTCCAGAGCCAGGAACTCAATGCAAGTCATCCAGGTAGGTAACAGAAATCCGATTTCTGGAGCCATCATCACTGCCTCCTAGGATCTGCATTAGTAGAAAGCTGGAGTCAGAAGCCGGTTGCAGGTTTTGAACCCAGGCACTGACACTCTGATATGGGATGTGAATGTCTTAACTGCTAGGTCTTTTCTGAACTCTCTTAAGTTGAATTTAAAGTTTGGGACTGATTGCAGAGAACCACAGTATACCTTTAAATGTGGCTTAATCTATTATTACTAAGTGACTATCCAGAAGTGTTGTGACCTGCACACTACAGTGCATAGCATCACATATGTATTTTCAACAGAATAATGCTGTGAATCATGGAGAAAAGCAATAGAGATCCATAAAGCCACTAATCTGAATCTCACTCATCAGAATTCAGATTTTCAAATAAAAGTTTAGGAGGAGCTCTGAGCTTTCAAAAATGGCTTGCAGAAGCAGAAACCACCTTGCTGTTTGAGTAAGAAGAGCTTGAGCATAAAGGTTGATGAGCTGATTTTTGGGCTTCTGGGAAGTAATATTATTTATGTTTTCCTCTGAATGTACCCCAAAGAAACTTTTTGTAGTTTCCAGACTCAGCATAGATTGTTCTTTGTTTAACATATATCTTCAGTTGTGTTAATTGTCAGGTAAAGCTGCCTTATTGGATCCCACCACTCCCTAATTCTTGTCAGGATAATAGTCCTGCTCTGTGCATCACATTACAGCAGTACTATAAGAATTGCTTTCTTCACATAGCTAAACACTAAAATATAAATTATAGGCTCCCATTAAAAACTTGTTTATTGAATAAACTCTAACGATTGTCTAGTACAGTTCTCTCATCTCACAAATTGAGAAAATGAATCACAAATTAGTTATTTACACAGATCACATGAGAGAACAGAAATTGTGTCAGGCATGAGAAAGGTCTATAAGTTTGGAATTCAGTTTGGTCAATATAATTGAAGCTTATGTTTTTAATCATATCAACTGCATTGGAGTTGTCAGTCCCCAAAAGAGAACAAAACAGCCCACAGAACTGTTGTGTCATAAATTAAAGATAGATAGGAATTAAGCAAAAGAAAGTAATTTTAAAAAATTGAAGTTATTTTAGGCCAGCGCCGAGGCTCAATAGGCTAATCCTCTGCCTGCGGTGCCGGCACACCGGGTTCTAGTCCCGGTCAGGGCGCCGGATTCTGTCCTGGTTGCTCCTCTTCCAGGCCAACTCTCTGCTGTAGCCAGGGAGTGCAGTGGAGGATGGCCCAAGTGCTTGGGCCCTGCACCTGCATGGAAGACCAGGAGAAACACCTGGCTCCTGCCTTCGGATCAGCGCGGTGCGCAGGCCTTAGTGCACCAGCCGTGGCGGCCATTGGAGGGTGAACCAAAGGCAAAAGGAAGACCTTTCTCTCTGTCTCTCTCTCTCTCTCTCTCACTGTCCACTCTGCCTGTCAAAAAAAACATAAAAATAAAAAATAAAAAAAGAAGTTATTTTAAATGTAAATCTATATACAAACAGATGTTGAAAGTGTAAAGGTATAGGCAGTGTCCAAATATTTTTTTTATATTTCTTTCCATTTTTATAATTGGGTCAGCTCCTCCACTGTTTACCACTTAAATAATAATAATGTGTGGTCCAATAGAATGTAAGCTGCAAGATAACAGAGACCATGCCATTATGCCGACTTTGGTATGCCTAGTGCCCAGCACGGAGTGATAAGTGTAATAATTTAAAAATGAAATATTTTGATTCCCTAAGGAATTCTAAAAACTCAGAGGATAAAGAAATCATTTTTAAAATGTGACTTTGAATCTTATCAATGTAGAAAGACAATTTAATAAAATCCTTATTTCCCACTTACTGTCTGAATGTACTTTTCTTTTGTTCTCACTTTTACTGAAATTGTTAAGTTCTTTTTCAAATGTGAATTAACAGATTAGTTCGACAAAATTCATATTTACAAACAGCTATAAATCAACAGAGGAAAAAACAGATAAATATAGTTGCTGAGGGCATATTCAAAAAATAAAAACAATCTGAAATTTAAAATTATAGAATTAAACTGTATTTGCATTTATGATTATTTTAATAATTAAAGCCAATACTCTGTTTTTATTTGTACAATATAAAAATCCAGAAAATATTATTTTTCAGTTTTTATTACATAAAATTTAAAATCAAATCCATGATGTTATAAAGAAGGTAAAATTTTCTACATGTAGTGTTTTGTTTAATTATTTTTTTTTTTACTTAATCTTAAGCAGTTAGTTCTCCTAAAATAGCCCTTGGATTTTCAACAGATGGAAGTTTATCTTAGATCAAAACAGAGCTTGTGTTTCATTATAGTCTGCCTAAAGGCAGGGGAAAGGAATAGAAGACTTCTCAAAGTCCTCTCTACATCTCTGTTTTGTTTGCAAATCTCACTGCTTTTTATGGAGCTAAAATAGATGAAATTTCCACTGCTATAAAAGAAGATAGAAATTACACAGAGCTATCATGCATTGTAAGTCATTTTCACCTTTTTTTTCTTATTGAAAAGGTAGGCCCTACAAGTAAACAATGAAATACTTTAAATAAAGTTATTGTTTTCCAACCTATGAAAAAAGTTATTTTACCACTTTATAGTTACGGTGTCCCTGCATTATTTTTATTGTAATTGTATTGCCAGATCAGGTGTGAGATTAGTTGTTGGATGTTACATGTAATCTGCACAGAAATCAAATTATTTAACCTCTAAGCCCACAATACCCCCTCCTGCTGGTTTGCTGTTAAATATTCAGTATTTTCTTGTCATGAATACAAATGGAGGACAAATTAGAATCTACAGACAGCTGACCTGAGCTTCAGATTAGAGACTGGGGGGCTTGTGCTGTTTTAAATGTTTTAATTATCATAGTCCCAGTAGCCAGTTGAAGGACACACATAAAATCATTTTTAACAAAAGGAAAAGAGAAAGAAAAAACTCATCCTCCTTCCTCCTCTTACCATGAATGTTTGAGTATGATTACATTTGCACTTCCATTGGAACTATGCTAATTTGCTGCATTAAATTAGGTCTATTAGTAGTAGTAATTTTTTAAAATCACTAAACATTTTCAGTAATATTTTCAGTTGGTATGTGTTTTCTTTGTCAGAGAATGATGTATAATCCTCATTGAATAGACAATAGCTCTTCTGTGTTTACATGTAAAGCCTAATTTAGATCTGGTAGTTCACATTGAATGTGGTGAAAATATTTGGGAATAATGGACTAATTTAGATATGATAGCATGTATTTGCATTAGTAAAGAATAGGGAACTCAGATTAAATGAGCTAGAAAAATCATTCAGGGAGTTAAGATTATTTAACGTGTGATAGTTTCAGACTTATTTTTTTGACAGATTTATTTATTTTAAACATTGCTGCTTAATTGAAAACTTTCACAATTTAGAGTAGAAAGAAAGATTATGAAATAATTAGAATGTTGTATTGGGTAATGAAATTTAAATGTGTATGGGCGTTTATATAACAAAGAAATAAACGCCAAAAATTAAGTTTTTTTATTTTAAAAGAAACTTTACATTGTTTATCCTAAATAATATGTTATTCTGATGCCTACAGTCTTGAATTTGCATTTTTTTGTTTCTTGTATATGTTGGTATAATGTTGATTTGATTAGTTATGCCTGACTAGTAAGCAGTGGAACATTTTTATATACTCTTGGGAAATAAATTTGGCAGAAAATCAGCATGAGTAGATTTAATTATCACTCTGAGACCTTTTCCTTTTCTAGCTTAGTGATCCTGAAACTCCATGTGTCTCACTGAAATCTATGTGGACGCTAAGCTTCGCTTCCCAATTTGTTCCTTCACGCAATGATAAGCCAAGCAATTACTGGTTTATTGATTTTTCATCATGGCAAATTTAAAGTTGATTTTTTCCTGAAAAGGCAGGGGTGATTAAGTGTTTCCCCTCGGTTTAGTGCAAGAGAGCTATGTGGCAGAATCTAATATCCTGAGGTCAACCTCTGCAGGCAGATAATACGGTGTCTTGGCCACGTGCTAAAGAGAGAAATCAGGGCTACAAATGTGATAGGATATATGTGGAGACAGTTTAATTTGCTCCATTTATATGAACAAGTCATGTGGCACATGCTTGGAAAACATCATTTTGAATGGGCTTAGAAGTGAGGCCCACGTGGGCAAAAAGAATAAGTGAGTACAAACAAGAAAGATATTATTGGTTATTAAGAGAATTTCACTATCATTTTTAAATAAAAATAAGTAAACCAGTGGTATATAGGATGTTCAAAACATGGAATGAATCCACATGAATCATCGTAAAGATTTGCTAGTATGTAAAATGCAAAAATAACCTGTTATTTAAGAAAATTATGATTCAGCTGTCCAGGATTAATTTTAAAAATACATTCTAATCTCTGGAAATTTTTCTTTGAGACAAGTAGATTTTTGTGCGTTTTAAAAGTGGAAATTTTTCAAATATTCAATATTTGATTCCAAAATGTCTTATGAAATACCTTGAACAATTTTTGGAAATAATATATTTTAGAAGTTGCTAATAACTAATTGTGAAAAGAAGTGTATAATGAAAGAGACATAACTGTGGAGCTTTCAACCTAAGAATGATGAGAAAGCTCATCAATAACTCAATTGAATGTTTATTCATAAATCTTGTATAAAATGAAGAGTTTAAGTTTTTCCAGTTACAGCAAGCAAATACATTTGCTATAACATAAAATCAAATATATTAAGTTCTCTATATGATGGCTTTTCTCACTCTCTTCATGTAAAGGCTAAAAATTTTACCAAAATGTTGAGCAAATTTAATCTAATCCTAAATTTACAGAGTCTTTTCCAACTAGATTTTTTTTATTTTTCGTATGGTTGCTCAACGTTTACTCATTAGCAGTCTGCTTTATTCTATCTTTATCAACGTGATGCAGAAAGATTCTAAATGTTTCCCCTGCTAACCAAAGAACGAAGGCTACCTCATGTATCTTAGTTACAAAAATGTCCACCTGGATGTGTCACCATTCATTACCTGAAATAAATTGTACATTGTACTTTTGTCAGATTTCTCTAATGATTCCATGTTTTGAATATTCAAACATTTTTATTTCTATAAAAAGAAAGATATACGTTTAAGCCACTTTGAAACAATGGTGCTAAAAGCAAATTTATTAACATAGCAAGTTTTGTTCTGACTCTAATTAAATCTTACTAAAAATATAAAATGACTGTATTAAGATCATTAATAGCATCTGTTCTCTCTCTGAACACCAAGGCAATGTGTGTGTAACACCAGAGTTCTGCCTCTGATTAAGTCTTTTCCTGTGAATTAAAAATACATGTGGGTAGAATCAGTTTGCACTTTTTGTTCAGGAATCTTTCCTCTGCTTAGTTCATCAGTGTTTGGGCTCTGAAGTTTTTTGTTGTATTATTTTCTCGTAATCTGTATGGCTACACTTTTGAAACTGATGAATTTACCACTTCATAGTTATGTTTAGGAAGATTTGTCAGTTATTTTTAGTCATGTGATAAATGTATAGGAGCATATATCATTTTCCAATCCAGGTTGACTTTCATAAATTAGATGGTTGTTATTTCTACTCTAAAATTAAAAACTTTATAGACATTTTCCTCTAAAATAATAAAATTAAGAAATTCTAACTTACTGAAAAGAGTTTTCTACTGGGGTTGATGTGAAATCCACATGTATGTAAAATATACAGTATTTGAAAGAATTTAGACAGGACATGATTTTAAAGGTTTATTTATAATCATCAAAGGAAAAATTCATTAATTTTTATCAAGAAGTGCTTATTTGACTATTTAGCAGCCACACTGATGATCATTTCTCTCAGTAGTATTTGGCAGTACTGTACCACATCCTCATCCCTTCCCCGGAACTGTTAAAGATATTTTCTGACTAAGAAAACGCAAATGCATTGCTCTTTGTAATGTATTTCCCCACTAGCCTTCAAGTAAGTGTTAGTTGATATAACAACTAATTGATAAATCTCATTCTAATGTTCCTTACCTGACTTTGGGTGTTGATTGAGCAGAGTGACCTCTTACAGTTGTGGTGGTTCAAAGGGAGAGGTCAATGTGGAAACTGGATCACTTGCCTTGCTATTTCATTCACATCCTTCCACTAGGAAAAGCCCATATCAGTTCCAGGCACCGTGTTAAATGCTAGGGCTATGAAGATAAATTAGGCAAGCTTCTTGTTCTAAAAAAGTTTGCAGCTTATTAGGGGGAATGTGTCATGTGCATAAATAAGTATAAAACAAAGTAGAAATAAGCCGCAGTAAAGAAATGCAGGTTGACTGCTTTGAGAAGGGAGAGATTACTTGCAGCTGAGAGAATTGAGGAACGCCTTGAGGAAATTACTTACATTTTTCAAATCTGTCAGTGTGAACAAGGCTGGGGTAAACATATAGGTAGGTGGTGGGGGAGGTTTTTTGAGTTTATACAAAGTGCCTTTACCAGTGCTAGTGCCTAAACATCACTCACCTAATTTTAGTTCCCACAATAACCCTCAAAATCACATATTATTCTTATTTTATAAATAAAGAAACGAAGTAAATTAAGTGACTTACTGAAGGTCCTACCACTAGAAAATAGTAGGGTTGGAACCTAAAAATTCCTGTCCTGACATTCTAAGCAGAGCTCTTTTCACATGTTACAGTCAGCCCACCCAGCAGCTCGATCTGGACCTTAACTTCCACAGCAACATACTCTAAAGTATAGCAATGCCTTCTAAACCTAGTAGACATCAGGATCACCTCAGGGTGTTTTTATTTAAAATTCTACTCCAAACACCTTATATTTTTCATAATTTGAGGGGAATCAGACCAAGAGCCTGTATGATCTTAAAGTTTCTCAGGTAATTCCAAAGCTCTGTCATCACTGCTAAACAGATCAGCACTTGAAAACAATGGTTCTAAGTGGTTGAACTAATTAGTTCCAAATATGTCTTAGTTATAAGACATATTTTTCATAGCACAGGGATGAATACATTAGTCATGTACTCATATTTAATTGTATTTTTCCTGAACCGTTATCAGTGATTATTTAAATTTTCAATTGTGTAATTTTACAAGTGCTATGATTTCCAATAAAATATAAAATGTCTCTTCAAAAAGTTCATAAGTGGGGTAGACATTTGGCCAAGCAATTAAAATGCCAGTTAAGATGTCCACATCCCATATTAGAGTGGCTGTGTTTGAGTCCTTGCTCCACTCCCAATTCCAACTTCCTATTAATGCATACCTTGAGAAGTTGCTGGTTATGGTTTAAGTATTTGGGTGCCCGCCACTCACTTGGAGACCCAATTGAAGTTCCAGGCTCCTAGCTTCAGCCTGTCCCAGCCCTGCACCATTGTGGGCATTTGTGGAATGAACCAGTGGATGAAAGCTCTCTCTCTTTCTCCATCTTCCTAGAACCATTCTGTTTTCTCTCTTTCTCTTTCTCTCTCTCTCTCTCTGCCTCTGAAATTAATTTTTAAATCTTCATAGAAAGTGGAAAAATGCATATTGTGGAAAACAGTGCATGAACTTCATTTTTTTTCTTCTCTTTTAATTCCATGCTTTACCATGAGCTTTTTGTGGAGCCTTCAGATCTATGGATCCCTGATAAATGCTGACTATATTTCTTTGATACTGAGGTTTAAACATCTGTGAAATCAAAATGCATCTTAAAGTTAATGCTATCTTAAAAATCCCTGCTAACCTGGTAGCATTTGTCACCCCTGATGTCTGTATTCATTGGTGAACTTGGTTGTTATTACTGACACGTGAAGATTCAACTAGCCCTCAACTGGCTATCATGAAGACTTTCCAGGACCACTAGGGGAAAGAAGTTGCGTTCCCCACCACTCTCCAGAAGGCTTCCACTGACACTTGTGCATAAAACTTGCTAAATGGGTGTGAGTAACTTGAAAGAAAACCCCAGAGACAGTAGTGGGGCACCCTTTTAAGAAACGCAGCCTTGTGGCCAGAGTTGTAGCATGGTGGGTAAAGCCACCAGCTGTGGCACCAGCATCCCATATGGGCGCCAGTTTGGGTCTCGGCTGCTTCACTTCCAATCCAGCTACCTGCTAATGGCCTGGAAAATGGTGGAGGATGACAGGATGGCCCAAGTGTTTGGGCCCCTTGCCACTCATGTAGGAGACCCGGGTGAAGCTCCTGGCTTCCACCTGGCCCAATTCTGGGCTGTTGCATCCATTTGTGGAGTGAAACAGCAGATTGAAGATTATCTGTGTGTGTGTGTCTCCCTCTTTCTCTGTAACTCTGACTTCCAAATAAATAAATAAATCTTTATTAAGGAAAAAAAAAAGAAAAAAGAAAGAAGGCAGGCAGGCAAAAAGGCATCTGGCATCATGCACAGTGGGTTAAACCTGCAATACCCGGCATCCCATATGGGCACCAGTTCCAGTCCCAGCTGCTCCACTTTCAGTCCAATTCCCTGCTAATGAGCCTGGAAAAGTAGTTGGGCCCCTATCACATATGTGGGAAACCCAGAGGCTCCTGGCTGAAGCCTGTCCCAGCCCCAGCTGTTGTGGCCATTCAGGATGTGAACTAGCAGATGGAATGTCTCTCTCTAACTCTGCCTTTTAAATAAATAAAATAAATCTTTTTTAAAAAAGGCAGCCTCACAAGTACTCTTTTTCAATGCTTTATTTTTGTTTGCTATATAGTTACTGTACATATGTGCAGCTTATTCCACAATGTTTTTGATTACATGTATACATTGGATAATGAAATTTTGAATGTCTCACAAATAATTTTTATTGGCAAAGAGAACACTAACTTTGAGAGCAAAATGTTGAAAAGTTAGAAGAGTCATATTCTGAATGTGAAGTTTTGGAAATACTCTAGCCAGTCTATTTCTGTCGTTTATATATGTACAAGAGTGATATGCAATAAAAAATGTTTTGAATCTGAAAGAATTATTTCAAAGAGCATAAAATATCCTGTGATAAGGAAGCAATAGACCATAGTTTGAAAGCTGCTGCTTTCTTACTAATATTTAAGGAATTCTACATAATCAGTGGCATCTTAGATTTATTGATATGTCATTATTACTTACATCATATTATTTCATTATGCTTTTTATCATATACTTTCTCTGTTATGACCTGCCATATTTAGCTTAGATACATGATTCCTTGTGATTATGACTGGCAAGAGGATGTTTCTCAACCAACAGCAAGCATTTTGGAAGTTTTAGACATTAAACAGGAACTGCTTAGATATTAGAGCATATCAAGATATTATTAGAAACTTTAGAAACTCTAGTAAAGTGTTTGTTATAGAAATAAAATGCTCTGGTAATTTTTTAAATAAAGTCAGTTTTTGACAGGTGAAAGAGGCCATTCCCACATTACACGCCACTGTTAAAAGAGTAGCTTATTTCTAACTGAGTTAAGCCAGGAGATGAGTCCCTTTGTTTAACACTTCTTAAAGTAAAAGTTAACATCCTGCCTTTATCTAATTGCTATCAAAGACATTAGCCTATTTGGCTGTAGCATGATTCAATTGCATGAGGTCATGCAGCCTAGCTGTAATAACTTAAAGTGCTTCACTTGGTGATAAGAAAATATATTAAAATGCTCTCAGGTTCATTAGTTACTGCCTAAGGTCATGCTTTATGGTCAGTCCATTTACTAAAGTTTATTGTAATTGCACTAAACCGAACTCAACATTTTTAAGTCTTTTGATATAGGAAACGTAGTGAGTTTTAAGAAAGCATGCTTGCATTTTAACCCACTTTTTAAATGGTGATTATTTTCATTTTTCCCACTTAGTAGAGGAGTTGAAGATAAATTTAATGTTATCTTGTCACTAAAGCATACATAAAAATTTTTTTTCAGCCTTAATTTTGAAGACAGATTTTTAAAAATCTCCCATGTAAATGGGAAGGTTCTGATTTAATTTCAGTTTTTGCTTTGATTCCAAATCCTTCTCTATACTTTCATAAATAACCAAATGAGAGCAGGTCCCTCCAAGTCCACCCTTTGTATCCCTCATGAGCATGTGTTGCTTCATTAGGCTGACTCAACCACCTGGTGTGGAATCTTTGGTCTCAAGAGACTCTCTCAACATCTGGCATTAGCTATGATCTTTGTATATGTATGCTTAATCTTTTTATTGACGTTTTGTAAGGAAAATAACGTGAGACAAGTTAGGAAGGTATATATATGGAATAATATAAAATAAAACTACAGGAGACTGACATGCAATAATCTGTAGTATATAGAAGAAATAAATAATAAATAGATCAATAAGTATTTCAAATTAATTTATTTTGGAACTTAATGTGATATGTATGATATTAAAGGTTTATTTATTTTATGTGAAGTATTGTTGGTTGGGGAATTATCCTAAGGCAAACTCCATCATCCATACAAAAAAACTATAGATTTCACTTGACTATTAAAAATTGTTATAGCTTTTTAACATCATTTTAATAGATTAAATTTTTGAATGATTTATTAGAAAAACAGGAAAAAGGATTGGTATCTTAACCTTCTAAATGATAATGGAGTTGAGTTTCTGAAGTAGGGAATATTTAGATAATGTATGAAAGTGAGTGATTTCTTATCACAGAAAAACTAAGAACATTATCCATTATGCCCTGAAAAAAAGGAAAGGGAGTTATTGAGTAACTGTAATTGAATTAGTTACAGTAAAAAGAAAAGTATGATAGCTTCTTTTCATATGAAAAATTTTTACTATATTAAAATTTTAAATACGTTTTTAAAGAGCAGGATTATTTTATATGTAATTCTTTAAATTATCATATGTATTTAAAATGAAACAAATCTGGCTCCCTATGTAGAAAATAAAATTAGTGTGTAGTAATGTGAAGTGTCACCTTTTTTATGTCTATTTATAGATGTAGTCATTCCATGTAGTAGTATTTAATACTTTTATTAGAAGCAAATAAAAATGAATTACTGAATAAGATATAGCTGTCATTTTTATGTATTTAATTTAGATGAAATAGACATTTTACTTTGTAACATATATATTTACTTGTGGTATGGAACATTGTTGAGACTATACATAGCAAATCTGTAGGTGAATGAAGATAATTTGTGCTTGGAGCCCCAGAGATGGAGACTGACCCTGATCTTAATCTGCTGACCTGCTGAATGATCTTGATTGGTGTTCAAATTATACACATACAGCTAAGATTGGGAAGATTGTGCAGCTATTAAACACATTGCTGTTATAACTTAATGGGACAAAGATTAACAGCATCATTGAACACTAATTTAATATAACAGATTCACTAAGCACAGTTTTAACAGTTGAAGACAAACCTCTCTAATAATTTGTGGGGGGAGTGGAGACATCATTTATTATTCTGATACTTAAGTGAGGTCAGTACACTAAATTATATAAAGCTTTTGCTCTTCAATTATTGTCTTTTGCTGCCCCATTTTGAGGTTGACTGAAACTAGTAATTATATCATGGTTATGTAGTTTATAGGATAGATATCTCATTTCCTGTTGTCTACTAGGAAATAGCCCAGGAAAAAGTACCATAAAATAAAAAAGTATTAGGTGTAGCAGCACTTTCACGGAAAACTTCTTTGCCTGTTTAACATTATTTTTAATTTAGTCCTTCTAAAAATGAGAGGAGTTCTTAATATAGGTTCCTACTGATCAGAAATTGTGTATTGTCCCCCCTTCACTACTGCATATTTCTGGCAAAGGGTGTCTAGGAGGTTCAGGTGGGAGGGAGATATGGAAAAATTTTTTTAAATTTTTTTTAGAAGAGCAAGACAACAATCAGACAAGTAAACTAGATATGACCTTTAAGATTCCTCACAGTTCTAACATTACATGACTTTATTTAGCAGGGAAAAAAAAGGAAATAAAATGGCACTGAGAAGTGAAATAAAATGTTAACTTGAAAACAGACAGACTGTAATAGTGAAGGAGGGACAAACAAAACCAGATAAAAGGGAGAAAAGTGCTTCCAAAGGCTACAGTGCAGAAAAAGGAATTCTAAGAGTCATATTGCTTGGGAAAGTGGCCATTTCTGTCATGGAAACTTGTTCTGGAAAGACACATAAAAGTGTAACTCAGCAATAGCAAAAAAAAAAAAAAAAGCTAGTATTCATATTTGCTGTTAACTGACTCTACTCAGTGGTTCCTGACCTGACTCTAGGGGTTTTATAGTACTGAACATCTTCTTTGATCTTTAGTAGAGTTGGAGAATTCAGAGAAGCATATTGAAGTAAAGTGAGACTTGTTAAATCCCTTTTAGCAAATGCTGCAAGAAGCCCTGGGCTGGAGCAGTAGGTCGTTGTTCAAAACTAAGCAACTGTTGAGGATCTTGCATTGGTGGTGCCCGTACACTTTCATTCCGCAACCCAGCAGAAGCTTTCAAAGCAGTTTTAGTCAGGTCCCATTTCATATTTTGAATTTTGGACTTTTAGTTTGTTTTCTGTTGTGGGTAAAAAGGGCAGGCGGACACTGAGCCTAGAATATAGGAAAAAATTTTTGTTTCTTTTAGTTGTTGCTTTGATATATCCAAAGAAGTCAAAATTTTTTAAATGGATTCAGGATTAGAATGCAGAAAACAAGGATGGATGGAGTAGTTTATCAAAGTTTTAAAATAATATTAACCATGTTATCTTAAATGCAATTAGGGAATAATTGAGATGTTTTATGTTCTTAGGGCTAGTTAACAAAGAGAAAGACAAAATGATTCATTCAGGGCAAGCAAACCTATTATGTGCCAAACTCTACACCTTATCTGTATTCTCTTGGAATCTACTGAGGTAGATAAGGAAACTGAGATTTGGGAAGGTAATTTTCCTGTAATTGCATTACTAATATGCACTAGAACCAAGATTCAAACTCAGTTTATATGTCTGAATCCCTTGTTTTTAAGATTTATTTGAGGGGCTAGCATTGTGGCATAGTGTGTAAAGCCACCACCTGTAACATTGGCATCCCTTATGGGTGCCAGTTCATGTCCCAGCTGCACCACTTCCAATCCAGCGTCCTGCTAATAGCCTAGGAAAAGCAGCAGAAGATGACCCAAGTGTTTGGGCCTCTGCCACCCATGAGGGAGACCTGGCTGAACTCTTGGCTCCTGGCTTTGGCCCTTCCCAGCACTGGCCATTTGCGATCATCTGGGAAGGAAACCAGTAGATGGAAGATCTCTCTCTGTGTCTCTTTGTCTCTCTGTCACTCTGACTTCCAAATAAATAAATAAATCTTACTTAAAAAAATAAATTGATGTATTGAAAGGCAGAGTGATAGAGGTTGGAGGTGGGCATTTTAGATGCCTGCCACAGCCACAGCTAGGTTAGGCCAAAGCCAGGAGCCAGGAACTCCATCTGGGTCTCCTACATGACTGGTAGGGACTCAAGCACTGGAGCCATCATCTTCTGCCTCCCAGTTGTTAAGAGCAGGAAGCTGAATGGGAAACGGAGTAGCCAGGAATTGAAGCAGACACTCCAAAATGGAATACAGTATCCCAAGTGGCAGCTTAACTCTGTGTCACAATTCCCACCCACCCTTATTTTTTAATATAGTGTCTCAGTGCCCATAAAAAATAAATTTGACTTTAAATAATAATAGTTGACAAAGCATAACATTTCTGTTGTTACAAAGCCCCAACTAGACATTAAGTCAGCATGTAATACATATCACTACCTAATTAGGTATAAACAGACACTTTTATGATCTTTTTCTTCAAAAAGCTTCTGTCTTTAAATTTTAATTCTGTTGATGCCTCTAAAAGTATGTATACAATCTTAATTTGTATATTGTACATATTTGCTTCATAAAAAGCAGTGTCTCCAGTGTGAATTATTCATGCAGCATTTGGTTCCTGATTATGCACATACTGCCTTCAGTTCACTCAGGAAACTCAGGCAATGAAAATGTGTTTTAAAGACAGCTTAAGACAGGGTCAGCAGACTACCACCAACTGACTAAATCTGGCCTATCACCTTGTTATACAAATGAAAACAGTTGGGGACAAAAGCCACACTCGTTTGTTTATGTATCTTTTATGACTTCTTCTACAGTAGCAGAATCACATAGTTGTGACAAAGACTATATGACTCACAAAACCTCAAGTATGTACTGTCTAGGCCTTTACAGAAAAGTTTTTAAACCTTTGTCTTAAATCAGCAACCAAATAAGTAATTATAATACCAAACTATAATAGAAAACAATTAGATACATGCTGTTTTGAGAAAACCTGGTAAAGAACTGGCTGTCAAAGTTGGAAGGTGCCTTGAAACTGAAGAAGGAGGTGGACAGAGATGGGTATGTGGCTTAGCTGGTAAGGCACCATAAGGGATGCCCACATTCCTGGGTTTGAGTCCTGGCTCCATTCCCAGTTCCAGCTTCCTGCTAATGCCCACCCTAGGAGGCAGTAGGTGATGGCTCAGGTACTTGGATTCCTGCTGTCCATGTGAGAGACTTGGATTGAGTTCATGGCTCCCAGCTTTGACCTGGCCTAATCCTAACTGTTGTAGCCATTTCGGGAATGAACCAGCAGACAAGAGCACGTTTAATATCTCTCTATATATACCTCCATCACTCCCTCTCTCTCCCTCCCTCCTTTCCCAGTCTCTCTGACTCTCAAATAATTTTTTTAAACAGGTAGACAAATCCAGGATTACACAAAGTATAATTTATTAGAGTCTTAAGGACAGAAGCATAGTCTTGGGCAGCCACAAGACAGATGAGTTCCTACAAAGCCGAAGAAAAAGGTGGACCATGGCTAATCAGAATGTACCTGGACTTCCTCAAGAAATGTTAACATTCCTGGCATCAGATAAGAGATATTCCAGGGTCTGTGCCTGGCATATAGTGCTCAGAAGATTATTTTAATGGCTTTGTTTATCCCACAGGGTTAGGTCATGGTCACCTAAAGGTTAAAATCACAGTTACAACAAACATGGCTGTAATAATGTCAAGCTAAAGCCTTGTACACACACACCTACATGCATACATATGTACTTATGTATGTGTACACACATGTTGTGTAGATAAAAGTACACATAAAGTAAGTTATTTAGAAATTATCCATTCTTCCGTGGCATCTGTGCCCCTGTACACTTAGCTAGATTACTGCTATATTCTGATAAAATATATCTAAAGGGACAGTTGCGACTTAAAATATATTTATGGCTAATTTCTCTGAAAAGTGAGAAATGTGTCTTCCACATGTTTACATATTTGAAATATCAGATTTCTATTTAAATAGAACAGGCCAGTGGTTTCTCAAACTTTAATGTGCCTCCAGATACCCTGGAGAGTGATTTTAACACACCCAAAGTTTCAGATTCAGTGATTCTGAGATGGGGACTGATAATTGGATTTCTAACAAGTACATGGATGATAAGGATAACTTTGGTTTTGGAACCACACCTTGAGAAGTGTTGGGATAGACCTTGAAGATAGTAAAAGGGCAGCAGGAGACCAATTATTCACCTAGCTGGCCTGAACCTTCTGAAAATTTGCCACCGTTCCCTACAATGAGCTGTGTGGCATTATGAACATTAAAACTGCTTTAGAAGAGGTGTTCAAGATTCCTATCATCCACAATGGTGGAGCATAAGGAATTACAAAACTGCCAAAGCCTCAGAAAAGTATCAAGTCCACCTTTATAAACTTACCTCTGTAATGAGCCTATGCCTGTCAAGTTTGTGCAGACCTCTTGTGCTGCAAATCAGTCTGATTAAGGTCAATGACAATAAGAAACCTGGGGAATGAGTAAAAGACTTCTGCAGATTTAACAGGAGGAACCTCATAAAGTAGTTGGTTATAGTTGTGTAGTAGTTAAGCACCAGGGCAGAGAATTTCGGGCCAAGAATGTCATCAAAGAGTATTTTTTTAAGATTTTATTTATTTATTTGAGAGGTAGAATTACAGACAGTGAGAGGGAGAGCAGAGAGAAAGGTCTTTTGTCCGCTAGTTCACTCCCCAAAAGGCCGCAGCAGCCGCGGCTGGGCCAGTCTGAAGCCAGGAGATTCCTCCAGGTCTCCCATATGAGTGCAGGGGCCCAAGGACTTAGGCCATCTTCTACTGCTTTCCCAGGCCATAGCAGAGAGCTGGATTGGAAGAGGAGCAGCCAGGACTAGAACTGGCCCCCATATGGTATGCTAGCGCTACAGGCAGAGGATTAACTTACTGCACCACGGTGCCAGCCCCATCAAAGAGTATTTCAAACACAAGAAATGAACAAAGAAAACTTTGGCATACAAAGGGAAAACAGAGAGGCTTTGTTAAGTATGTGTGAAAAAGCAGAATACAAAATAGAATATATACTACAAAAATTTGCGACAGTATAGCCAATAAACATAAGGTAATATAACAGTGAAATGTATGAAGAGTGGAAGGATGAGGGCTGATGCAGTGGGTTGGGCCCCCGCCTGCAGCGCTGGCATCCCGCATGGGCACTGGTTCTAGTCCCGGCTGCTTCACCTCCAATCCAGCTCCATGCTAGCATGCCTATGGGTGCAATGGAGGATGGCCCAAGTGTTTGGGCCCCTTCACTCACATGGGAGACCTGGAAGAGCTCCTGGCTCCTGGCTTTGACCTGGCACAACCCCAGCTATTGTGGCCATTTGGAAAGTGAGCCAGTAGATGGAAGAGCACTCGCTCTCTCTTGCTTGCTCTCTCTTTCTCCTCTCTGTAGCTCTACCTTTCAAATAAATAAATAAAATCTTTTTTTTTTAAAGAGAGTAGAAGGGTGAAATGGTTATTTACTATTTTATATTCTTTTTTATATTGCTTTTTCATTTGAGACACATAGATTCACAAACTTTGTATTTACTGGTTGAGTAACCTTGGCCATATCACTTAACCTCACTGAACTTCAGCTCTTCAAGTAAAATAAGTATTAAAGCAATGTTTATCTCACAGGGATTTTATAAGGGCTAACTACATGAAAGCACTTTGCAGCATTTATACAAGTGTTAGCTAAAGGCTATATAAATACAAAGTGTTGATTGTGGAAGAGTTTTTTGAAATGGAGAACATACCTATTATGAAAATATCTCACTAGAATAAAGAAATCCCTTAAAATGTGTTAGTGGAAAGAGATGATCACCACTTTCCTCCTTAGCTGTCAAGTGTCCTAGATTCATTTGTTAGGTATTTCATTAGTTGTGAGGTTTGGCCTTCAAATTTCCATTAATTCAGACTGTTCAAACTATTGAGTTTTCGTTTGTCATAATTGTTAGCTCTTGGGTATTACTAACAGAAATACTGATGTGTAGCTTTGACCTGTTAATTATCAATGGAAATCATAAAATCAATATCCTTAATAGCTGTTCATTATATAGTTGCTGCGTTTGTAGGACTACGTTGAGTACCATCAGTGAATGGTCAATTCAGTCAAAATCTGTTACCAGATCAGCCACAGAACTTTTTTAATATAATATTTTATTTATTTATGACTTTATACATAACTACTGCAGCATTTTTAAAAATATTTATTTGAAAGGCAGAGTTACAGAGAGAGACAGGGAGAGACAGAGAGAGATCCTCCATCATCTGGTTCACTCCCCAAATTGCTGAAACTGGGCCAATCCAAAGCCAGGAGACAAGAGCTTCTTCCAGGTCTCCCATGTGGGTACAGAGCCCCAAGCACTTGGGCCGTCTTCTACTGCTTTCCCAGGCACATTAGCAGGAAGCTGTACCGGAAGTGGAGCAGCCAGGATTCTAACTGGCACCCGCCCATATGGGATGCTGGCACTGCAGGTTGCAGCTTTACTCACTACGTCACAGTACTCGCCCCCCGTAGCATTTTTAAAATAAGCTATCTTCTTGCTGTCTGAGATTTGTACTGGTTATAATTTTGGTCCTTCCACACAGCTGGAAGCTCCTATTACCCAAGAGGAATTCCTGCATTTCTGTGTAACAGTCATCTTGGTATAAACAGGGCTCTAACTCAGTCCAGCTTCCCATCGTAGAATTAATTTCATCTAGTCCATTTACTCAACTAGCTTACCCTTACTGAATCCCTACTATCTGCTAAATGCTGTGGGAATACATGTAAGTATGCTTCAAAAAGCTCATGAAAAATGGAATGAAAAGATAAATTTTGGTGCAAAAAACTTTGAAAGCTGTGCATACATTTTTCATAAAAGTCATTTTTCATGAACATTTTGAAGACCCCTCAAATTCATAAGCCTCAGTTTTGTTTGTTTGGTCCCCAAATAAAGCCTTCTTTTAAATTCTAGTTTCCACAAATATTCAGAGGTAGTAGATCTGGGCTCTTCTGTATTGTATCATCTACTGGGTGAGAAAATATATGAAACTATAATATAAAAATATTGAATAAATGCCATGTTGGTGGTTCAGTCAAACTCCAGAGATTTGGAAAGGCTTCAGAGAGAGTGGCATTTGAACTGAATTTTGCAGAAATCAAATTCATTTGGGGTAATCTAGATGGTAGGCATTCCAGCCTGAAGTAAGAACTTAAAAGGATGTTTTGTGTTCTATAGAAGTTCATAGGAAGATTGCTAATCAGACTTACAGGTTCAAGGGAAGATTTCTGGGGAAGGTAAATTCTGCACTGAGGGTTAGAGAACAAGTAAGGATAGCAATATTACAGTTAGAGGAAACAGCTTTTGTGAAACGTAGAGACAAGAGAATATGGTTTCTCAAACAATTGAGAACTGAATGAAGTTTAGCATGGCTGAAACCAAGTGATATTTGCAGGAAGGGATGTGCCCCAGGTATAGAGGCCTTATCATGTAGACATTTGCCCACAGAGCAGATTTTTAGGTAATAATGTCAGTGTCTGTTATTCTTTTTTAAAAATCAAACAAAAAAAGAGTAGTAGCATCTTGAAGGTTCATAAAAGAGCAATATTACTTTATGAAACTAGATGGTCTTTATTATGTGTGAAATAAAATATGGACAGTTCTTGTTTTATCAGGATTAGGACTGCTCTCTATTAAGAAAAAGAAAATGAGGGAAATTTTCAAGAATTCTTGAGTTTCCAAATTTCCACCAAAGATTTTTTTGTAGGAATTCTTACAATATTTCAGTTTTTTCAAATCCAGATTTGAACTTTTGTGAATTTTTTTTTTAATATTAGACTTTCAGTGAGGAGTATTAATATTGGTATGGACTTTGCTTCTGAGGGTTTAGCCAACTTCAAGACTGATAATCAAACTAAATGGGCCCGGTCATCTGGTACATTGTCACGTGGCCAAAGATCATCACTGTCTCCCAGCCTGTTTGTTTTCCTTTTCCTCTCTTTCTCAGATTTTTATTTTTATCTCAGCTTCCTATCATTTCATGCATTTTTGCATGTCTCTTTGTTACATTTACCTCTTCATTCTTTCTATACTTGCTTCTTCCATAGCCCCCATTTCTCCCCTTAACTGTCCATACTATAAAAAGTCTATGTTGTATTTGTGATGTTTAATAACTGTCACTATATGTCTTTCTTCCTCTTTTAAAATACCTATAAAAGTGGTATGCATGTTTCTCCCCAAGTACATTCTATTATTCACATACGTGAACATAGGTGATTTGCTTTTTTATGTATTCACCTTTTTGTCCTCTTGTGTCAATGACATTTAACTGGAAAAGATTCACTAATCTTACGTTATTGACTTACACAGAAGCTAAAGAGGAAGCTTTTAGGGATCACCTTTACTGTCAGCGTTTGCATTGCTGTTAGCAGAGATTACATTGGAATATTCTTCCTGGGAACCCTGTGGCACAGATGTTATTAAAATAATCTGGGAAGGCTCCATAGAGGAAGTAAGTACAGCGACTGTCTATTACTTTATTTTCAACACAGTACCTTCCTGTAGGCAGAGGCATCATCTGTGAGCTAACCTGTACCTCAGTGATGTTTGCTTGGCCACCCTGTTCTTACCACAGACATTAGTACTTCATTGCTGTATGCCACACTCACTTCCTTTTTATAATACATTAAGAAGACTATTCATTCTGCAAAATTAGAGCTAGAAAATAATAGTCTGATACCAATGCAGCATATGGAAAACAAAAGAACTACTTATATTCAATTATTTTCATTTTGCATGATGTCTTTTTTAATTTTAATTTTTTATTTATTTGAAAGGCAGAGAGACAGAGATTCATTTCCCAAATGCATCCAGCAGCCAGGGCTGATCCAGGCAGATGCCAGAAGTCGGGAATTCGATCCAGGTCTCTCACAGAGGAAGCAGGAATTCAAGTACTTGAGCTATCACCTCCTGCCTCCTATGGTGCGTGTTAGTATGAAGCTGGAATCAGAAGTGGAGCTGGACTCAAACTCTGGCACTGCAGTATGGGGTATAGGCATCCAAAGTGGCATCTTAACTGCTGTACCAAGTTCTTGCCCCTGGATGACATATTTGATATCACCAAATAATTGACATACTTGTCATATTCCTTACTGAGTACTCCTGAAAAATGATTCTGGTTATGTCACAATATCAGATCCAGAATTGATTCTTTAATGTAACATTGGGACTCTGTCCTGGCAGTGTGTCGTAGTAGATGAAACATGGCCTTAGAATCAGAGGTTTGTCTTCAAATGTTAGCTCTAACAGCTACTAGCTGACTGGTTTATCTTTTGTTTCAGGAATGGGGAATGTCCAACCCACAGGCCATATAATGCCCACCAAATTATTTGTTCTGGCCCTGCCAAGGCAACCACAGGCAGGACTCAAAATTCAATAAATCTGTAGCAGGCTAATTAAGTTGACAGTGTTGTGTACCCCCTGAATGATGTTATAAATATCCAAATGTCTCTTGGCAGATAAAAGATTCCCCACCCCTGGTATATCATAACAGACCTCAAGGAGGCATATTCAACTACACATCCATACCATTGTTTTTCTCCAGGAGACTCACTTTCCTAAGCCAACTGTTTCATAGCATCTTTCTCCTCAATCTTTTTACACCTTTTCCTTTTTCCTTATGCTCAACTGATGACCTGTCTCACCCTCATTGACCAGACGTCCTCGTCTTGACACCTGCACTTCAGTTAGCCAGCTGGAATTTGCTCCTGCCTCCTATCCTCTTCTTGCAGCTCTTGTATTAGTGCTAGTGTCACATCCTCCAGTGCTGTTCCCAGATACTTCTTGCTTTATCAACACTTCCCCCTCTTCTCCTTTCTCTTCTGAATTACTGATCTTTCTCTCTTTTCTGTATCAGGAAACAATCATTTTCTACAATTTCATCTTAATATAACACCACTGAATCACAGTGACCATCATTTTTCTCTGTTATCCTCAAAGCCTGACTTTTTTCTTAAGATTTATTTTATTTTTTTTTAAAGAGTTATGGAGAGAAAAGGAGAAAGGGAGGGAGGGATGGAGAGAGAGAGAATCTTCCATTCACTGGTTTCCTCCCCAGATAGCTGCAACAGCCAGCTCTGGTCCAGGCCAAAACCAGGAGCCTAGGAGATTCTTCCAGGTCTCCATGTAGGTGGCAAGAGCAAATATGTGGGCTTTCTTCCTATGCTTTACCCAGGTCATTAGCAGGGAGCTGGATCAGTAGTGGAGCAGCCAAGATACAAGCCAGCAGCTGTATGGGATGCTGGCATTGCAGCCAGTGGCTTTCCCCACTATGATACAATGCAAGCCCCTGCCAGATACTCTCTAAGCATATGGCTTTCACTACTTTACCTCTAATTCACTTTTTTAAAATGCAGATTTATTGAGATATGATTCACATGCAATGCAATCACCCATTTACAATATATAGTTTAGTGATTTTGATACATTTAACGAGTAGTATAACCATCACCACAATGAATTTTAGAGTATTTTCATTACCTGCAGGGGAAACTCTACTCATTAACAGTCACTTCTCATCTTAAACTCTAATCATAGGTAAGCACCAGTCTTTTTTCTATCTTTATAGATTTACCTATTCTGAATATACCACGTAGACGAAATTGATCCATATGTGGAATTTTTTGATTGTTTTTTTCACTTAACAAAATGTTTTCCAGGTTCATCCATGTTACAGCATGTATCAGTTATTTCTTTTATAACTAACATTCCATTGAGAGGATCTAATATATTTTAAGTATCCATTCATCATTTGAAGGACATTCGAATTATTTACACTTTTTGGCTATTGTAGTAAAGATTGTGAACATTCATCTGTGAGGAACATTTCAATTAAATTGAATATTCAGAATAGACAAATCTATAAAGGCAGAAAGATGAGTGGTGATGACTATGACTAGGTGATGGAGTAGAAAGTAGCTGTTAATGGGTGTAGAATTTCTCCTGCAGGTGATGAAAATGTGCTAAAATTCATTGTAGTGATGGTTGTACAACTCAGTCAGAAATCACTGCACAAATGTTTATGCAGATATGCTTCATTTCTCCTGAATTGCTGGATCATGTTGTAAATCTGTGCTGACAATAAGAGTGTCAATTGTTAGATCAACAACAGGAGTCACTGTGCACTTACTCCCCATGTAGGATCTCTGTCCTTAATGTGTTGAACTATGAGAATTAACGGTAAAATTAGTCTTCAAATAGTATTTTATACTTTGTCTGTGTGGGTGCAGTCTGTTGAAATCTTTACTTAGTATATACTAAATTGATCTTCTGTATATATAGATAATTAAAAATGAATCTTAATGAAGAATGGGATGGGAGAGGGAGTAGGAGATGGGATGGTTTGCTGGTGGGAGGGTGGTTATGGAGGGGGGAAACCACTATAACCCAAAAGTTGTACTTTCAAAATTTATATTTATTAAATAAAAGTCTTCTAAAAAAATCTGTGTTCACAATGGTAAAAACTGCCACAGTTTTCCAAAACCACTGTACCATTTTATATTCTACCATGTAATGTACAGTTTCCAGTTTTCCACATCTTTAACATTTATTATTCCTTATTTTAAATCATAGCCATTCTAGTAGGTATGCAGTAGTATCCCATTGTAGTTTCAGTTTTCACTACCCTGATGGATAGTGATGTTGAGTATATTTCATAGAATTGGCCATTTGTGGCCGGTGCCATGGCTTACTTGGCTAATCCTCCGCCTGCAGTGCCAGCACCACGGGTTCTAGTCCCAGTTGGGGCGCTGGATTCTGTCCTGGTTGCTCCTCTTCCAGTCCAGCTCTCTGCTGTGGCCCGGAAGGGCAGCAGAGGATGGTCCAAGTGCTTGGGCACCTGCACCAGCATGGGAGACCAGGAGGAAGCACCTGGCTCCTGGCTTCAGATCAGCGTAGCGCCGGCTGTAGCGGTCATTAGGGGAGTGAACCGACGGAAGGAAGACCTTTCTCTCTCTCTCTCTCTCTCTCTCTCTCTCTCTCTCTCTCTCTCTCTCACTGTCTATAACTCTACCTGTCAAATAAAAAAAAAAAAAGAATTGGCCATTTGTGTATATTTTCTTAGGAAAGATGTCTGTATAGATCTCTTGCCCATTTTTTAATTGGGTTATTTTTCTTTTTATTGAGTACACAAAAAATAACAGTAATAAATATACCTGTACACATCTCCCAACTTGAGAAATAGAAAAATGAAAATCCCTCCAATCTTATTGACCCTGAATTTTGTTCTGTTATTGCTTCTCTGTATAGTTTCATACATCTTTGAGTATTCTCAACAATGTAACATTTAATTCTTGATTCTTTTTAGCAACTTTTTGAAAAAATTATCTGTTTTATTTATTTGAAAGCCTGAGTGATGGGGAGGGGGGAGAGATTGAGAGAGGAAGATCTATCTTCCATCCATTAGTTCACTCCCCAAATATCCCCAACTGCCAGAGCTGAGCCAGGCTGAAGCCAAGAGCCAGGAACATCATGGGTGCAGGAGCCAAAGCACTTGGGCCGTCATCTGCTGTCTTGCATCTGCTGGATTGGAAACAGGGGCAGAACTCAGTCCCAGGCACTGTGTGTGATATGGGATATGAGTATCCCAAGCTGTAGCTTAACCCACTACACTATGCATCTTATAAATGAGAAAAAACACTGTATATGTTTTATGACTTGCTTTTTCTTATTCTGTTTGACATTATAGTATTCATCCATAGTAATGCAATGTGTCATCATTTATTTGTTTTTACCATTGTATTCTACTTTTACACTATACCATAATTTATTCATTCCCCTGTTGATGGGCACTTGAGTTGTCTCCTATTTTTGCTGTGATAGACATTGCTATTACAGATAATCTTGTATCTTCACGGTACCAATGTGCAAGAATTTCTCTAGGGTATAAATTGCATAAAAGTAGAATTGCTAAGGTACAGGGTACATACACTTAACCTTCGTTTCTAACAATGCCAAATCGTTTCCTAAGTGATTGATGCCAATTTTCATTCCTGTAAGTAACATTTCTGATGGCTTCAGATGGTTGCCATACTTTGTATTTCCAGATTTTTAATTGTTGCCAATGTAGAGTTCTGTTGCCACAGTGCAGTAGCTGTAAAATGATATTTGATCTTGATTTGAATGAGCATTTCCAAGATTTTTAATAGGTTCAAATATCTTCCCATATATATTGGTAATTGGGATTCTTCATCCGTGATATGCTTGCTCGAGTTTTTAATATATGTTTATATAGGTTTATCTTTTACTAATTCTTTCTAATTTCATATGTGTTACAGGTGTTTTTCTCTTAATAGAGCTTAATTTTAATATATTCAAATTTATTATTTTTTATGTTTTTTACTTTCATATCCCTTCCTAATTTTAGGCCAGGAGGATGTTGTATATTGTCTTTTTTTTAATAGTTCAGCTGTAAAGTATTTTTTAAAGATTTATTTATTTATTTGAAAGTCAGAGTTACACAGAGAGAGAGGCAGAGAAAGAGAGAGAGAGAGGTCTTCCATCCAGTTGGCCGCAAGGGCCAGAGCTGTGCCGATCCCAAGCCAGGAGCCAGGAGCTTCTTCCGGGTCTCCCACGTGGGTCCAGGGTCCCAAGGACTTGGGCTATCTTCCACTGCTTTCCCAGGCCAAAGCAGAGAGCTGAATCCAAAGTGGAGCAGCCAGGTCTCCATATGGGATTCTGGCCCTTCAGGCCAGGGCGTTGGCCCCTGTATATTGTCTTTTAAAATTAGATTATTTTGTCTTTCACATTTAAATCTTTCATATTTAAATCTACCAAGCAACTGAAATGGCAGTTTTGTTGAAATTACACTAAGTGTAGGTTGATCTGATAAGAAATGATATCTTAATTTTATTGAGTCTTTTTTATCTTTGAGCATAGTATAACTCTGCATATTTTCTAGATCTTTAGTTTCTGTTAATAAAATGTTACAATTTTCTTCATAAAATATTGGCACATTGTTTGTTGGATCTATTCCTAGATCCCTTACTATACTATATTGGTATCTTTTAAAAATTACATTTTTTGTTCATTGACTGATATACAAAAATATAATTGATTCTTGGATACTGATTTTATACACAAATTTTCTCTGTAGCTACTTTCAGGTTTTCCTCACAATCATCATTTTATTTCTTCCAATTATTATTCATTTGTTCATTTTTCTACCCTACTCGCCTGACTGGGGGAGTACCTATCAGTACCTAATATTAAATGGTGATAGCTAATATCATTATCTTCTTTGTGATCATAAAGGTTGTTGTTAAAATATTCACCATTAGGTATATTTGCTTCGCCTTTTATTTATTTGGGTTGGGTGTTTTGTTTATTTTGGATAGGTTCCTCTTGTTTCAGATCAGGGATGTTTCCATCTTTTTCTAGTTTGTTTTCAACCTCAAAGAAATGTTGAGTTTTGTTAAATAACTTTATTTTAGTTTAGACTTTCTACTTTAATCAGAGAATGTTATGAATTACCTGAACATACTCTCTAAGTATTTGGGATTCTAGAATAAATCCCATATGGTTATGATATATTATTATTTTTACATTCCTGATTTCCTTTGTTTATGTATAAATTTCACATTTGTATTTGTATGTATGTGTCTTTAAATCTGTATATCTATCTGTGAGTGTGTTTGGTTTTACTCTTAACATCTGCATTCGTGATTTGCTCTTCTATAGCATCAAGTTTAGAGGCAAGATTGTGCTAACCTAATAAAATGAGTTAGGAAGGAAGTCAGTTTGTGTAACATCAAAATTATCTTTTCCTTGAATTCATGTTATGTTTCTAAGAGATTTTTCACAAATGACTCAGTTTCTTTATGGAATAGAATACTAGTAGACTGTTGACTTTATTTTTGGCCTTAGTGGATTCCTTACTTCCTGTGATCTCAAAAATACATTTAATTTTATTTTTAGAAATGTGTTATCTGGTATTACTTGCTGTGTTCAGCAGAAGTATCAGTGAATTTTACTCTTCACAAACCAGAAAACAGAAGTCTTTGTTTAACCATTATCATCTTCCAATGTCGTTTACTATACCACTTCATTAAAACTGTTTTTGTCAGAAACACCAATCAATGCTTTTCATTTTGGCAAATCTAATGGAATATTCCTCATATTCAGTCTCCGCAGCATTCAACTCCGCTACCAGCCCTGGCCAATTCTCTCTCTTCTTCTGTCCAAACTCCAAGTGTTGTTTATTAGAACTCAGTTCTCTTCTTGCCTAACTCCATTTTTCTTCTCAGGTGAATCTACAATTTTCCATTGGTGTAAATGTCTTATATATGCTTATTACTTCCAAAATATTATCTTCAGCACACATTCTATTGTTCTTCTGTTCTAGAGACACTTAAAAAAAAAAAACTAGACTTATTTAATAACCTCACAATAAACTGGTTTCATTGTCAATGTGAGAGTGACAGTAGATAGTTTAGATTGAGTGCTCTGGGCAGATCTTTCTGAAAAGCTGTTACTTAAGCTAAACCTGAGAAACTAAAAGGAACTTGCCATCCAAAGAGTGTTCTAGGTAAAGGGAACAGCTTCTGTGAAGATCCTAGGGTAAATTGAAACTGAGAATGCTTAAGAACCACAAAGAGGGGCCGGCGCCAAGGTTCACTTGGTTAATCCTCCACCTATGGCACTGGCATCCAATATGGGCGCCAGGTTCTAGTCCCAGCTGCTCCTCTTCCAGTCCAGCTCTCTGCTGTGGCCTGGGAAGGCAGTGGAGGATGGCCCAGGTGCTTGGGCGCCTGCACCCATGTGGGAGACCAGGAAAAGCACCTGGCTCCTGGCGTAGCTCCAGCCTTAGCAGCCATTTGGGGAAGTAAACCAACAGAAGGAAGACCTTTCTCTCTCTTTCTCTCACTGTCTAACTCTATCTGTCAAATAAATACAGAAAGAAAGAACCACAAAGAAGGCCAGTGGGGCTAAGGCCTGAGTTTCAGGTTTGGTTGAACAATTAAGTAGGAATCAGAGTCTGTATAGTTTTTTAAGTAAAAGGTGGAATTTGAATTCTCTTCTACACTTGATTTTAGCAAAAAGGCTGAGAAGCAATTGAATTTTATTCTAAATGTAGGATATGGTATTTGAGCCTGAAATTTGGAAAAGATGTAATATTTGAGACTCATTTGCCTATTTATATGTGTGTGCCTATTTATTTATTTATAAGTAAAGGTCACCTAGAGAGAGAATATAAAGAAGAAAAAGGGACCCAAGATTGAAACTTAGGAGTACCCTAACATACAGAGGAGCTTTTATATGAGAATGAGAAATTATGACCAGTGAGGAGGGAGAAAAACAGAAATACACGATGTCATGGAAACTGAAAGAAAAAAGTGTTTCAAGAATAAGGAAGTTGGGGCCAGCGCTGTGGCTCACTTAGTTAATCCTCCGCCTTGCAGCACTGGCATCCCATATTGGCGCCGGTTCTAGTCCCGGTTGTTTCTCTTCCAGTCCAGCTCTCTGCTGTGGCCCAGGAAGGCAGTGGAGGATGGCCCAAGTGCTTGGGCCCTAAACCCCCATAGGAGACCAGGAGGAAGCACCTGGCTCCTGGCTTCAGATCCTTGCAGAGCCGGCCGTAGCAGCCATTTGGGGAGTGAGCCAATGAAACAAAGACCTTTCTCTCTGTCTCTTTCTCTCACTGTCTATAACTCTACCTGTCAAATAAGTAAAAAAAAAAAAAAAAAAAAAAGAATAAGGAAGTGGTCATTTCTATTGAATGATGAGTATGATGAGTTGGAGAAGAAATAGAAACAAAATACTTCTTCTACAGAAGTCCTAATTGAGCAGTTTTGAGGACAATGAAAGTTAGCTTTTAAGTACTCCAAAAAAATTTTTGTGCGAGTTGAACAAATATCTTCCATATTCTCAAAATTTAGACACAGAATTAAGGAGAGAGAGAACCTTCAAACCTTCAAGTAACTTTCTTCCCCCTAAAAAAGAAATGCTACATTCTTCAATCACAGTGACCAATCGATGTTCAGCTCCCCATTTAATAAATACTTATTGGATTCATTGTGAATGTTTAGTATAGTCCAAAAAGTGTTCTTTTTAAACTTTCAAATATATCATTTATTTATCAGATTTATTCCAGTTTGTCCCATTTCTATTTGTAGGGATGGTTAGTAATATTTTGGAATAAATCAGGTTCCCATAAAGCTTACAGCTTTGCAGTGTCTCTGACTAGACAAACACAAAGAAATAGGTATGTTTACCTAGCAGTCAGCACACAGAGAAATAAGTAAACCTGTCTGTTTGAAAGCAGAATCCTTCCTGTAACCTCTCTTTTGAACAAAGATTTTTTGCATTCAGTAATTATTATTTGAGGTAGTTACTGGCTCTATGAATTTGTTTACTATACAAGATTTTAAGAAAGGCGCAGCAGGGACACCCTGAAACTTATCTTCCAAATCTGTTTTCTAAGCATTTTGGTCAAATGGCTTTCTGATGTGTTGGACAGTAATTGCTTCCAGAGACTTGCTTTACTGTCTGACTAATCACTGTCTCGTTGCTTTTGGATTATTGACCTCCTATGTCCATCTGGCTGCCAGGATCAAGCCCTGAGTCAGCCTATAAAACCTTTTCTTGAAATGCTAAAATTAATTGTGGATTTGCAATGATTTCATTTTCAAAGGTTTATTTTTAGTTCTAACAATATTTTTAATAGTTTTGTGACCTTTAAGTGAGTTTAAGTAGGCCTGGAAATATGTTATGCATATATATATGTATGTGTATATATGTAAAATTTATTTTATATAATTTTGCATATGTAAAATTTTTTTCTAGCTTATTGTTCATGAGCTGAGATTTTTATTCCTACTTTGTTTACGTTTTTAACTTGAATTAAAGTGGCATTCTTATCCAACTTAACAAATATTCTCTGGTTATTCAGTTATAGATGCTACAAAGTGGCAAATATACCTTAAGAGGTTTATACAGTTCTACTTGTGTGGACCCATTTTCTTCTCTGACTTTGAGAAACTACAGAATGATTGTTATATCTCCCATGGGAGATATATGTTTCTCCCCATTCCCAAAGATCACATGTCTTTAGAATACCAGTTACCTATCTGTGATTGATATGAACCTGTAAGAATTAAAATGTGTTATGTATTAATAGAATGCTCAGAAATTAAGTTGTTATGGTTAGAGGTTATGCCCTAGAGTCACACTGACCTTCCATATTGCTCCCTAGCAAATGTGCATGTGAAGTGCAGAGCTGTTAAAAAGTTCTGTTCACCATCTCTTCTTTCATTTTTATGCTTCCTACCTTGCTCACATGTTCAGAAACCCTCGCCTCCTGGGGGTTTCCTTCCTCCAGATTTATCAGTCTTACAGAACTCCGTTGTCTTCTATAAAATAAACTCATCTCTGCTAAAGTACTGTCTTTGTCCTGAGATAATATTAGCTGTTTCAGTACACCATATCTAACCAGAAGGAAATGGATGATAATATAATGAGTTGTGAAACTGGAACTTAGAATGCTTAGTCACTTATTTTACCTGTAAATAGATCTGGATCTGCCTTTTATTTTTATAATTTTATGACTTGAAACATTGTTTATCATGAAAAAAACACTAGTTTGTCAGAAAAAACACTTCTACTAACTACCATTAGTAGGAGCAAATTAATGGTTATATTATTTCTATAGCTAGTTTCCCTCAAAGTTTCTGATGAGTGGACTAAAATATGTATCCTGTTTGCCATTTGTTAAATCCTTTATTTCTTTATCCTCTACTTTGATCCTTATCATGTCTGAATGACTGTGTCAGTTTAATCTAGCAAATGTGGGTACTAGATATAGTTTGCTTTATTAAGATCATAATGTATTAGAAGTAGGTTGAAATATAGAAACATTTCCCCATTTTGTAGAGTATAATCATTTATACATTTATACACATAGTTCATGACTCTGATTATCATTTAGTCTGTATAACATTATCAAGCAGATTTCAGGCCTATCCACAGCTAGAAGCAGTAAGTTAAAATCAAATAAGAATTATGGATATAGTCCTTGATACAGCTTGACCAACTGGATTTCAATGTACAGGAAAACCCAGGGCCCACATGACTTTAATAATAGAGGTAATGTGGCATTTATAGCTTTTTTGATTAAAAAGCTAAGAATCTTATTTGCATTTCTTTGAAGGAAAAAGCTGAAATGAAAATAGAATATTGGCAAAATGATTGACCAAATAGATAAGAAATTATAATTATGGAGTACAGTTTAGGATGCTTTTGTATATTGCTTCTTAAATGATAGTTTGAGGAGTAGACATTATTTATTTATTTGATTTGAGATCAGCAGGTTGTAGTTCTGTTCCCTGGACAGTTAAAATTTCCCTAACCAGTCAGAATCTTAAATATATGCAGTTACCCTTGATTATTTAAAATCCTTGAAAAGTTGCCTTTTCTAATAATCTACCATCTGAATACATTTTCAAGAATACATTCATTGACCAAAAATACAAAGAAAAATTTTGCATCAACTATTTCTGTTTTTTTAACCATCATCTACTTATGTGGCAACTTCTTTATAGAATAATGTAAATGTGGCCCAGTTTTTGGTTCTTAAATCACCATCTCTTCTTTCATTTTTATGCTTCCTACCTTACTCACATGTTCAGAAACCCTTGTTCTACCTTGTCCTTGGGGCTGTTTTTGCAAGAATAGTATCTACTTGTGATAAATAACCTTTTCACAAGTTGATCAGGTTCCAAAGGCCATTATTTCTTAAAATTTTTTGATTTATTATTTATCTGAAAGCCAAACAGACATAGGGTGGATTCCCATCCACTGCTTCACCCACCAAATGCCTGCAAAGAGACCAAAGCTGAGAACTCATTTCAGGTCTCCCGTGTGGTTGTGGGAACCCAATTGCTTGAGCCATCACTGTTGCCTCCCAGGATCTGCATTTGACAGGGAACTAGAGTCAAGAACTGGACCTAGGAATTGAACCCAGGCACTCTGATTTAGGATGCAGGAATCTTAAACATTAGAGTAAATGCCCTCTGTCCCCAAAAGTTGTTTTTAAATTGACCTAAGTAATAATAAATGGTTTTCTACTTTAAGTATTGTATCTAATAGACTCACATTTGGAGGGCCTTTAATTTTATTAAATATTTGTCCTTCTACTTATTCTTGAAATTTAATTATGTTATACCTTGCATCTATTATAATGCTGAAATCCAACATGCAGTGTTAGAAGCAAAGTTTCTACTAAGAATCAATTTTATGTGAAATGAAAATAGTCTTGCATAATTTAAGCATAAAAATAGATGACTTATACTCCCTGTTTTCAAGACTTACTACAGAATAAAAAGCTCTTTAAAAAGTTTGTGGGAAGTGCATGTTATGAAAAATTGTACATGGATTTCAAAATGTTTTTATATAAAAACTTATTTGTAACAGTATTTTCCATGAGCCTTTAAAAAATTATTTATTCTTTTATTTATTTGGAGGGTACAGTGACAGAAAGAGAAGGAGAGACAGAGAGAAAAAGAAATTTTCCTGGGGCCGGAGCTGAGGTGTAGCCTGCAGTGCCGGCATCCCATATGGGTGCCAGTTGAACCTCGGCTGCTCCACTTCTAATCCAGCTCTCTGCCATGGCCTGGGAAAGCAGTGGAAGATGACCAAGTCCTTAGGCCCCTGCACCCACATGGGAGACCCAGAAGAAGCTCCTGGCTCCTGTCTTTGGATTGGCCTAGCTCCAGCCATTATAGCCATTTTGAGGAGTGAACCAATGCATGGATGACCTTTCTCTCTCTCTCTCTCTCTCTCTCTCTCTCTCTCTTTGCCTATGCCTCTCTGTAATTCTGCCTTTCAAATAAATATTTTTAAAAAAAAAGAAAAGAAAGAAATTTTCCATCTACTGTTCACTCCCCAAATAACCACAGCAGCTAGGCTAGGCCAAACCAGGTCTCCTGTGGTGTCAGGGACCTAGTACTTGGGTCATCATCTGCCACCTACCAAGCACATTCACAGGAAACTGAATCAGAAGCAGAGATATGACTTGATCTAGGCACTCTGATGTGGGATATGGACATCCTAAGAGGCAACTTAACCCACTGCACTACAAAACCCCACCCCCTAAACTTTTGAAGTACCCTCATATAAAACTATAGTGATCAGGAGATGTAGATTACTGTAGGTATAGGCACATAATGAAAAAAGACTAATATGACCAGATATCAACCATCAAATATATGGTAAATTTTTAACAAAACTTCTAAAGCTATTTTTTTAGAGAAAGAAACATCTTTTCAATAAATGGTGCTAAAAATAAATGAATATCCTTATGGAGAAAAATAAACATTGACCATTTCCTCACATCATATGTAAAACTTAGTTTGAAATGTGTTATATGTGTACATATAAAGGCTAAAATTATAAAACTTCCAAAAGAAAATATAGGAGAAAAATCTTTCTGGCCTAAGTTAGGCAAAGATTTCTTTGATAAGATACAAAAAGCAGAGGCTAGTGTTGCGGCATAGCAGTTAAGCCACCCGCTGTGATGTTCCCATCCCATATCAGAGTGCCATTTTGAGTCCTGGCTTCTCTGCTTCCAGACTAGTTTCCTGCTAATGCACCTTTGAAGGCAGCAGATGATGGCACAAGTACTTGGGCCCGTCACTCATGTGAGAGAACCAGATGGAGTTCCAGGCTCCTGACCTTGGCCTGACCCAACGCTGGCCATTTCAAACATTTGGGGAGTGAACCAGCAGATGGAAGATCTCTCCCTTTCTCTGTCTCTCTCTCTCTCTGTCTCTGTCTCTCTCTGTCACTCTTTCAATAAAATCTGTATGTATATGTGTGTGTAGCACACAAACTAATTTTTAAAAAATGAAAAATTAGACTTTTTAAATTAAAAACTTTTGCTCTTTGAAAGACACCATTGAGAAATACAAAAGCAGGTTACAGAATGGGAGAAAATATTGTAATACACGTCAACAAAGAATTCATAATCAGTATATATTAATAGCTCTTATAACTCAATGATAACATGAAACAACAAGATTTGAACACATACTTCACCAGAGAATTAATAACTAATAATTGCATGAAAAAAAGTGCTCAGTATCATTAATCAGGGAGATGCAAATTAAATCAGCAGGGAGGTACTGCAATGTATCAATTAGAATGGGTACAATTGAAAATCTGTTCATGGCAAATATTAGTGAAGATGTGTAACAATCTCTGGATCACTCTTATGCACTGGTAGTAGAAATGTAAAGCAGTAAAACCACCTTGGAAAATGGTTTGGGATTTTCTTAGAAATCGAAACATATTCTGATTCTGCCATACAACCCAAGTATTCCAATATTATGGTAGTATTCACTATCCAAGAGAATGAAAATATATGTCTGTACAAAGACTTACTTGATAGAATAACTTTTCTCAAAAGCTAAAACTGGCGACAATCCAAATGCTCAACAGGTGAATAGATTTTTTAAAATTGCAGGTATTTGTATAATAGTATTTTGCCAGCATTAAAAGGAACAAACCACAGATGTACCTAACAACACGGACTTATCTCAGAAACATGTTGCGTGAAAGACATCAGCTATCAAAGACTATACAATTTATATGAAATCTGATTTTCTGAGGTCAGGGTATAGATAGAGATTGACAAGGAAATTATTGATAACTATGGAAGTGTTCTGTATCTCAATTAGGATGGTAGTTAAACAGGTTTAATATTGCCATAATGAGTGCAATTATCATAGATAAAGTAAATCTATCCTTTATAGATAAGGGAAAGCTAATTTTTGAAAATGCAATTTGAAATATTTAATTATTTCCTTTATCCTTAGTATTTAATATGCTGCACTTCAGTAATATTACAGTAAAATATTCTGCTTTTAAGAAAGAGAAGTTAATCTTCTCCCATCTGCTACCACTCTCCCTAAGCTGTCTAGGTTTAAAATATCAAAATAAATAGTGGGCCGGCGCCGTGGCTCAACAGGCTAATCCTCCGCCTTGCGGCGCCGGCACACCCGGGTTCTAGTCCCGGTCAGGGCGCCGGATTCTGTCCCGGTTGCCCCTCTTCCAGGCCAGCCCTCTGCTGTGGCCCAGGAGTGCAGTGGAGGATGGCCCAAGTGCTTGAGCCCTGCACCCCATGGGAGACCAGGAAAAAGCACCTAGCACCTGGCTCCTGCCATCGGATCAGCGCGGTGCGCCGACCGCAGCGCGCCGACCGTGGCAGCCATTGGAGGGTGAACCAACGGCAAAGGAAGACCTTTCTCTCTCTGTCTCTCTCTCTCACTGTCCACTCTGCCTGTCAAAAAAAATAAATAAATAAAATAAAATATCAAAATAGTATATGAAATTGATAAGTAATTAAAATAAGCACACATAATTCTAACTGTCACCATGTAAGGTTTTCAGAGATTCAAAGACTAAAAGCCACTAGTGTAATGGAAATGATACAGAATTTGAACTACAAAGACAGTGTCATACTCCAACTCTGACTCTATTGCATATCTTAAACTTTTTAAAATGAGACTATTTATTACTAAATATTATGACTTTTCAGGATCAAATGAAGTAACAGATGCAAAAACAAAGTATAAACCCAACAAATCCCTGTACCTCCCCTCAGTACAGTCAGTTTATAACTATGTGCAAATAAAAATTACAAGCAAGAGTTCATTTTGTCTATGCACTCTAAGAGGCCAAAAACTACATTATTTTCGGTTTTCTTTTTAAGATTTATTTATTTATTTATTTATTTGAAAGTCAGAGTTACACAGAGAGAGAAAGAGAAGCAGAAAGAGAGAGGACTTCCATCTGCTGGTTCACTCCCCAACTGGCCGCAAGGGCCAGAGCTGTGCCGATCCGAAGCCAGAGCCAGAAGCTTCTTCTGGGTCTCCCACACGGTGCAGGGGCCCAAGGACTTGGGCCATCTTGTACTGCTTTCTCTGGCTATAGTACAGAGCTGGATCAGAAGTGGAGCAGCTGGGACCCAAACTAGTACCCATATGGGATGCCAGCACTGCAGGCCACAGCCTTACCCAATATGCTACAGCGCCAGCCCCAAACTATGTTATTTTCAACCAGAAATGTTCAGCACTTGGCATAGAAACATGTTGACAATTGTTTCTTTTTTCTTTTTTTAAAGATTTTATTTATTTTATTTGAGAGTTAAGAGTTACAGACAGTGAGAGGGAGAAACAGAGAGAAAGGTCTTCCTTCCATTGGTTCACTCTCCAAATGGCCTCAACAGCCGGAGCTGCGCTGACCAGAAACCAAGAGCCAGGTGCTTCTTCCAGGTCTCCCATGCTGGTGCAGGGGCCTAAGCACTTGGGCCATCTTCTACTGTTTTCCCAGGCCATAGCAGAGAGCTAGATTGGAAGTGGAGCAGCCGGGACTGGACCAGCACCCATATGGGATGCCTGCGCCGCAGGAGGAGGATTAACCTGTGCCACAGCACCGACCCAGACCATTGTTTCTAATCTCCAATATTTTTATCAGTATGTTCAAAGAAATCAGGGTCCATGGGACCATTAACTATTTTCTCTAAGCTTCTGAGCCCAAATAGAATGTGCTTATAAGAAGATATTAGAATGAATAACTTTTTATACTGATTACTTTAATGTTTAAATAGTACCTCTTTGCTCCTGAGACCATAAAGGAATAGATTACAGAAGACTTGGGCTTAGGCTTTCTGCTTATCCTGGCCTAGCAAATACCCTGGTTGAGAGAATCAAGTCCTTGTAGAATTTGGCCTCACTGTTTCTAGTCTATGCAAGACTTTCTATTAAAAATGAAAACTAATAAAAACTAGCCATGAGAGGAAATACAAGTATGAGATGAAGTCAAGCCAATCGTCATATTTTGTATGTTTTAAGTAGTTAGCAGTTCAAAACCTGGGTTTTTTTTTTTTTTCCTCTCTTTTTTTAATCAGACTACTGAGTATACTCCCCATTACCTACCTCATCCCATGGTGTTAGAGATAGGCTACAACTGTGTAACTCAGAATGACTGGGCTGTTACTAATACCAGCACTGCTGACATTTTCCTAGTAAGTTTTATGTCATTAACATTAATGTTATTCATACACCCTTTTCTCTCGCTAATGGGCAGCCAGAACATAAAAACTTGAAAACAAAGCCAAAGGCATTACTAGAAGAGAGTTGGAGATTTATTTTTTTTAATATCCATTACGCCTAGCAGTTCAGTAACCAGTGCTTTTGAGGGGCTCTAAGGAGAGTACTTCTTGTCACACATTCTCTGGGATAGAGAACTAAATGGATATGTTGCCTCTGGATTCAATATGTATTTGTGGAGAATCTTTCTTTTCATTTTACTATCAACTTCTAATAAACTGAGGTATCTACTTTGCAAAATACAAGATAAGTTATGCACTTCCAAACACACTTTTGTATAAATGATTCGGTCTCTTAATAGTCTTCATTTCTGTCTCACTGATTTTCAAGTTTCAACACAGTTTTAAAAAATAAGGATTTAGACATGAGATAATATTCCTAGAAAAATAACCAAGACATTTCAAGTTATTATTTCTACAGGTATTTTTTAGTATTTCCACCCTTGAGGATGTTTATAATAGTCAACCAGTATCATTATTCCTTTTTTCTCTAATGTTTAATAAATCTGCAACTTTGATATTATATTTTATCATGAGAATCATACTGATATCTCTATATGTGAACCCAAATGGCAATATGAATTTGTGATAGCTTGTTTTTGTATTAATACCTATATTCTGTAATGTATATTGTACGTATATGTATGTTTATTGTAAATACATTTGACTTTATATATTCACAGATTATTTATATAGAGGCATAAAAAAACAGGCCTAGTCAGTCATGGGTGTTCATTATATATAAATGTTATTGGGGATGCAAAGATATAAAAGATAGAAGAACCTAGTAATTGCCTTTAAGATCAGAGCACAAAGCATTAGTTTGGATTTTACAAGGCCAGCCAGCAACAAAAGAGCAGTAATTTATGAGCTCAGCGTAAAAGAATAGCATAATTGCATTAAAAATTAATGCTAATGAACACTAAAATGGGGAAGGTGGTTATGATGAAAGTTTGTATTCATCTTCCCTGGTTTGAATGATGGCTAGTGGCTTGATTAATGGCTTAATTTCTATCAATTAGCGGGGAAAAAATCTCCTGCGAGACAAGGGTAAATTGAGCATTGAATTACATATCTTGCTTTTGTGTGCTAAGAAAAAAGAGCTGCGTATCTCTGATATTAGCCACAGTGACAAATGTGGTGTGCCCCGCGATGTCTGCATTAGCTCTCCTGACAGGCGAGTGGTGTGTGGTTATGGGGTGTTTGGAGATGGCTGGCAGACAGCATTCACTGCAAGTTCCTTAGAAACGTACAACTCTTCCATCTACAGAATTTTAATTAGAGTCAATAAGAATTCAAGAATTAAAATGGACAGCAAACAGCAACTGCAGAGTCTGTGTTCTAGCCTATTAATCTGGTATACCTCAAATTATATTCCTTTCTTTCATCTGTTAAAATAAGAAGATTTCCAGTAGCTTTAGTTTTGTTGGAACTATTATTTCTTACCGCTCTATTTAAGTGGATTGGACTGCATAATTCAATAGTTTATGTAGTTGGACTACACAGTGGTTACTGGTTTAGCCAAATTCACGAAAACCGTTCTAGGTTTTTGTCACAATAATTGCTGCACAGTAAATAAAGAACAACTCTAAATTTCCTTCTTTGGTTGTTTGCAGGCTTAGGGTGGCAGGGAAGGCAAGGGTGTCTAGGAATGTTATGTTTTTTGTTCAGTTATAAAGGCTTTTGGAAAGTGACATATGCAGCTGTTTAAAAGCTTTTTTCATACATAAAAATTATGTTTATACATCTGTGATCTCTCAAGATAATACCTGAAAAACAGTCTATATCTCTTCTACAAAAAAAGCCACATTTTGTTTTCCTAAATGAATAAGTATTAAAATGCTTTCAGAACAAGACCAAGAATATTTATTATTTTCTAGGAAGTGGATGGGATAGCAGAAAACATAATTTGTTGCTTTGCAAGAGTGCATCCATTTTACTGGGAAATAATGACTGAATCACAATTCAAGGATTGGATTCTCTCACCAGCAAGCCATGTGACTGTGGCCGAGTTGCTTATCAGCCTCAGTTTTTCATCTTTACAGTGAGAGTGTTAGTATTATCTCTCATAGTTGTGACAGTTAAATTCATGTGATGGCTTAGCACAGAGTCCCTGAAATGGTCAATTTGTGCCACCACTGCTTTTCCATGTTCTGTTCTCAGAGCAGCTCATGTGGTCTTCTTAACAACTGCTTCATGGGAAGCTTTGTCTCTGTGGCCTCCCTCCAGAAAGGCATTGCAAATGCACATCGACAGGAAGAGTTCTGTGAGTCCACGCACACTAGACTGAAATGCAGTTGCTTTAAAACGTTGTTTCTCTCATGTACAAGTGCCTTCGGGGTAGCTGGTGTTGTGACACTTCCCTAGGACCAGGCAGAACCTCCCGTCTGTCCGGTGAGTCGCTGCAACCCGGGTAACCGCGGGTCAGCCAAACACTGCGTCCCCACTCACCTAGCAAGCCATGATTCAGTGGCGGCACTGGGGTCTTGGTGAGCAGTTAACAACCTTCTGTGCCTTCTTGGACATACAGACAGGCCTGCCCTCCGCTGTGTCCATTCCCAGTCCCCTCCTCCAGTCATTCCCACAATCCTGCCACCCCACAGGTATTACTCCAGGTGTGTGAGCCACAGTATGTATGGCTTTAAACCATCCTAACAGAAATTTGTAAACACAAACATCATAGCCAACTTCCATGTCTAGTACTGTTACTGAATTAGCACTTTAGAGCTACCACTAGTGACAAACCATTGCTTATTAAGTCCTTTTAATGCTTCATTAGTCACGTGCTGAACACAAGCATCATCTCAGATTTGCCTGGCTTACTCCTTCACATAGTGCTTTATTTTTTTTAAAGATTTCTTTTCTTTCCTCTTTTTCTCCCTTTCTTTTTGTATTTTCATTTATTTATTGAGAGACAGAGAGAGCTCCCAATTGCTGGTTTACTCCCCAAATACCTGCCAATGCCAGCATGCTAGGCCAAGGCCAAAGCTGGGCGCCAGGAACTCAATCCAGGTCTCCAACGTGAAGACTCAGTTGTTTAAGCTGGAGTCAGGAGCTGCAGGCTAGACCCTCTGTGTGATTTAACCTCTGAGACAAATGCACCCCCCCCCATTGTTCTTTCTGCTGAAATATTACCACATCAAGGAGTGCTTCCCTGGTTAGTGTGTCTAGAGCAGTTCCCCTTCCTCCAGTGTAGTCCTCTTCTCTGTTCTCTTTGGAATTTTATTTCCTTGTTTATAATTTTCCTGTTAAAATTTAAACTCCATAAAGAAAGAAACTCTTACTCATTTCCAAATCCTTAGGATATGAAACGATGTCTTGTACATTGACTGTGCTCAGATATTTGAATGGAGAAAGAGGAGAGAAGAGTGAAGGGTAGCAAGTCTCTCAAGCATCTTGTGATGTTTAGATTATTGTTATCCCAATGCCACGGATGAGAAAACCGAGACTGACACTGCTTGAACCGCTTGTACAGGGCCACAAAGCTAGTATGGAGCAGTCAGGGTTTAACCCTGACAGTCCAAACCCAAGGCCCTTAAAACTAACCAAATACATTTAATTTCTTAAGTTGCTAAAACTTCCTATGATTTGACAATTTTCCCCCATGAAGTTTTTTTTGTTTTGATGGTTTCTTTAATGCTGTTTAATTTACAGTTATTCAACAAATATTTCTTGACTGCTTACTAAATAATTGAGCACACTCCACTAAGTTCTGGAGGTAACACAAAGAGGTATGTCCCCTGTAATTGAGGAGATGAAACTTCTACTCACAAAAAAGATTAATCTCACTGAAAGACGGCATATGCTAACGCTCAATGAATTATAGAAAAGGTCCCTTTTCTCACAGGTGGCAAGAGAGAAGATATAATCAAAAGGTAGGCATTAAGCATAGTCCTAACTTTCAGGGAGGATTCGCCAAAGAGCATTCCAAGTGAGTCACTCAGTGTGATTTTTTCTTTTTTCTGAAAATAAAGCATAGCCTGATGCCCAGTTCACTTATGCTTACTTAAATGTTTAACAGAAATTCTTCTTCACTGGTACAATCACATAGAAGTTATTCCTATTACTTAGTCTGATATGGTAAGCAGTTGAATATAAGGTGAGCTTTTCTTGGACCCCATCCAACAGGGGTATTATTAGACATTTCACGAGGTTCACTGACGTACAACTCAGCATAGATTTTCCCAAAGACTAATAAACAAGCCCAATTCCACTTAAGTTTTTTCATCTTGCAAGTTATTTGTGTTTATCAGTTCCAGAAATTCATCCCCAGGGACATTGGCCTTATGAGCAACCTTAAAATGTTGCAGATAGATGGATTTCTAATGTTTTGTATGCTTTTTAAGAGAAACATTTTTAATGTACTATTAGGAAAGGAAAAGCAATGACTGTGTTAAGATTTATATTCATGAGAAATTATTTTAATAACTGTAAAATTCCAAGTAAGCTTTATGAGATGCTTTGTGTGTTTTATAACAGCCATCTTTGGCATACAAGTTTGTTGCTGTTTGCTTTTTTCTCATTCTTGTCAAGCACTTGAAAATGGTTTACATTTCCAAGGCTTTTTTTTTTAATCTATTGTGTGCCATAAAAAAGGAAATTCATGGATGTTTCCCTTCTTGACTAATATTTGAGTCAATTTAATCTGAGAATAAGACAATCTTTTGTATTATTCATGTATTTGTAGCAATACTGTTGGTATATACATATTTTTTTTCCTCTGGAAGAAAATTGTAAGTAACTCAGTAACTGTGGGGCCCACTGACCCAAATTCTTTATAACATAAAATGCTTTTTAACTTTAGGGAAATTCATAAAATATTAATATTCAAAAGGAGTCCGTTGAACGGGAGATCTTGGTATGTCTGAGATAGCTTTCGTGACTCCTTGCCTTTCATCCAATTACATCTTGGGCAATAGTGCCATCTGCTGTTCACAACTTAGAGTTACTGTTAGGGGAGGTAGGTCTATGTTTATATTCTACAAATACAGTAGACTAAAAATTTGCCTTTACAAATGAAAGGTTTATATTGGATATTCTCATCTTTACTTACCATTTTTAAATTTGCATATAACTTGATAATGATTTTAAATAAAGCTTTTTAAACTTTGTGAAATTCATTACAAATATAACTTGAACTCATAGGAGAGGCTAATTTTTATAATACAATGTCAACAATAACTAAAGAATATTTGGTTTTAATTTTTCATAACAAAAGGAACAAATACAGCCTGTGCAGTGAGTTAGTATTGATTCTCTTCATCTATAGTAACTTGGCTTTCTGATTCCCTTATTTCTTATTTTACTGTGAATTTTATGTCCCTTCTGATATCTGACAAACAACATATGCAAGTTCTATATTTCCCAGTTGGTGCTTATTTAAGAAAATCACCAAGTGCTAATGGATGTCTTTTCATGATTATCATTTTCTTTCTCTCAGTAACTTTATTACTTGTCTATTTTTGCCTTATGGCTGATGAATATAGGATACTGTAACATAAATGATAACTAGTTTTAAGACGCATTTTTCACAATATTACAATTGACACATGATTTTTAAATACTAGATTGGCATGTATAATTAAAGAAAATTATCAATTTTTTTCCTATGTCTGTTGTTTTCAGACACCACAGAACTAAACTATTAAAAGGCTGAAAATGTAAGTCTTCCATGAATCTCTCCAATTTTAATTTAAACATCGCTTTCTTACAACCAGTAAAATGAATCCCACATTGAAAGATAAAAGCTGTGCCGGTTTATTTTCATATTAGAAGTCAGGCAAACTGGCTTTTTCCTATCTGCCCTGTCACTTTGTTATTCCTGTGGTGATCTTTAAAGAAGCACAGTGAAAATGTTCTGTTTTTCTCTAATCTTTCTTCTTCTTTCCTTTATAATTTCTCCAGTGCTGTTTGTTAAGCATACTAGCCCTTGCTCAGCTTCAGCAATAACACTTTTATTTGTATCAGGAGCTGGTTGTATGTTCACATTTAAAGCTACAAACACCACAAGCTTTAGACATCAAGTCTTGTTTGCGAGTTCACCTCTGACATTTAATACTAATGATGTGCTTTGCAAATCCAAATTGGAGGATATGTTAGAGAATACATTCCAAGGGATCCAATACTTGATATGTATGAGACATCATCCTGAAGTCAGAAATAATGTCTCTTGGTTGGGAATTAGTGATTATGAAATAATCGTAGTGAAACTAATTAAGACCAAGAGGAGCAAATGTTTTCATATTGGCATTAAAGCTGGATCTCATGGAATGGTACCCACTGTGACTTTACCCTGCTGTATTAACATTACTACATATGTGTAATTGTGTTAATATTAAGAAATTAGCTGGACAAAGAATCTCTTGTTTCACATACTAAGTACATTGCATAATTAGAATTCAAAGTAGCTTTTGTTCTAAAGGCCTGTGGAACTATTTGCTCTTCAGTGGCGCTCTGTGTGTATGCTTGCATGTAAGCAAGACAGTGTATTCCACCCAAGATGTGAGTGTTGCCTGTGGTGGCTGCTACTTCCAGACATTCCACTCACAGTTTCTCACTTGAGAAAAGACTGGCTATATCTTCCAGAGACACATCTTCGAAAGAGCTCTTTCCCACAAATAAACCAAAGCTTGCATAAGACTAGGTAATTGTAATTTGTGATTAGCCAGAAATTCAGACAAAGATTTTTTAGAAAACATTTCTATCTTAATTTATAAAGCCAACTTTCTTTTCATACTCTATATTTATCTCCATAGTAACTTTTAACCTTTTCAGTTAGAGCTTCTGGGATGTAACAATTTCTTTAATGTAAATAATTCCACTTGTCAGAAGAGTTATTACTGTGTGTGTATGTTTTGTTTTGTTTTGAAATATATAGCTTTCTTGTTTTCTTTTAAAGACTTATTTATTTATTTGAAAGGCAGCGTTACAGAGAGAGAGAGAGAAAGAGAGACAGAGAGGGACCTTCCATCCACTGATTCACTCTTCAAATGGCTGCAGTGGCCAGGCCGGAACCAGGAGCCATGAGTTTCCTCCAGTTCTACCACGTGGGTGTGGGGACCCAAGCACTTGGGCCATCCCCCACTGCTTTCCCAGGCGCATTAGCAGGAAGCTGGATTGGAAATGAACCAGCCAGAGCTCAAACCGGTGCCCATGTGGGATGTCAGCACTGCAGATGGTGGCTTCACCTGCTGTGCCATAGCACCATTCCCCCAGCCCCACTTTTTTTTTTTTTTTTAAGCAGAGACAGAGGTCCCATCCACTGGTTTGTTCCCCCAGATGCCTGAACCATCCATGGCTAGACCCAGGACAAAGCTGGGAGTCAGTAACTTAATCCAGGTCTCCCACATGAGTGGCAGGAACCCAATCACTTGAGCCATCATTGGCTCCCTCCCAGGGTGTACATCAATAGGAAGCTAGAATCAGATACGGGGTCTAGACTCAAACTCAGGCACTAACTATGGGATGCAGGTGTTCCGGATGGCATCATAACTGCTGCACCAAATGCTTGCCTCTACAGTTGTTTCTTAGAAAGTAAATCCAGTTTTTATCTGTGAAATCTAGATCCCAAAATTTTTAGTTGCCTTAACTATGTAATGGCTCCTAATTCAGCTATAGATTCATACCTGCTTAGAGCAGAAGTTTAAACAGCAAGGCTCTGAACCATAATGTTATTTTTTTCCACCCAGCTGGCATGTAAAAAAGAAATGCAGGGGGCCAGCACTGTGGTATAGCAGGTAAAGCCACCACCTGCTGTGCTGGCATCCCATTTGGGCACCAGTTTGAGTCCCGGCTGCTCCACTTCCAATCCAACTCTCTGCTATGGCCTGGGAAAGCAGTGGAGGATGGCCCAAGTCCTTGGACCCCTGCACCCACATGGGAGATCTCAAAGAAACTCTTGGCACCTGGCACCTGGCACCTGGCTCCTGGCTTCGGATTGGCACAGCTCTGGCCACTGTGGCTGTTTGGGGAGTGAACCAGCGGATGGAAGACCCCTCTCTCTCGCTCTCGCGCTCTGCCTTTCCTTCTCTCTGTGTATAACCCTGACTTTCAAATAGATAAATAAATCTTTAAAAAAAAAAAAAAAACTTAAAAGCCTTCCTACTATATTAGCATAGATTACCTGGAATCAAGAGTTCCTACTCAGCAATGTTTTAGATTTTAGATGAGAGTCTTCCTTGGAATGTTATATTTGTGGATCTGGGGAGGGGCGAAGAATTTCTTTTTTTAAAAAAAGATTATTTATTTGAAAGAGTTACATGGAGAAAGAGAGGCAGAGGGAGAAAGAGAGAGAGATCTTCCATCTGCTGGTTCACTCCCCAGTTGGCCGCAACAGCCAGAGCTGCGCCAGTCCGAAGCCAGGTTCCTCTTCCAGGTCTCTCACGCGGGTGCAGGGGCCCAAGGACTTAGGCTATTTTCCACTGCTTTCCTAGGCCATAGCAGAGAGCTGGATCAGAAGTAGAGCAGCCAGGTCTCAAACTGGCACCCGTATGGGATGCAAGCCCTGCAGGCAGTGGCCTTACCTACTGCACCACAGGAATTTCTTGTTGTAGTAAAACTGTAATATCTTCATCATATTTCATAAGTAGTAAAATTTCCTCATAGAAAGAAAGAACGTTGCTTAGAGTGTTAACAAGCTTATACCAAAATACACTTACATTATACTCTTCTTTTTTTAGACCAAGCCACCCTGGTAGAACAAGTGAAAAGAGTAAAAGAAATTGAAGCTATTGAAAGTGATTCTTTTATTCAGCAGACATTCAGGTCAAGTAAAGAAGTCAAAAAGGTAAGTTTTCATCCAGGCATTATGAATCAGACTTTGGGTGCCAACTGAAGAGGTGCTTTATTAATGCATTTTTTCTAAAGAATGAATGTTTCTTCTAGTAGATGAAGTAGGCTTAGAGACTGTCAGGTTTGTTATTGAAAGAGAGAGAGAGAATGAATCAGTGAGAATCAGCTCAAGCTTAACTTGCATAAAAATATACTGTAAAAATGTGTCTGATGCCATTTTTATTTTATAATTCATGGAGAAGACAAAAAGTAAGATGTCAGCTTTATAGTTCTTTTTTTTATTATTAGACAGAGCTAGACAGTGAGAGAGACAGAGAGAAAGGTCTTCCTTCCATTGGTTCACCCCCCAAATGGCTGCTACAGCCAGAGTGCTGCGCCAATCCAAAGCCAGGAGCCAGGTGCTTCTCCTGGTCTCCCAAGTGGGTGCAGGCGCCTAACCACTTGGGCCATCCTCCACTGCCTTCTTGGGCCACAGCAGAGAGCTGGACTGGAAGAAGAGCAACTGGGGCTAGAACCCAGCGCCCATATGGGATGCCAGCACTGCAGCCGGAGGATTAACCAAGTGAGAACTTTATGGTTCTATAACAAGTAATAAGCATTTCATGAACATACATAGTTTTCTTTTCAAATGTATACATCTATTTTTTAATTGACTGCTAGAGAATAATTAGAAACTTATACAAATAGTAATATATATCTTCAGTCTTTGCCAATTGGGTGTCACTCAACTCTACTAAGGAGGCTTTGATTGACATTTTATTTCTGTTGACTTTTCCTTAGTAAGACTGGTTTTAGGAATTTTCTTATGTTTCTCCAGTAGGAAAAGGCATTTTAAGGTAGAAACTTATTCTGTAATAACATTCATGTAATAAAGATATGGTTATAGTTACCACTTGTTCTCAAATATTCTATAAGTATATTCAGGGCTGTATAACTGATGAATGTAATATTTATTAATTTTTCCTCTGATGTCAGATATTTAAGTAGTTTTAAGTTTAGAAGTATAACATAAATACTTGCAAATAATCATTACTATCTTCTTAAAATAAAATTTTCAAGTTGGAGTTCTTTGTTAAAAGTTGACATTGTTTATTTTAACACATATCCAAAGTCATCCACCAAAAGCACTGTACTGGTTCAAATCTCACCCAAAAGTGCAAACTGTCTGCCTCTCACATCATGGTTAACACAAGGTCCTATCAGCCAGTTTCATTTCTACTAATCTGATAGGTGAAAACAGACATACTGTTTTCATTAGCACTCTCGTTGTTACTAGTTATCTTTCAATGACCATACACTTTTTAAATAATGAATTAATGAGATAGAAATCGAGCATGTGTTATGTGGTAGGCACAGAACTCAGTAGCCTTGGATAATCCATAGTACCTGCTTTGTCAGTATGTTGATTGCATTTGAACTTTGGATAGTTCGACATCACAATGCCTGAAAAATGGAGCTGTGAAATTCATAATCATAAAAATACTTGCTCATTAGTTAATCTTGTTTGCATATTATGAGGATACTTATACTTACAGAATTACTGGGATTATTTTTTTTTTAAGATTTATTTATTTACTTGAAAGTCAGAGTGAGAAGGAGAGGCAGAGAGAGAGAGAGTCTTCCATCCGCTGGTTCACTCCCCAAAATGGAGTCACTTGCTTTCAGGCGTGAATGGCTTCACTGGCTGCAGCTGTGCCAATCCAAACCCAGGAGCCAGGAGCTTCTTCTGGGTCTCCCACATGGGTTCAGGGACCCAAGGTCTTGGGCCATCTTCTACTGCTTTCCCAGACCATAGCAGAGAGCTGGATCTGGAGTAGAGCAGCTGGGACTCAAACTGGCACCCGAATGGAACGCCGACACTGCAGGTGGCAGCTTCACTCGCTGCACCACAGCACCAGCTCTGCGATTATTTTTGAAGGTTTATTTATTTATTTGAAAGGCAGAGTGACAGAGACAGAAGGAGAGACATGGTGGGGGCCGGGAGTGGGAGGGTGGGGAGTGGGGATGGGATCATTCATACACTGGTTCATTCTCAAAATGTCCCCAAGAACTGGGGCTATTCCAGGCCGAACTCCATCCAGTCTTCTTCATGGGTGGCAGAGACTCAAATACTTCAGCCACCACCTGCTGCCTCCCATGAAAATTAGTAAAAAGCTAGAGCAGAAGGAGAATAGCCCAGACTCAAACCAACCAAACACTCTAACCTGGGTGCACACATCCTAAGCAGCAACTTAATCTGTGCACCCACCTCTAAAATTTTTTTAAAATTTATTTTCCTACTGTTTATTTTCTAAAATTCACCCTGATTTATCAGTTCTCATTTGATTATTTTATAATAAATTAGAATTTTCTTTCTGTGGAAATACTTATTCATCCATGGTCATTATACTGAGTTTTCTTCTAAACAATTTTTTCCTGTTTGATACAATTGTTATTGTTTCTCTTTAGATTTCTTTTTAATTCAGTCCCTCTCTTTCAAGAAAGTGTGCATTGAAAGGTAGGAAGTGGTGCCAACAGGAGAATGTGCTAAAAAAGCCTTAGGAAATAGCATTTAGTTTGGTGATTGCACAGTAGTCTAAAGTCTTAGTCATCCAACATTAGACTTTTTTTTATTAGTCATAATACTTTAAAATGATCAGAACAGCAATGATAGGCTAACAATGAGTAATTTCTCAGTCTATTGAAATATAAAATAGAAGGAAAATATATTAGTTCAGAAAGTGATATGCCTTGCTAGTTTCTAAAATATCTGTGTCTGCAATATAATACAGAGATTCAGGATGCCCAAGAATCTGAATTATTTATGAGGAGATTACTTAGCAAAGGGAGGTAAATTATCTTGAGAACTATTTCATCTAGATCATGGGGAGATATGATAGGCTATCCCTGATGCATAGCAACAATTAACTGTCTTGAGGACTGAATTACCCATGATCCTAGTTTTAACATCTTTCCTCTGGACAGTTCTATATGCTTTGGTATGAAGTTTGTACCTTTGAAAAAGCTCTTCTATGCCAGTCATCCCTTCAGTTGATACAGTCTTTCTTTACCTGTGTTAATTCCACTAATTAAGCTATGGAGCTGTTACCAGAAAAGTGGCTATTATCAGTGACATGCTAGACACTATGTTTCCTGCAGCATGTATTGATTGAAATAGTTTAACTCTCTCAAACCATTTTTCTGAGTACAGAATCTGATAGCTCCTGTTATATCATTAACTTTAAGATTCAAGATACAATTTGTTTTCAAACTGTTGTTACAGAGTAGTTTCTTAGCAGTTATTCGATCCTGTTATTGTTGCATCTGGCAGATGACTGCCTGCCTATGTTGGAAAGGAGAGTAAATAACCTTGTGCCTGGGGGCCTTTAGTTCTTTTACTTGGAAGTACATTGTAAAACTAATTTTTCCTAACAGAACCACCAGGTGGCAGTGATACTCAAAACCACGATTGATTATGGCCATGTTGAGGCTTTGTTTTATAGTCAAAATAAACTTTTCTCTGACAATTTTAATCACTTAAGTAAAGAAGAAATCAATATTTCTCCCCTCATATTATTAGCATCCATTTTTAAGTAATAATTTCCATACTGTGATCCTAACCATTGAGAGTTTCACTTTATACAAGTGTGTGCTTATGTACTTCTCAAAGAAAATGGTAAGGTATTATGTAGGTAAAACTAGATTGTGTCTTTGGCAACTGGAATAGTAACTCTACATCATTTCAAGGCAACTCAACATGGACTGCCAGCCTCTTGTCCAGGTCTTATCACAGCATGGCTGAGATATGCAAAATTATACACACATCTTGTCTCTGTAAGGCAGCATACACCACCAAAGATTAATGTCCTGAGTCTCAATGAATTGGCATACTTCCCACTTTCCTCTATGCAGAATGTTGAGCTTTAGTACATGTTCTCAGCTTTATGAAGAATCAGTGTAACCTATCACTTAGGGCCATGAGCATTCTCAAACCAGTGTGTTGTAAACCTACACATGCTTGAGACCTTGGCTTCAAAATATAAGAAAGCTGTCAGATCAATCTAATACATATTTCTTTACATGCATATAAAAATTAATATTTTAATTTCCATGTGTTTCTAAATTTTGTGTTGTTCTTACTGTTGATTTCTAGTTTTATGCCTTTGTGGTCTGAGAAGATATAAGTATGATTTCAACCTTTTTAAATTTACTGACACTTTATTTGTGGCCTAATATATGGCCTGTGCTAGAGAATGTTCCATGTGCCAATGAGAAGAATATATATGCTGTTGGGTGAAATGTTCTGAAGATGTGTGTAAGGATCATTTCCTTAAAGTATGGTTCAACCCTGATTTATCTTGTTGATTTTCTGTTTGGGTGATATGGCAGTTGATGATGATGAATATTAAAGTCACCACTATTATTGTACTTGGGTCTGTCTCTCCCTTTAGGTCTAATAATATTTGTTGTATATATCTGAGTGATCTTATGGTAGGGGCAGATATATTTGTGATTGTTAGATCTTCTTTCTAAATCTATCCATTCATCAACATATAATATCCTCTTTAATTTCATTTTAGCGTTTTTGATTTGAAGTCTGATATGTCTGATATGACTATAGCTACTGCTACCTGTTTCTGGCTTCCATTTACATGGTATATCTTTTTCCAGTCCTTTATTTTAAGTCTTTATCTGTGAAGTAAATTATTGTATCTTTATCTGTGAAGTAAATTATTGTATCTTTACAATATCTTTATTATCTTCCATTTACATGGTATATCTTTTTCCAGTCCTTTATTTTAAGTCTTTATCTGTGAAGTAAATTATTGTATCTTTATCTGTGAAGTAAATTATTGTAGACAGCATATAGTTGGGTCTTATTTTTTTACCCATTCAGCAAACTGTATCTTTTGACTGGGGAATTAAATCTATTTATATTCAAGGTTAATATTGATAGATAAGAAATAACTCCTGTCATTTGGTTGATTGTTCCTGCTCTGTTAGTGAATTTGGTACTGTCATGTGTTTTCATAATGTTTGCTTATAACACAAGATTCCCGTCAGGATTTCTTACAAGGCTAGTCTAGTGGTAATGAATTCTCCCAGGGTTTTTTTTTTTTTTTTAAATATCTTACTTATTTATCCTTCACTTATAAAGAATAGCTTTGCCAGATAAAATATTATGATTGCAAGTTTTTTTTTTCTTCTAACACCTGGAAATATATATTGTCTTCATGCCTGTATGGTTTCTGTTGAGAAGTCTGTTAGTCTAATTTACTTTCCTTGCTATGTATCTTGACTTTTTTCTTTCACTGTATTTTGGATTCTCTCCTTTTCCTTATCGTTTGACAATTTGACTATTATACCTAGGAGAAAACCTTTTTTTATTGACTTTGTTTGGGGTTCCTTAAGCTTCCTGCATCTGGATGAACATATCCGTTTCAAGAATTGGGAAATTGAAAATTATTATTTGGTTCAGCTGGTTCTCAGTGATTTTTTTTTCTTCTCTCTACTTGAGGTATCCTTATCATATAAAATTTGTTCTCTTACTGGTATCCCATATGTCACATAGGCTTTTTTTTTAATTCTTTTTCATTTTCTCCCTTTCTCTCTCTTTTTCTTTTATCTGACTGTACTACTTCAAAAGTCTTGTCCTACAGATCACAAATTCTTTCCTACACTTGGTATATTATGCCTTTGAAGCTCTCATTGGTATTTTTTATTTCACTGATTGAAGTTATCAGCTCCAACATTCCTATTTGGTTCTTTTTAATTATTTCTCTTAATTGACCTTCTCATCCTATTATCTATTGTTTCCCTCACTTTTTTAAACTATCGATCTCTATTTGAAGAAACTAAAAAGGAAATAAAAAACTTCCTTGAAAAAAAGTGAAAATGAAAACACAAATATCAAAACCTGTGAGATACAGCAAAAGCAGATTTAGAAAGAAAGTTTATAGCAGTATATTGCTCACTCTGAAAAAATAGAAAGATCTCAAATGAACAATCTAATTATGCATTTCAAATATTTAGAAAAATAAAACAAACCCAAAATTAGCAGGAGATGGAAAATAATAAGAATCAGAGAAATAATCAGAGAAATAAATGAAATTGGAAAAAATACAGAAAATAAACAAAATGAAAAGTTGGTTTTTTGAGATAAAAAAAAGACAAATCTTTAAGCAGACCAACAAGAAAAAAAGAAAAGTCAAATAAATATAATTACAGATGAAAAAGGAGACATTACAACCAATACTACTGAAATACAAAGGATTATAAGAAACTACTATGGGAAATTGACATCTTTTCATTTTATTGTTTATAGCCCTTGGTGATATTCCTGTGGAACTATGGTCTTTTTACTTTTTACATGTTGAATTCTTTGTTTAGTGGAGCATTAAGGATTTGGTTATAATGTAAATTTAAAATACATTATCTCAAAATAAAAAGCTAGTACGAATAATTATATGCTAACAGACTGGAATATGCCTAGGAAATGGATAAATTCCTGGATACATATAACCTTCCATGATTAACTCAAGAAAATATAGAAAGTCTAAACAAAAACAGACCTATAACCAGTAATGAGATTGAAGCAGTAATTAAAAGTCTCTCATCAAAGAAAAGTCCAGGACCTGATGGATTCATTGCTGAATTCTACAAAGTACTTAAAGAGGAACTAACCACAATACTTTTTAAATTATTTCAAAGTATTCAAAAGTTTGGAACTCTGCCAAATTCTTTTTACAAGGCCAGCATCACTCTGATACCAAAACCAGACAAAGACACACAACACAAACAGAAAACCACAGACCAATATAGTTACAAAAATGCTCCACAAAATATTAGCAAACCAAATCCAACACTATATCAAAAAGATTCTACATCACTGTCAAGTGCATTTATTCCAGAGATGCAAATGTGGTTCAGTATTCACAAATCAATAAATGTTGTAAATCACATCAAAAGACTGAAGAACAAAATCTGTATGATCATCTCAATAAATGCAGAGAAAGCACTTGATAAAATTTGACATCCTTTCTTGATAAAACCCCTCTACAAATTAGGTATAGAAGGAACATACCTCAAAATTGTATAAGGCTATTATATATGACAAACCAATAGCCAGTGTCATGCTGAAAGGGAAAAGCTGAAAGCATTTCCCCTCAGATCTTGAACAAGACAAGGATGTTCAATTCCACCACTCTTACTCAGTATAGTACAGGAAGTATTAACAAGAGCAGTTAAGGAGGAGAAAGAAAGAAAGGGCATCAAAATGTAAAGGGAGGCAAACAAAATCTCCATCTTTGCAGGTGACGTGATGTTGTACATGGAAAATCCTAAACAGTCCACCAAAAAGTTGTTACTCCTGCTAAATCAATTCACTAATCTTGAGATACAAAAAAAAGTAGCATTTTTATGTACCAACAATGATCTTGCTGAAAAAGAAATCAGAAAAGCAATCTTGGGGCCAGCACTGTGGCGCAGTAGATCAAAGCCCTGGCCTGCAGTGCCACCATCCCATAAGGATGCCAGTTTGATTCCTGGCTTCTCCACTTCTGATCTAGCTTCCTGCTGATGCACCTGGAAAATCAACGGAGGATGGCCCAGGTCCTTGGGCCTCTGCACCCACCTGGGAGACCTGGAATAAGCTCCTGCTCCTGGCTTCAGATCAGTTCAGCTACAGCCATTGCAGCCATTTGGGAAGTGAACCAGCAGATGGAAGCTCTCTCCCTCTCTATCTCTACCTCTCTCTATATCTCTGTCTTTCAAATAAATAAAATAAATCTGAAAAAAAAAAAAAAGAAAAGCAGTCTCATTCACAATAAACACAAAAAATCAAGTATTTAGGAATAAATTTAGCCAAAGAAGTGAAAGATCTCTACAATGTAAATTAAAAAACATTGATGAAAGTAAACATCAAGGGCACAGAAAAGTAGTAAAATATTCTTTGCTGTTGGATCAGAAAAACTAGTATCACTAAAATGCTTGTATTATCTAAAGTAATCTACAGATTCAATGTAATCCTATCAAAATACCATTGTTAACAGAGTAAGAAAAAAAATTCCTAAAATTCATACGAAATCACAAAAAAGAGAATATGAGAATAGCCAGATCAAACATGAGCAAAACAAAATCGAGCTTGGAAGCATCACGAATACTGGCAGTGACGTGGACAAAGGGGAACTGTTATACACCATTCATGGGAATATAAATTAGTACAGCCACTATGAAAAACAGTATGGAGATTCCGTTAAAAACTAGAAATGGGGAATAGCATCGTGGTATAGCAGGTAAAACCACTGCTTGCAATGCCAGCTTCCCACATGGGCACCAGTTTGTGTCCCAGGTGTTCCACTTCCTAACCAGCTCCCGGGAAAAGCAGGGGAAGGTGGCCCACATGTTTGGGTTCCTGCCACTCACATTGGAGACCCGCATGAAGCTCCTGGCTCCTGCCTTAGGCATGACCAAAGGCTGGCTGTTGTGGCTGTCTCAGGAGTGAACCACTGGGTAGAAGATATATAGATATAGATATATAGATATATAGATATAGATATAGATATAGATATAGATATATCCCTCTCCCTCTTTACTTCCCTCTCTCTGTAACTCTGACTTTCAAAATAAATAAACCTTTTAAGAAACAGAAACTGGAAATGGAGCAGCCATGTTGACCCAACAATTCCACTACTGGGTATGTACCCAAAAGACACAGACTCATCAAAGAGTTAACTCCTTCACATGTTTATAGCAGCACTGTTCACAGTAGCCAATATATGGAATTAACTAAGGTGTCTATCATCAGATGAATGGATAAAGAAAATGTGGCATGTGTACACATTGAAATACTATTCAACTAAACAAAGAATGATTCCTGTCCTTTGTTTGCAGCAAAATAGATGGAACTGGTGGACATCATGTTGAGTAAAACAAGCCAGACAAGAAAGACAGATACCATATTTTCTCCTTTATATTTGGGAGCTAATTTTTTATTAAAAAATCTGAACACAGAATGTTGATTACTAGAGGTTGGGAATCCAAAAATATTTTTGGATTAAAACAATAGAGGAACTTGGGTGTGGTTCATTATTGGTGACAAACATATTAATATGAGATGTTAATAGGGGACATGGGGTGAGGTATATTTGGGAACTCTTTGTAAAGATTAAGTTTATGGAAAAAAAACTTTACACCAAAATAAATAAAAAGATTTCAAAAAAAGTATTTTGATGAACATTGTTAGTAGTTAGCTTTAGTATTCATAAATACCTCCATATTTGAAAATAGTTTATAGAATAGGTTTTTCTTATTTTGCTTGACTTCCCAAACATAAATACCCAAATTATCTAGCCTTCAGGGCCTTGTTTCATGATATAAATCTCTCCTATAGCTGTAGACCAGCTCTCATCACCATAAAAATAAATTATTTAATTGAATAAAATACTTCACATGATATTTTGAAGGTGGATCTTGACATCATCACCTGCAAAATAGCTCAGAATTTGTTTCCTTTCAACTGTCTGCAGCCACAACCCTAATCCAAGTCATCTCCTCACTTGGTACCTAGGTCGCAGCCCTTCATCAATCATCCTGTTCTTTTTGCATTTCTCAGTACAGAACCTACCTAGCAACCAGAACAATCTTTTTGAGCTTCTGGTACTGACCAACACAGAATAACTGGTTTCAAATTCATCCTCTCATCATAAACAACTATAGAACTTAACAAGAAACATGAGGCTTTATTTTCAGACATCAAACAATAGCCCACACAGGACTGGTGATCTTTGAGAGAAGGGAAACAAGATGAGTCCCAAAATGTCCAAAGTTTTGCCTGGAAGCAGTTTCCTGCTGTGTTGCTAGGAGGTGATACCCAAGCAGAGTGATGATGTGGCTGAGTTAAAGAAGCAGTGACCCTAGTTCTGGACTGAAGTGTCCCATTGCTTACTGTGCATCTCTGGCCTTTCTGATATTCAGACACACCCAGGTATTCCCCACCCAAGATCTTTGTAGTCAGCCCTCAGTCCAGAGCAGTAATCCTGTTCCTCCTCACAGACCTGGCTCCTTCTCATTCTCAAGGTCTTAAATTTCACCTGAGAGACAGTGCTTCTATATACTCCACGAAAAGTAGATCCTCCTCCCCAGTCTCCATCATTCTCTGTGTCAGCACCTTTTTTTACTGCTTGAGAGCATGTACTACAATGGTGATTGTGTATTTATTTTGGTATTTATCTGTTTTTCATCATCTACTGCATTAGCAACATGTAACCTCCACTTGGCACAGAGAACCTATCTGTTTTTTTCTTCCTGTGTACCCAGTGCTTAACAATTAGGAGTGCTCAGTAAGTACTGGTTAAGTAGATGAGTTTCCAACTCTAAGATAAATGACTAAGAAAGGAGTAAATAATTCACGCCTATGTCATTCCGCACAGCTTTTCCCCAGTGATGTCTATTTTGTTCTTCCTTCAGTGAATAGATATTCCAAGTAGGTATTTCTTTTCAAAAGAAAATGGAAATTAAGGAATAATAAGTTCAGAACCAGTAGCTCTAGAAAAAACACTACATAGTGGAATTAACCTCCCTTTCATCTTGGGTAGGTTTTTTTATTTTAATTTCTACTTTTAGATTCTAATCCATATCATTTTATCCCTGCAACATTATGCTAATCAGTCACTTTCCTGGCTTTCTGTCTCAGCAAAGAAGATATTGAAGTTTGCCTGAGTAAGCACTATACTGTTGGCTGTGTCAAGGCAGGAACAATGCTTTATCAGTCTTCGTGTCCCTAGCACTTAGTGCACTGCATAGTATGTAGTGAACTCTCAGTAAATGGGGAATGAATTGAGTGTCTACAGTTAGCCAGATGTTGGAAGAAATCCTACAGTATTTTTCTCAAAGATATGACTTGATTTTTTCTGAACACTTCTATATATTTTTAATATTTTAATTAGCCTGAAGAGATAAAACTTTGAGTCCATCAGCTGATGAGTGGATACATAAAATGAGGTAGAGCAATACAATGAAATATTATTTAGCACTAAAAAGGAATGTATTATTGATGCATGCTGCAACAAGGATGAACCTTAAAATCATTATTCAGAATGAAAGAACCAGTCACATCAGGCCACCTATTTTATGAAATAAAATATATTTTAAAATTAATATCTAGGGGCTGGCACTATGGCACAGTGAGTTAATGCCCTGGCCTGAAGCGCCAGCATCCCCTATGGGCGCTGATTCTAGTTCCAGCTGCTCCACTTCCGATCCAGCTCTCTGCTATGGCCTGGGAAAGCAGTAGAAGATGGCCCATGTCCTTGGGCCCCTGCACCCCCGTGGGAGACCCGGAAGAAGCTCCTGGCTCCTGGCTTCAGATCAGCGCAGCTCCAGCTGTTGCGGCCAATTGGGGAGTGAACCATCAGATGGAAGACCTCTCTCTCTCTCTCTTGACTTCTCTCTCTCTGCCTCTCTTCTCTCTGTGTAACTCTGACTTTCAAATAAATAAAATAAATCTTTAAAAAAATATGAAATATCTAGAATAGGAAAACTCACAGAGAGAGTAGATTAGTGGTTGCCTGGGAGTGAAAAGGTTGGGGGGAATGGAGAACAGTTGCTCATGGGTATGGGGTGTAGGGGAAGGATGACGAAAATGTTCTAAAGTTGACTGAAACAGTTGGCACCCAATTCTGTGAGTATGCTTATTGCCTCTGATTGGAGTATATACTTTGGATGGGTGAGCTGTGTGGTACACATAGCCAAAATTGTGCTGGAGTAAAACTGTATTTTAAAAAATAATAATAAATGAAAAACCCTTGAATTTTCTTTTAATACCTAAAGAGGCTAACTAAATGCTGAATATTTGTTGCTATCTTGGTTTGATTAATATTATTTATTTATTTGAGAAACAAAGAGGAAAAAAACAGAGTTTCTACCCACTGTTTCACTCCCCAAATGCACACAAAGAGCTGGGCTGGGCCAGGGCCTGGGCTGGAGCCAGGAATGTGAAACACAATCCATGTCTCCCACAAAATTGGCAGGAACGCAGTTATTGAGCCATCACCCCTGCCTCATGGGTTCTGCATTGGCAGAAGGCTGGAGTCAGAAATCAAACCCAGGCCGGCGCCATGGCTCAACAGGCTAATCCTCCGCCTTGCGGTGCCGGCACACCGGGTTCTAGTCCCGGTCGGGGCGCCGGATTCTGTCCCGGTTGCCCCTCTTCCAGGCCAGCTCTCTGCTGTGGCCCGGGAGTGCAGTGGAGGATGGCCCAGGTGCTTGGGCCCTGCACCCCATGGGAGACCAAGAAAAGCACCTGGCACCTTGCTCCTGCCATCGGATGAGCGCGGTGAGCCGGCCGCAGCGCGCTGGCCGCGCCGGCCATTGGAGGGTGAACCAATGGCAAAGGAAGACCTTTCTCTCTGTCTCTCTCTCACTGTCCACTCTGCCTGTCAAAAAAAAAAAAGAAAGAAATCAAACCCAGGCACTCTGATGTGGGGTACTCAACCACTAGGCTAAATGCTTGCCCTGATGAATAGGATTTAGATATGGATAAATATGCATATGTTTCAATAGTATAGACTCACAAGCACCAATTTCTTAAGAAAAATATATACATTATAAGAAATGATAAACATTTCCCAGCATTTTTTTGTTTTTTGTTTTATTAATTATTTCTCATTCAGTAATGTGGAACTTTTTGAGATAGATGTCACCTCAAAGGAGACTAATCATACAATTATCATTAAAAATCAGAAATATTATTAAAGAAAAATTCTAATTGTGTATTGTTTAAATTATTGTATGTTGTGCCTCTCAGTCAGTGGAACCTACTGAAGTGAAACATGCGACTTCAACATCAGGACCAGCATCAGTACTTGCTGATCCACCCAGTACTGAAAAAGAAATAGATACTACCAGCATCCCTACTGCAATCAAGTACCAAGATGACAATTCTCTGGCCCACCCAAATGTAAGATGGTTTGTATGTTCCTATTTGCTGAAAGTAGGATGCTGACCCTCAACCCTTCAGCTATTACATATATTTGAATCCAGTATAGTCCCACTCATGTTGCGTAGCTTCTAGAAGTATTCTTTGTGTGGCTAAGACAAATAGGCAGAGATTAGTTTTAAAAAAAATCGCACTAAGAGGTCTAATCCCAGTTTAACTCTTTTGTTAATTGACTATGAGCATGTTGCTTATGTCATATTTGGTGTCTTCCATCAAATGTTGTAATTTCACTGTATCTCTCAGAAAGGTTATCAGAAATGAACCTCACAAATGAAAGTTATAAAATCATTAACCAGTGATGTTGATGTCGATCGTTTTACTACTAGACTTTCTGTGCAATGTTAATCCCAAATAGATGGTCTTCATTTCAAAAGTCATCAAGAGTTAAACAGTATCCAAATCTTGTGCTGAGAGATACATTATAAAAAAGCGATTTGTATCATATTAGGTCAAATGCAAGTTAATAGCAGACAATAACATGCTTTCTTTTCCTTTTCTTTCAGTTATTTGTTGACAAAGCTGATGCTGAGGAAAAGTGGTTCAAGAGATTAATTGCACTCCGACAGGAAAGGCTAATGGGTAGTCCAGTGGCTTAAGTAAATACACATGTTGTTGAATTGGCAGTACCATTGAAAAGTCAGGTTTTTAAATCCCAATATTAACTTTTTACTCTTAGAAACAATTTAGCAGATATAATCTCATTTCATTCTTCTCTCTTATAGACTCAAATATTTGTTGATTTGATTTAAATAAAACATTGCATATAATTAATGTAAAATGTAAGAAGCATGAAAATGTAATGGTATTAATAAAGTCAAAAAATGTCAACACTAAAACAAGTGGTTCATGGTGTTTCTTATTACAATTTGAAAACTGTCAAGTTCACATTTAAAGATGTATTTTTATTAATTATGCACATTTAAAATCAAATTTTATGCCATGAGATTCCATCTTCCATGTGTTACAAGACCATTTTTTTTGGTAACATTTTCTGCTTTTATTTTTATTTTTTTATTTTTGATTTTGACAGGCAGTGTTAGACAGTGAAAGACAGAGAGAAAGGTCTTCCTTCTGCTGGTTCACTCCCCAAATGGCTATTGCCGGCGCACTGCGCCAATCCAAAGCCAGGAGCCAGGTGCTTCTCCTGGTCTCCCATGTGGGTGCAGGGCCCAAGCACTTGGACCATCCTCCACTGCCTTCCCAGGCCACAGCAGAGAGCTGGACTGGAAGAGGAGCAACCAGGACAGAATCAGGCACCCTGACTAGGACTAGAACCCGGGATGTTGGCAACGCAGGTGGAGGATTAGCCTAGTGAGCCACAGCACCGGCCATAAGACTATTTTTGATTCCTGTATTTCACCTTATTAGAAATTTTTATCACAATAAAAAGCACCCTAAACCAGAGTAGACATGTTAAACTATAAAGGAATAGCGTGTTTACTGAAAATTAAATAAATGGATGATTTTTGCTTAAAGATCCATTTGTGCTGGGTGCTTCTTTTTGAAACAGGTCAGCAGATTCCAGCTCATGCTTTAGAAATCACATGTCCATGCTAGACCTTACCAGTTGACCAGACACCATAATGGGGAAGTCATTTTTGAGAAAATTGGTGAGCGTTCTCACTTGAGTCTTAACCAACTGCTGTTCCCTGCAGAGGAAGCAGCTAAGTGTTTTTTTTTTTTAACTTTTATCTAATGAATATAAATTTCCAAAGTACAGCTTATGGATTACAATGGCTCCCCCCCCCCATAACTTCCCTCCCACCCGCAACTCTGCCCTTTCCCGCTCCCTCTCCCCTTGCTTCACATCAAGATTCATTTTCAATTCTCTTTATATACAGAAGATCAGTTTACTATATATTAAGTAAAGATTTCAACCGTTTGCCCTCATATAGCAACACAAAGTGAAAAATACTGTTGGAGTGCTAGTTATAGCATTAAATCACAATGTACAGCACATTAAGGATAGAGATCCTACATGATATTTTTTTTTTAATTGATTAATTTTCTATGCAATTTCCAATTTAACACAGTTTTTTTTTTTCATTTTCAATTATCTTTATATGCAGAAGATTGATTCAGTATATACTAAGTAAAGATTTCATCAGTTTCCACCCACACAGAAACACAAAGTGTAAAAATACTGTTTCAGTACTAGTTATAGCATTATTTCACATTGGACAACACATTAAGGACAGATCCCACATGAGACGTAAGTACACAGTGACTCCTGTTGTTGACTTAACAATTTGACACTCTTGTTTATGGTGTCAGTAATCTCCCTAGGCTCTTGTCATGAGTTGCCAAGGCTGTGGAAGCCTTTAGGGTTCGCTGACTTTGATCTTATTCCGACAGGGTCATAGTCAAAGTGGAAGTTCTCTCCTCCCTTCAGAGAAAGGTACCTCCTTATTTGATGGCCCCATTCTTTCCACTGGGATCTCACTCACAGAGATTTTTCATTTAGGTCTTCTTTTTTTTTTTTTTTCCCAAAGTGTCTTGGCTTTCCATGCCTAAAATACTCTCATGGGCTCTTGAGCCAGATCCGAATGCCTTAAGGGCTAATTCTGAGGCCAGAGTGCTATTTAGGACATCTGCCATTCTATGAGTCTGCTGTGTCTCCCACTTCCCATGTTGGATCGTTCTCTCTCTTTTTTGATTCTATCTGTTAGTATTAGCAGACACTAGTCTTGTTTGTGTGATCCCTTTGACTCTTAGACCTATCAGTGTGATCAATTGTGAACTGAAGATGATCACTTGGACTAGTGAGATGGCATTGGTACATGCCACCTTGATGGGATTGTATTGGAATCCCCTGGCACGTTTCTAACTCCATCATTTGGGGCAAGTCCGATTGAGCATGTCCCAAATTGTACATCTCCTCCCTCTCTTATTCCCACTCTTATATTTAACAGGGATCACTTTTCAGTTAAAATTTAAATACCTAAGAATAATTGTGTGTTAATTACAGAGTTCAACCACTAGTACTAGAACAAAAAAAAAAAATACTAAAATGGATAAAGTATTACATTGTACATCAACAGTCGGGACAAGAGCTGATCAAGTCACTGTTTCTCATAGTGTCCATTTCATTTCAACAGGTTTTCCCTTTACTGCTCAGTTAGTTGTTGCCGATCAGGGAAAACAAATGATATTTGTCTCTTTGGGACTGGCTTAATTCACTCAGCATGATGTTTTCCAGATTCCTCCATCTTGTTTTGATAAGGCTCTCAGTGTAGAATACCTTTCTCTGGTAGCAGAATGACAATCAACTGTGCATTCTGTACTGAACACCCAGAGATAAGGACTTCAGACTTTGCTTAACAAAACTGATCATTGACAGCTGACGTGACTGTTTCCCTTTACTATTTTGTTCTGTTTCCCGTTCTTGCTCTTGTTGAGTCTATAAGAATACAAGATAAAAATGAAAAGTCTTTGGAATAAGATTACCAACATAGAGGACATTTTAATGCTGACTTTTTTGTATTTCTAGACCTACTAAAATTCTAATCTCTGTCAAAAATGAAAAAAGTAAAGAGCTTAAACTCCGATACAAATGGTTTGGAAAATACACCAATGTCAAATACTTGTTTTCATAAACAGATATTTTTTCATTTTAAATAGAAGTTTGTGTACTTTTTGCTTAGCTGTATCCAGTATGAATTCAGGGTTGTGTAGGTTTTAAACAGATATGCAAATTTTAATGGCTTCCAAAAGGTATTACAATTTCTAAAATATTCTTTACATAAGGTATAAACTGTAGAAGTACTATTACTGTCTTAGAATTTGTATTTTAGAACTCAAGGCAAGAATATGGGTTGTTATTTAAGCCACTAGTGATTCTTCACAGAGAGAACCTAGACTAGGCAGTTTTCTTTTAATTAATGTATTTTATTTTGTTTGAAAGGCCGAAAAACAGAGAAATAGATTGAGAGATCCTCTATCCACTGGTTCACTCCCTCTGCTACACTCAACAGCCAGGGTGGGGCCAGGCCAAAGTTAAGAACCTGTGACACTCTTTCCAGGTTTCCCGCGTGGATGCCAGGGACCCTTCCCAGGTGCACATTAGCAGGAAGCTGTATCAGAAGCAGAGTAGTAGCACTGGAACCAGGAACAATATGTGTCCCAGATGTTCTACACAGTGATTTTAGATGCTGTAGCACATTCTTGACCCACTGGTTTTCTCAGTGTGCCTAATGGTCCTCATTTCTAAAATAGTGAAAATATTATTCTCAGCTAGCTACTTTTTAAAAAATTATTTATTTTTATTGTTTATTTCAAGGGCAGACAGAGAGAGAGACAGATGAGGAGAAATCTTCTATCCATTGGTTTACTCCCCAGTTGCCTGCAACAGCCAAAGCTGAGCCAGGCCCAAGCCAGAAGCTAGTAACTCAATCCAGGACTCCCATGGGGGTGGCAGAGACCCAAGTACTTGAGCCATCACTTGCTATTTTACCGTGTGTGAAGCAAGTAGCAAGAATACAAACAGGCAGTCGGATATGGGAGGCTGCTTTCCCAAGCAGTGACTTAACCAGCATGACAAACATCCACCCTGTCGCCTGCTTTAATTACTCTCAACACCAATATTTCTCTGTGTCCACTATCCTGAATACAGATGCTCTAATTGCAATAAATTCGTATTTAAAGCTAAATTTTTCATAGATAATAGAAAAATTGAAGTTTTTTTTACTAATGAGATTCCTTAGATCCTACAGAAATTCAGTTACTACATCCCTCTCTTCTGCTTCCCAACATGATCCATTGTAATATATTATTAACTTTGTTCACCTGTACTCCCATTTAAGACCACACTATTACCACACAAGCCAAATCAAATTTAATGAGAAAGGCTTCAAAAAAATACTATCAAATATATCACAAAACTCAAGCTAGGTGACGCATCCTGGCCTTCTTTAATATCCTAATGTAATGAGTCTATAAAACAGAGCAATCTCTTTCATGTCACTTGATTAATGATAACAATTTAAGCTTACACGAAGCCCTAGTGTTTGTTGAAACAAAATGATAGATACTCATAATACAAGTTGGATTTTTATTTCTGACTGCTGAGTGCATTCTCAGGGAAAATGGAATAAGACATTATTGTGGCACTCTGTAGTTAGGAGGAAGCAGACAGGTAAAGATATGAGGTCAGAACACTTTGAGTCACTCACCTGCTTTGCTTCAGCATCCTAGCCTGTGGAATGAGGATGCTAGTAACTGACTTGCCTGCTTTGAGTTTTCAATGAGATTACACAAAAGAAAGCCTGTCAAAGAAAAATACCCTGTTGGGGCCAGTGCAGTGGCATAATGGATAAAGCCGCTTTCTGCAGCACTGGCATCCCACTTGGCACTAGTTCAAGTCCTGGCTGCTCCACTTCCAATCCAGCTCCCTGCTAATGTGCCTGCATCCATGTGGGAGACCTGGAAGAAGCTGCTGGCTCCTAGCTTTGGATTGGCCCACCTCCAGCCATTGCAGCTATTTAGGGAGTGAACCAACAGATGGAAGATATTGCTCTCTCTCCCTCTCTCTCTCTCTGTCTCTCTCTGTGTAACTCTGCCTTTCAAATAAATAAATCTTCAAAGAAAAGAAGAATGCCCTGTTTATGCCAAGGGAACATTTTAACACAGTAGACATCGTAATGAAATATGGAACAAATAGTTGCATTGTTTGAAAAGCTACACTCCAGCTTCAGCGTAGTGTGTTCTTGCACCGCCGTGGGGTAACAGTCCCCATGCCAACTTTGCCTTCAGCCTTTCCTGATGTGTCTCCATGTAAAGGCTATAGAAACCCTACCAACTCAACAGTTAGGGATGCAATACCTACTAACTTGAGGAAACAGAGGTGTGCTTATCCATTTATTCATTAACATTTTGAGTGCCTGGATTATGCTGACCACAGAAAGGGGGACTTGGATACACTGGTAAATCCAGTGGGAATCCTGCTCTCAAGATGCTTAGTTACAAAGCCCAGACCTGTAGATGATGTAAGAGGTATAGCATCTAGCAGCAGAGAAGAGGACTTCATTGTGAAGAATAGAGAAATAACTCGGAAAGCTTCATGAAAGAAATCAAAGATTAAGAAGGCTTGCATACGGCCATGCCACCATGAACACACCGATCTCGTCTGATCTCAGAAGATAAGCAGGGTTGGGTCTGGTTAGTACTTGGATGGGAGAAAGCTTAAGCTTCAGGCATTCCCAGTCACCACTTGTATCTTCTACAGTATAAGACTGGCAACTGCTATAGTTCCAACCTAAGGACAGAGTCCCTGCATAGAAGACCCAAATAACCCTGTCCTCCCAATCTTATAAAAGATGGGGGCAAAATTTTAGGTTCCTGGTCCCCTTCTTGACCCCTCCATTTCTTTTAGTAGAGAATCAGCTGGATGAGACAAGTCTTCATTTAGCTATGAGAGTCAATAGTCTCGCATTACTGCCACTTCTCAGCCAAGACAGCATGATGTTCTGCAGTGGTAGCTAAAGGGACTGTCATTGCCCCTAAGAAAAAATTCTGCCAGTAAAGGCCCACATAGCCATGTGTACCAGTGTGTGCTCCTTGATTTTCTGTGTTTTTCTATTCCATACTGTTACAGAAAATACCATTTTGGACCTAAGAGAGCCGATTCATCTGCCTGTGGTTAGGTTCTTCCCCAAATATTCCTTAGGTTTGAGCATCAAGTGAAAATCTCAGCAAGTAAGATAATGACAAAAGCTAGAAATGAAACATGGACATTTTTAGTCCCTAAAGTATGGATGATTTGATTCTGGAGTGCTTACACCCATGTTTCTTTCCTTTACCTACCCGAAAATTCCTTTTGAGTGTTGAAAAAAAGACTTTAAACCAGCTCTTGGCCATTGCCCAGTTGATAGTGCTTGGATTATTTAAACATTGTTTAAATGCCGTCCTGCAAGCTTTACTTCTTGGAACTCCTTTATGGAATAATGGAAAAGTAAGAAAGCTGACAGAGTTGTTTGGATATCATGGAGAAGTACAGAGTGTGTGCTGCCTCCTCTATTGCATTAGGGACTCACACAGAAAGGCTAGAGTTTCAGTTCGGATCTTATTAGTGCTACACCTGCCTGGGCTTTCTTTTGGTCTAATTTTCTTCTTGTGTAAGTATTCCAAATGATGCGGACATAGCCATGGAGAGTCCACCTGCTGGCACCTATGATTGCTCTCCTTCCAAAGCAATAGGTGAATTTTCAAGAACTAAAGGCTGACAATCTAATAAGACAACACTTTAAACTCAACAAGGTACTGTTTTATTTTTAGGTCTCAGGAGGAATGGCAAAATGATCTCGCTGTGGTTCTCTAAGAGTGATGAACTGAATTGACCCTCTCTTAGCATCTTGTAACTCAGTACTCGGGCTTCAGTCCCATAGTATAAGAGAAACCCACTGTCACGCAGGCTCCTTCATAATATTTTTTAAATGAGCTGCCAAACTCTTATGTCTTGAGTCTATGTATGTTCTGAGAAAAATGTTATAAACTTAAAATGGAATTGAACAAGGTAAATAATTTAAAAATATTTTCCACCTATCAGCACAATATTGAAAGCATTAAAGAATGGATAGGTGTTTAAAACAAATTCTGAAACTAGGTGGTAGCTCCTCTCCTTCCTTTTTCTGCTCTAGTAAGAGAATTGTATACAATATATATATATATATTGTATACCCTGGAGAAAACAGGGTATACAATAAGTAATATATTAACAGTTTGAAAAAAGAAATTGTCCCCCAAATTCTGTATATTTGAATCAGCTGCAATCTAATTATGTAAAATGAAATTGAATTATCTTCCAGACTAATCTCTGATAAATATACATCTCTCCATGTTTGAATTGTTTCATAAGAAAAATGTGTATTTCCCCACCAAGGGCCACAGGCAATAGTCCAAGCCCTGTTGAACTTTCAAGCTGAAACTCTTTTTCACATTCATACTGGTTGTCCTACACCCTTGTGTTTCCATTTTCACAAGAATGGACCTTCCCTTTATAATTCACACTAAGAGAAGATGACAGGTAAATGGAAATCAAATATGCTTTTCTTGCTCTAATAACTGTGTGATATAATTTCAATTAATTTCTAACTCTTGCACAGATATTTACACAGACCTTGGAGATCTTTGAAAGTAAGTTATATGAGTTTTGCAGTTTTTCTCTTACTTTTTGAACAATCTGTTTTGGGGACTGGCTTATTGGTGGAGCAGGTTGAACTGGCCTACAATGCCAGCATCCTATATGAGCCCTGGTTCAAGTTCTGGCTGCTCTACTTCTGATCCAGCTCCCTGCTAATGTGTCTGAGAAAGCAGCAGAAGATAGCCCAAGTACCTGGGCCCCTGCTACCCACATGGGAGGCCCAGGTCGAGTTTCAGGCTCCTGGCTTTGGCCTGATCCAGTATGGCTGTTGGAGCCATTTGAGGAGTAAACCTGCAGATGAACAAGCTCTCTTTCCCTCTCTCTTTGTAACTCTGTTTTTCAAATAAGTAAATAAAAATCTTTTTAAAAGTCTATTTTGGAATTACCACTGTCTGTGACAGAAATCTGAAAGACAGCTTTGAAATACATTTGAAACTTTAATAGAATAAAAGTTTTAAAAACTCAACATTTAAATGTCAGTGGGGATTTAAATACTGGATTCCAATTCCGATATGGAATTTGTGAATTAAATAGGCTCAGTCACCATTTTACTAAACTATTCTTTCTGCTAGGTACCTCAGATTTTTCTCAAGATTCATTTATGCATTTTTGTCTGTACCTTGATAGTTTAAGTATTCTAACTGACCCCTGTAGTTTATTAAATCTACTCATTTGCTAGTCCTGTGTAAACAGAGGACACAGCCTGATAAAAGGAATAAAATAGAAGTTATATCCCAGCTTAAGCTTTCTCTTGTATCTTCCACATTTTTATGTTTTTTTTTTCCATTGAAAAATACAAAAAAAAAATCACAGAAGGAAAGGCAAAGTCACCTGTGAGCAGCCAGATTTTAAATGTGAAGAGTCCATCTGCCTCGCCTACCCAGAGGTGATGTTAGGAGCATGGGTGCCTCAATGAGTGTGTCTGCAGAGATGTTTACACACAGGCGTGCTTCTCTGACCACAGAGACATCGGGGTCTGAGGAAAACGGACTTGTCTGTGGGTCACTTTTCCCTCCGTAACTCTCCCAAGCAGTACCTCTCTATGCCTCATGGTTTTTAGTGGCTACATGAATTCTTAAAGGGGAATATGCTGACCCACAGGGTATACATCTTTCCCATTTAAATGAGTAAACAGTAAATGAACAGCAACAAACAGTAAGCTTTCAGTAGTTGATTTCATACAAATTAAGATTTCATCAGTATCTTCAAATCACATAAAAACTAAAAAAGTCATTATGTAACTAGGATAACTAAGAAAGCAAATGCCCTCCACTGTTGTTTCAGAATCTTTCTCCCTCCTGTGTCCCTGCAGCTTCCTAGGAGGCTGACCTTTATAGACTGCATCCCCCAGTTTCCCTTACTGCCTGGCTCTGATCACATTCAGCCAACAGGAGGCCCTGGCAGGAAACCACAGGGAAGAAGGGACAACTTCCTAGGCCAGTTTCAAGTATGCCTGGTTTCCTGAGGCACAGGTCTTGGTTTTTTGTTGTTTGTTTGTTTGTTTGTTTTGTTTTGTTTTTAAAGATTATTTGTTTGAGGCAAAGTTACAGAGAGAGAGAGAGAGAGATTTTCCAATGGCCGGAGCTGGGCTGATCCTGAGCCAGGAGCTGCTTTCTGGTATCCTGGGCACTTAGGCCATCCTCTGCTGCTTTCCCAGGCCATTAGCAGAGAGCTGGATCAGAAGTGGAGCAGCCAGGATTCAAATCGGCGCCCATGTGGATGCTGGCACCACATGTAGAGCCTCAACCCACTATACCACACTGCCGGCTACAAAGCCACAGCTCTTGGAGGGTAGCCCTCTCCCTCCCCATGTTACATCAACAGCACCCTCTTGACCTTCAGACCTAGGGACTCAACAATTTCCTGTAGCAACTACTCCCTGATTGCACCTGGAAGGCAACAGATGATGGCATATGTGCCTGAGTTGCCTGGTACCCATTTGGGAGACCAGCTGGATTTACTGGCTTTTGGCTCCAGCCTGGCCCAGCCCTAGATGTTGTAGACATTTGGAGAGTGAACCAGTAGAAAAAGACTCTCTCTCTCTCTCTCTCTCTCCCTTTCAAATAAATAAGTGAATCTTTTTAAAAATAAGTTAATCTGTTTTTTGAAAACCATGTCTGAAAATTCTTTGTGACTTCTAACAATAGGGGTGGATGTCTGTGTCCTCTCAGTTGAATGTGGGTCAGTCTCTGACTTGCTTATAACCAACAGAAATGCAGTGGAATGGGTGCAGTGGAACTTCTAAAGCTAGTTTCGGATGCCTAAATCTCTTGGCATACTCGCCCACTGCACCTCTGCATGACCACGTACTTTGGAGTTGCCACGTTGTGAGAAAACTTGGGCACTACGTAGAGTCTGCACGCTGGTGTTCTAGTTAAAAGCCCAACCACCAGCATCAACCACAGGCATGTGAGTGAAGATTCCTCCAGCGGTAGAGTCTTCTAGGGATGAGTCGTTCTGCAAATATGTCGTCTTCATTGCCCTGCACAGGTCCCTACCCACAGAATCCATGAAGATATTAGAATGGCTCTTTCACATCACATTTGGTGTGGTTTAAACAAGGCAATAATAATCAAAACACCAACTCTACTGAGTCACAGAAAACCTCGCTGAACCACGTACTGCCAAATCCTGATATGTAGATGAAGACCTGCTTAGAGCTGGGTGATTGCTCAGAGAGGCTGCCTAGCGTGGCACTGTGGTCATGACCATGGAGTGGGGATTCCGTGCTGGCAAGCTGCCTCCTGAGCCTGTTTCATTTTCTAATAAACAGGAAGTGTCAGGTTTTCTCATCTGGAATTCCAATGTGGATTAAAATTGACATGTAAAACTGCACAATTTGGGCCAGCATCATGGCACAGTGGGCTAAGCCACCACCTGCTATGCCAACATCCCATATGGGTTCTGGTTCGAGTCCTGGCTGTTCCATTTCCAATCCAGCTCCTTGCTAATGCAAATGGGAAAGCAGTAGAAAATGGCCCAAGTGCATGGGCCCCTGCACCTTCGTGGGAAACCCAGATGGAGTCTCTCCTGCAGCCATTTAGGGAGTGAACCAGCAGATGGAAGATCTTCCTCTGTTTCTCCCTCTCTCTGCCCTTAAGATAAGTGAAGCTTTATTCAAAATCGCAGTACTATAATTTTGTGAATCGATGTTCCCTGTCGTTTCACTTTCCAAATGAAGCTATATTGTCTTGAGAGTGACTTCCTTCCACAAAGCGGACTCACCGTATACAGCTATGGACAGACACACCTGTATGAGTAGGTTAAATTATTAAATATAATTATAAAATAGAATGCCATGTAAAAACAAATAAAGGAGTACTTTGTGCCTTTAGCTGGAAAGTGGCATGGCCTACACAGCTAACTGGCATGAATAAGATTGAATGAGCCATAATCATCAAAATGACTGAGAATTAAGAAAGAAAATTAATTCCCAGAGGAAATCACTGTAGGTCTCATTATTTCAGGAATGCAATACCTTAGGACTTTAATTAAAACTAATATTTATTCAAAATAAATGAGTGCTGGCAGGTTTCTGCCGAATCCATAATCTTGGTTATGCTAAATCTTCTTATATTAAGGCAGACATCATTAATCTCATTTGAGATGCCCTCCAGTCTGACAGCCCGCACAGCACTGGGGCAGTTTCTTGCAGAATCCTTTTTATCTTCACAAAAGAGTTATAACTCATGCAGATACCTAATGTATAAAGGTCTGGGCAATTAGAGACATCACTGTGAGATCGACACTGGCACTTTATCATGTTAGCAAGCCTCTCATAATGAGCTTGTTCTCAAAAGGAGGCCAAGATCTCAACATTACCATCCAATTAACGGTGGGTTATTTTATTATTTTATTTACTTATTTCTAGCAGTCTTTGTTCCAGAAAAGCATCAAGTGTTTTATCAAAATTCGTAGGCTATGGCAAGATAAAGCAAATTTCAATAAGTCAGTGAGAAAATGGAACAAAGGCAAGAAAGAGGGTAGAAGAGGTAAGAAGTTAGATGAAACAAGGTTAATATTCAAAATGCGTACTACAAAGTTCGGTAAGATACACACATGTCAAGTTTGCCGACTGATTGTTGGGTCCCACTGCATGCTCTAAATAGTGACTAACCCTGAGAGCTTTGTTCTGTGCCTGTTTGGATCATTTTTGTGCTAGTTATTAATAGATACATGTACTAAGTTAAATAGTAATCCCCCCCAAAAAAATGCATGTCTACCTGTAACTCATAAATGTGACCTCATTTGGAAATAGGTCACAGATGCCCTCAAATTAAGAGGAAGTCATACTGGGTCAGGGTGGGCACCAAATCCAGTGACCGAGGCTCTTATCAGGAGAGGGAGCTCTGGCTTGTGAGTGAGGCTGGGAGGAGGCCGTGTGATGACAGAGGCGGAGACTGGCGTGACAGAGGAGCGCGCCCAGGAACACCGAGATTATCAGCAACCTCAAGAAGCTGCAAGCTGCAGGGACGGATTCTTCCCCGGAGGCCAGAGCCCTGCCACATCTTGACTGCAGACCTAGCTCAGGACTATGTAGACAAGGTTTTTTTTGTTGTTCTAAGCTACCCGGCTGTGACACTCTGTTGTGGCACTCCTAAGAAACTAATAAAGTGCTTACACATTTTTTTCTGAAGAACTAGGGTACAATCTCCATGTAAATATAAAAGTATAAAGGGAAAAAAAAATCCTAAAAATATTATCTAGTAAGCTTTATGGCTAACACCTGCGACCGTGCAGCACTTTCTAACTGGTGACAAGTATCAAGAAAACAAATGACTAATCTTACCAATTGCTTAGTTGAACAGATTATTTTATATGGACATACGGGTCTTCGATGTGTTATGTCAGAGATTACTATTATTAGAGGCTAATTTTGCCCACACTGGACAGGGAGGTCAGCGCCAGTAAACAACTTGAAAGGCAAGCTCTTAGAGCAGAAGCCACGATGATTGCAATCCACCTTGAGGCTGCCTACCGAGAAGGAACCGTCATACCCGGAACCTGCAAGACTCGTGCCAGCTTCCCGCAACCCAGACACAAAATTCACTCGTAATGAAAATATTCTGCAGAAATCAAAGTACAACCTCACGGCCCTGACATTTTCAAATATGCACCCCCATCCCGCTCCCGTGATGTGGTCCGTGGCTGGCGTCCACACACAAAGCCTCACTGCTAGGAGTTGGGCCGTTTCTCGGGTCTCACGAGGCAGGGCTTGCTGTTACCAGAGATTGTAGTTACATTCGGAAACCAATGTGTGGCTGCCACGGTGCTCCTGCGTCCCTTTCATGCCATGAGAACTCACACTCCCAGGAACCAGATCATAGGCTGGCAGCCTGCGGGCCACATTCAGCCCACAGGCTTGTTTTGTTTGGCCTGCTCAGGTATTTTGTTGTTAATTAATTGTTAATTTTTAAAAATTAGGAGATTTCATGTAAAATTGTGCATTACCAGTGGGCATGAATTTCTGCAGGGCAATCATCTGGAGCCCAGGGGTGACATTCCCTTTGCTGGAGGCAAGCCCCCTGTGGGGCCCCATGGCTGTGAGACACACTGCCGCCAGTGAGGGCGCTCTGGCTGGCTGCATGACCTTGACCGTGCACTTTCTCCTCTCCTCTTCCTTCTGGGCAAAAAGGGGCATAATAATAGTGCTTTTCTCATTAGGTTGTTTGGAGGATTAGGGGATTAAAACTTGTAAGGCACTTAGAGCAGTGCCTGACGCACAGTAGAAACTCAATGTTATTTTGATCATTATTCATTCTTCTTCTAATCATGTTACCTGGCCTCCTTCCCTCACTTTTGTATCTGCTGGATTCCTGCAGGTGTCTGTGTGGGCTCCGCCTCCACTTAAAGCCCCACCCTCAAATGGAGCTAAAGGAGACAACTGGGCTCCCGTGTGTAAGGCTGTGGGGCCAGCAGGTATTATACCCACGGTGTTGAACAGCCTGGATTCTGAGCCAGACAGCCTAGGCTCCAAACTTGACTCTGCAAATGCCCAGAAATGCAGCATTAAGCAAGTCACTTCCCTCTAACACCTGTACTTAATCCTGTGACAGTGGAGCCATTGTAAATGTGTGCCTACAGCACAGTAGGTTTTGGCTTTTGTAGCAGAACACATAGCAGACCACACATTCTCCGGCCCACCAGCAACGTCATACCTTGGTCTCCCATCAGGTGGCTAGCACCATCCAAGTGTGTCTTGGTCTCCCATCAGGTGGAGGGTTAGGTCCGAGAGAGATGAATATGAGAAAATCAGGTACAGCTTTTTTTCTTATTTTTATTTTCATTTTCTAAGATTTTAATTATTTTATTTTAAAGGCGAAGTTACAGAGAGGGAGAAACAGAGACTGAGAGATCATCCATCTACTGGTTCACTCCCCAAATGGCTGCAATGGCCAAAGCTGGGCCGCTCTGAAGCCAGGAACCAGAAGCTTCTTCTGGGTCTCCCATGCAGGTGCAGGGGCCCAAGCACTTTAGCCATCCTCCACTGCCTTCCCAGGCCATTAGCAGGGAACTGGGTGGGAAGTGGATGTTGGCACTGCAGGCAGAGGCTTAACTTACTACACGATAGCGCCAGCTCCGATTTTCATTTTCTTTGAAAAGCAGGGAGGTAGAGAGACAGAACACAAAGAGATCTGTTGGTTCATTCCCCAAATGCCTGCAATATCCAAGGCTGAGTCAGGCCTAAGACAGAAACCAGAGCTCAGTCAAGGTGTCCCAGGTGATGGCAGAAACTCAGGTACTTGAGCCATCACTGCTGCCTTCCAGGGTGGGCCTTACACGGAAGCAGAGACCCAGGGACTCAGGTCAGGCACTCCATCTGGGACATCGGCATCCAAAGTGGTGACTTAACTACTGCACCACGTGGCCGCCACCCCCTTTGTCTTGTTACCCCCAAATATATGGCACGAATAGCTGTAAAACTTGCATGGCCTTCTACTAACTGTTACAGTCTTTCTGGCTTCTTGGAGTTAAAAACAATTATTGGTGGTGGGAGCAGATGTTCCTACCATTTCAAATAGGACTGGCGTCTGAGCATGTGACCAAGGGGTGGAGGTATTCCCGTTCCCTAATGCTCTCCAGATACTCCCTTGTGCCTACCAGACAGCTTGAACTCTTTCCAAATCTTATCAAGGACTAAAAATAACTTGAGGCAGCACTTTAGACAGCCACAGTAAGCCGCTTCTAAGAACAGGTGACCTCAACAGCATTTCCTAACAATGCTTTCTACGATTCAGCCTCTTTTCTGTTCTACAATTTCAAAACTTTCATTTTTTGAAAAGAACACATGTTGGAACCAGGCATTTCTTCCATATCATATATCAAAGACACTGGCAATCAAAGGGTTGACTCAACATGAAATCCTCCTTGTGAAACCATTGTCTGCTCAAAAAAGATGCCCCTGTCCCAGTGCACCTGGGTTCAATACCTGGCTGCAGCTCCCGACTCCAGGTTCCTACCAATGCAGACTGGGAGGCAGTGGCAGTGACTCAGATAATCAAGGTGCCTGTCACCCATATTTGGATCATATTCTTGCCTCCCTGATCTGACCCCAGCTCAGCCTGGCTCTTGTAGGCATTTGGGAAGTGAACCAGTAGATGAGAATAATCATTTCTCTCTCGCTCTTCTCTCTGTATTTATATTTATTAACAATCTTTAGCTCAACCTTGTGTCTACAGCAAGTCCTGACTTCCTCTACTGTTTCCTAGCAGCCTCATCCTCTCTGGCCTTCCATCACTGGGACAGAACATTCCTCTACTTCTCTCCTATAAACTTCAACTGCCACATGGATGCTAGGACCCTCACTCCAAGTCCTGCAGCCTGTACTTCTGGCTCCAAGAGCCTGCCTACAACATCTTCCCACAAAGGTCTCTTGGCAACTCCCCAGCAAGGGGTATTTACTTGACACTTTCCTAAGTAAAATGAGTCCATTATAATTTGTACAAAATTAACTCCCAGCTGTGAGTCCACATGTCCACAGGAAAACAAGGCTTAAAGCAACTGTGACTTTAGCAAGTCTGCTGCTTGGTCATAGTTTTGTCCTTTCCTGGCCCTCACCTGCAATAATAGGCACCATAAAAGAGAATTCGACATAGGAAAAGTCTCTTTATGAACCTCCTTTGCATTTTTACACCCCTGGAGGAAAAAAAATTGCTCTAGAGAGTGTGCTGCTCAAAGTGGGAGGGATGCTATTGACATTGAAGGCCAAGACAAGTCTTCATTGTGCCACACACAGCAAGATGTTCAATAACCTTGGCCTGACCCAGTAGGGGAATAAAGATGCCTTGAGAGAGGCAGTGTGGGTGGCAACCATCTACACCTTGGCATTGTCTCCGTGAGAGAGGAAACAGGGGGTCACTCCCAATGGAACTGGTGTCCAGAAGGTACATTGAATTCAGGTACAGGATAATAAAATTATATTTCTTGCACATGAGTTTGTGGATGGAGCTTGGCACTCAGTAACTCATCTTTAGTGGAAAGAATCTAGGCTTGGGCTTGGGAATGCCATGGACAGGTACGTGCACACCTGCTAAGGTGGTACCCATCATGTCATACACATTGTAAACTTGTGGGGTTTTCTTTAAAGATTGATTTACTTATTTGAAAACAGAGTTACAAAGAAATAGAGAGGGAGAGAGAGACAGACAGAGAGAGAGAGCGAGCGAGACAGAGAATTTCCATCTGCTGGTTCACTCCCCAAGTGGCTAGCCTGGGGATTCTTCCAGATCTCCCATGTGGGTAGCAGGGGCCCAAGTACTCAGGCCATCTTTCATTACTTTTCCAGGAACACTAGCAGGGAGCTGGATCAGAAGTGGAACAGCAGGACATGAACCAGAATCCTTATAGGATGTCACCGTCACAGGTAGTGGCTTAACCCACTATGCCACGACACTGGCACCAACTTTGTGTGTGTGTGTGTGTGTGTGTGTGTAAGATTTATTTACATATTTGAAAGAGTTACAGAGAGAGAGAGAGAGAGAGAGAGAGAGAGAGAGAGAGAGAGATCTTGCATCTGTTGGTTCACTCCCCAAATGGCCTCAATGGCCAGGCTGAGCCAGGCCAAAGCCAGGAGCAGGAGCCAGGAGCCAGGAGCTTCCTTGGGGTCTCCTACATGGGTGACAGGGCCCCAAGTACTCGGGCCATCTTCTGCTGCTTTTCTCAGATGCATTAGCAGGGAGCTGGATGGTAAGTGAAGCAGCCAAGACATGAACCGGCACCCATATGGGATGCCAGCATTGCAGGCAGTGGCTTAGTGCACTATGCCACAGCACTGGCCCCATCTCATGTGGTTTTTGAGACTTTTTCCCACTACTGGAAGTATCCTGCAGAGACATGTTTTCCTGATTCGGGAAAAGAAGCCATGGGGACTATTGGCTGGGGAGGTTGTTTGAAGACCTTTAACCCCTGTTGTCCCGAGGTAAGCCTTGTCACTCTGCAGCTTCTCCCGTCTTCCACAGCGGCGTGGAGCAAAGCTGCTGGAGGACTGAGAATATGGCTGATGGCAAGGACGATTAGGCCTAAAAAGAAAATGAATTGCATGTTAGAAAAAACGGATGCATTGTGCAAACCTTTTTCTTCTTTTACGTTGAAAAAAGGAAGAAAGGCTGGCTGTGGGGTCCCGTCAGAGTCCCCAGTCTGCCTTACTCCAGGAGCCCCCCTTGTCTCCGTGACTTTTCCGCTGTGTCCCCTGGGTCTAAAGAAATACTGACTTGGTCTCTCATTTCACATAGTAAGTCCAAACAACTTAGGGTTTTCTGTCCTAGAAACTCAGGAAACAAAGGAGGGAGGAGGGAGGGAGGGAGGGAGGGAAGGAAAGAAGGAAGGAAAGAAAATTGAGAGAAAAAATATTTAGGGCCACAGTGTGGTGTGGCCTCACAGGTTAAGCCACAGCCTGGAATCCCAGCACACCCTCTCAGATGCCAGCTGGAGTCCCAGCTGCTCTGCTTCCTGTCGATGCACTTGGGAATCCGCAGAGGATAGCCCGAGGAGTTAGACTGGGCAGTGGACCAGCAGATGGAAGATCTGTCTCTGTCCAGCTCTCCACCTATCTCTGTGAGTCTGACTTTCAAATAAATAAACACATACATCTGGGGCCAATGTTGTGGTACAGTGGGTTAACACCCTGGCCTGAAGCACCAGCATCCCATATGGGTGCCGGTTTGAGTCCCGGCTGCTCCACTTCCTATCCAGCTCTCCGCTATGGCCTGGGAAAGCAGTAGAAGATGGCCCAAGTCTTTGGGCCCCTGAACCCATGTGGGAGACCTGAAAGAAACTCCTGGCTTCTGGCTTCAGATCGGTGCAGCTCCAGCTGTTGCGGCCAATTTGGGAGTGAACCAGCAGATGAAAGACCTCTCTCTCTATGCTTCTCCTGCTCTCTCTGTGTAACTCTGACTTTCAAATAAATAATCTTAAAAAAATAAAAAGAAAAGAAACATAAGCTGTAGTGTGGTGAGAGGCAGCCCACCACACAGGGGGTTTCATAAGTGGTTCATTCAGTATTTTTTTATGGGGCAGGAAAGTAATAAAGTGGTGAGAACATAGGCTTTGGAGTAAAAGAGATTGGGGTTTGAATTGAGAAGACAACCATCACATTTGGGTGTGTCCATGAGGGTGTCTCCAAATGAGATTAACATGGGAGTCTGAGCAGATGAGGAGAGAAGACCCAGCCTCAGTGTGGGGAGGAACCACCAGTTGGTCCGGGATATGGAAAGAACTACTACAGAAGAAAAGCTCGTCTCTTGCTTTGAGAGCTGGGCCTCCTGCCGTGGATGTCAGCTGCTGATCCTTGAACTCTAGGTCTTACACTGGGGCCCCCTTGCTGGAACTCAGGCTTTCAGCCTTGAACAGAGTTCCACCCTCAGTTTCCCTGGTTCTGAGTCCCTTGGATTTGGACCGAACCAAGCTCCTGGCATCACAGGGTGTCTAGCCTGCAAGATGACCTGTTGCTATAGGATTTCTCAGCTGCTGTAATGGTATGGCCAATATCCCTAATAATCCCCCCTTTGTGTGTCCCTGCACATATCCGAGAACCACAACACTCCTATCTAATCTGCAACTCACATCAAAGTCTCTCTGGCCTCAAATCTTTTTCCTCCATCAACATTAAAAAAAAAAATTATTAGATCCATTCTGTTTTCAGAACCTCCAGGTAGCTCTCTGGCTAACCTGTGTTTGGACCAAAGCTTTGGTGTTTTAACAACATGAGTCCAGGAAGAATTCCCATAAGAACAAGAGGGGGACATTTCTCACATGGTTTTTTGCCCTTAGTCCAACTCTATTTTATTACTATCATTTATCATATAACTTATCCAAATTTAAGCGTTTTTTAAAAAGTGCCCCCTTAAATATCTTGTGCTCGTACTGTTAAGTAATTTCAGGCCTTGTAAAACAATTTTATGGCCTTGAAATTTATAAATTCTCTAGTATGTATATTCTCTCTGAGTTTTATTCTGAGGCCAGAAAGAAAGAAAATATCCTACTCCCTGGAAGAGCTGTGCCATCTTATCTGAGGCTGTGAAGTCTGCCCTAACTCCTGCCACCACTTTCAGGGAAAGGAGCCTGCCAGAGAACTTGGCTAGAGGTGGAGGGTAAAAGGTCCAAGGATTAAATTTCCAGCTCCCAAAATAACCCGTGAGTACTCCTGCCACCTCCAAATCAGGCCTTGCACGCTTCTGCACTCTGGCAGACTGCCACCTCTGTGGCCTGATCCCGGGGGCCCTGATGAGCCATGGGTATGGGTGGCACTCCATCTCCACAGGACAGCCGCCCAGAGAGGTCGGCAGGGCCGCTGAATTCAGAGGGGATGTGCAGACTCCGCCTTCTCTCTGCTTATGCCCTCATCACTGTTCTTCAGGCTCCTTTCTTCGGCCTCCTTCTCTACCCGACTCTAGGCTCCTGGAAGGCCCCAAGACAGTGCTTTCCAAAAGTCAGCAATTTGAGTGGCACGGTAGTGATATTCCATGCACACTGCTGTATCCAAACCTCACCTGTACTGTTAGCTCACTTTTCCACTGAAATCATTGCAGACTAGTTAGTAGTGTATAGCTCTGCTTGAAGTTTAAAACTAGTTTCCTTGCCATAAATTTAGATTGCTTTTTAAATATAATGAAAACAAAAGTATATAGCAGTGGAATTTTAGATGGATGTGGCTCCTCCTGCAGGCCTTTGCCTGAATCTTGCTGTTAGATTAGGGAACGCTGGAAAGACGTTGAAGACATTTCAGCTTCAAAGTCAGACTTGATCCTTGAATCAGAGACATAGAAAGAGGGCAAAAAGAGGGCGACATTCTCATTTATTTCTGAAGCCATGCCTGCCTATTACACGCTGGGAAGCACCGCTTGAATTTCAAACTCACAAAAGGTAAATAAACATGTGAAATCCTATAGGCTTCATCCTAATATCCTTCAAGAATGGAGTACACTATTTGTGAACTGTTCTCAAAAAGTTTTTGCACATCCTGGTCATTATTTGTGCACAGCTTTTGAACAACTACTGCGGAATGTTTCAGATACAGAACTAGTTCCTGCGTATCACAGAATATGGCAGGCCAAGGGGACTTTGGCTGTCCTCTAGGTGACCCTTCTGCATTTTTGTAGACTTGGCGGTCAGGGCTGAAGACCATCTGCCCAAGGTCACAAAGAGGGTGGTCTTATATTTTGCTTCCTGCAGCCCAGACAAGCTAGCCCGTCCCTCTGTAGTCTTAATGAAAAGTTGCCTTGCCGGCCCAAAGCCAAACTCGTCTCCACTGTGTTGATTGCGGTTGCCATGACAGCGGCGCATTGTTTCCCCGGCCTCGCTTTAGTGACGTCAGGAGACCGCCGTCCAATAGGAAAGCAGCTCGGTGTCCACGCCCCGCCTTTCCCAGCAGGTACCGCCTTCGCGGCCGGGAGAGGAGCGTCGACGGTTCCTAGGAGGCAGGCTCCGGCCGCGGCCGCGGCGAGTTACACCGTTTTCCAACCAGCCCGCGCCCGCCGCAGCCGAGACAGCCAGAATGTTCAGGATGCTGAGCAGCGGCTTCGAGGATGATCCTTTCTTCTCGTGAGTGTCGGGGGCCAGGAGTCTGCGGCCGCCCGGGCGTTCAGGGATCCTGAGGGGGAGGTATTTTGAAGGAATAGAGCGAGTTGCAGAGGGCGAGAGGGACTTCGGGTGACTGGGGAGGCAGCTTGAGGGGGAGGAGGATTTGGGGGCGAGGAGGGCGGAGGTCGAGCTCACACACACCCGCGGTGCGCAGCCCTCGCCTGACTCTGGAGCGCCGCTGGCTTCCCGCGTTCCGAGGCCGCCGTCGCAGCCGCCGGGCGCTGCCACAGGTGGCTGGAGCTGCCGGCGAGGACCCTGTCCACTGCCGATTTAATCCCAAATCGGGCCGGGGGACAAAGTATCGGCCGACGGTCCCATGGAATGGAAAACGTGTTTCAGAGGGATGTGTCCACGCCAGCACCGCAAAGTCGGAGAGTTGGGCTGGGGGTTGCCCCGTGCGCTGTTAACTTACTGGGCTTGCTTGGTTGACAAAGCTAGCCTTGTTTGCAACGCCTTCTGTCAGCAGCACAAGGCCGGGAAGCAGAGACGGGGTGCCTGTAGCACCCCAGGGAGACAAGTGCCACTGCCTCCTGAACAGGTCCCAGTGAAGTCTTGCGATGCCCTAGTAAGACGGCGAACAGATACCGGTTTCAGCGATCTAGTTTCCTGTTGTTTTTTTCCTTATTAAAAAAGTATTTCTCTTTTGGCCATTATATAAAGGTAATAGAATAATCTAGTTGGATCCCCCGAGACAGGACTCTTTGGAATACTTTTTTGCCTAAGAGTTTTGCCAGTTTGAATTTTGACTTGGGTATCCCAATTTATTTTGAGCCCTTAGAATTCTCTGTGCAATTTGGGGACCTTCTCTTTTTTAAAATTTATTTTTTATTTATGTAAGGGGAACAAATTTCATGTGTTTCAAATATCCCGTTTTAAGAGCTTCATACTTCCTACCCTACCTGCACTCCTGTCCACTCTCTTCCTTCACTTTTCTTTTAATTTTTACAATGACATACTCTCAATTTACTATATAGTCACAAGCTTTCCCCGCCACTAAATAATTAAACAAGTAGTAAGTAGAAAAACCACCGTTCCTCAGGAGTATAGACCAGTATTATAAGCAATAGCAGATCTCAAAATTTGTCAGTTTCGCTTACATACATTACATTTTTTGTACCCTGAATATCAGTTACTACAAGTCAGGGAAAACATATTTATCTTTTTGAGACTGGCTTATTTCACTAAGCATAATGCGGAATAAATGTTTATTCTGCAGTTTATGGCACATATTTTTTGTTTGTTTCTAAAGAAAAATGTTACCTTGGTTTAAATATATAAATATGAATTCAAAGCCAAAATTCGGTGTTATGATTTTCCTCTTTTAAAAGCCTTTGAGAGTGGGGACTAAATATATCTGTAGATAAGTTGAGCTCTTGAAGTTGTTCTTATGGAGATAGGACATGAGTACAGTGGGTAACAATTAAGACCATTATGACATACAATTTTTGAGTTGTGTTATATCCTTGATTATATCAAAAGCAGTGGCCTGAAGTAAACTGTGAATATGCAATTAGTATCTTCTTTAAAATGTCCCACAGAAGTGTAATTTAAACTCTTGGGTGACTCTTTCTGAGTAAAGGTAATGAACCTAAGAGTCAGGGTCAGAAATAGTAACAGACCACAAATAGTAGTCATACATCAAAGAGCACTCTGCTTGGGAGGGAAAAGCTCAGCAGTTTCATCAGTCTCTCAGTCATCACTGCTTGTAACCTTCTGCAGACATAAGCAGCCATGCCATAGAAATGTAAGATCATTTTATCTTAATTAACTTTAATAAACTGATTCATGTTTGCTAATTTCTTTCTTCACAATTAACTGTAAATAAACACTTGTGGGTAAGGGAGAAAGAATGTGAGTTTGTAGTTATTTCAGGTTTCTGTCATCTGACCCAAACCTTTCACCCCAACTCCAAACAAAATGTCCATATTTAGTAGAAGTGAAATGTAAGGAATTCATAAAGATGACAACAAACTGATTAAATTATCCACACACTTTAGGGGCCTAGAAGGGGAGTGGGACACTTAGTGCATGCCTGCCATCTTTTATATAATTATTGTCCCTGTTGCTAATACTGTATCTGATCATTGGGTTCCACATGGGTAGTTTAACATAGAAAGAATTCAATAAATATTGTTTAATGATGATCTGGTGTCCTTTACTTCCTCTCTTATAGTTAGTTTGCCATTTGGTTGATAGCCGAAAGTATCATCTGCATTCACAAAATGCCATTGTTGACATTGACATTTTCCAATTAGAACATTACCTTTTCTTTCTTTTTAAGATTTATTTATTTATTTGAAAGGCAGAGTTACAGAGACGCAGAGGCGCAGAGAGAGAGGTCTTCCATCCGCTGGTTCACTCCGCAAATGATGGCAATGGCTGGAGCTGAGCCAATTTGAAGCTGGAAGCCAGATGCTTCTTCTGGGTCTCCCACGTGGGTTCAGGAGCCCAAGCACTTGAGCCATCTTGTGCTGCTTTCCCACGCTATAGCAGAGAGCTGGATCAGAACTGGAGCAGCTGGAACATGACTGGCACTCATATGGGATGCTGGCACTGCAGGCAGCAGCTTTACCCACTACGCCACAGCACCAGCCCTTGAACATTACCATTTTCTAAGTAACCCATGAGATCACAATCAAGCATAATCAATATAAACACACTGTACTAATGTACCAGTTATTCGAAAGTGGACAAAAGGTATATACTTCTTGGATATAAATGTAGAATTATTAATTTGACACTGATAAACCATAGTCAAATTGTTAAATGCTTAAAAATTTCAACTTAAGTCTGGCGCCGTGGCTCACTAGGCAAATCCTCCACCGGCACCCCAGGTTCTAGTCCTGGTTGGGGCGCCGGATTCTGTCCCGGTTGCCCCTCTTCCAGTCCAGCTCTCTGCTGTGGCCCGGGAGGGCAGTGGAGGATGGCCCAGGTGCTTGGGCCCTGCACCCGCATGGGAGACCAGGAGAAGCACCTGGCTCCTGGCTTCAGATCAGCGCAATGCTCCGGCTGCAATGTGCCGGCAGCCATACCGGCCACTTGGGGAGTGAACCAAAGGAAAAAGGAAGACCTTTTTCCTCTGTCTCTCTCTGTCTCTCATTGTCTAACTCTGCTGTCAAAAAAAACATTTTTTTGCAGAGTGGACAGTGAGAGAGAGAGACAGAGAGAAAGGTCTTCCTTTGCTGTTGGTTCACCCTCCAATGGCCGCCGCAGTCAGCGCGCTGCGGCTGGCGCACCGCGCTTATCCAATGGCAGGATCCAGGTGCCAGGTGCTTTTCCTGGTCTCCCATGGGGTGCAGGGCCCAAGCACTTGGGCCATCCTCCACTGCACTCCCTGGCCACAGCAGAGAGCTGGCCTGGAAGAGGGGCAACCGGGACAGAATCTGGCGCCCCAACCGGGACTAGAACCTGGTGTGCCAGCGCTGCAAGGCGGAGGATTAGCCTGTTGAGCCACGGCGCCGGCCTGTCAAAAAATTTTTAAAAATAAACATTTTTCAACTTAAAAAATGATTAAATTTTGTAGAATTCAAATATACTCTTGTTTCAGAGTTTACCTTTAGGTGCATGTTAAATAGTTCATTGGAAACTAAAGACAGAAACTTTTAAAAGTTGTATTTTAAAATTTCATTTGATAAAAAATGTGTTTAATATTTTTAAAAAATTTTGGTATCTTACGTCTCTGAGCTGAAGTTATTTCATTGAAAATTTGTAATACAGTATATTTAGGCATACCTTCCTAAGTAATACTTGTAACTTTATTTAAAACAAAGCTTAAAAGTTGACACTTTGTGGCATGAGTTTTCTCAAGAATACTACTTCCTCACATTTGTATTTGCTGAAGAATTTATGAATGGGATGGGCATGTAGCACAGCAGTTAAGATGACACCTGGGACACGCAAATACTATATCACAGTGACTGAGTTCCAGTCCTGACTCTGATCCCAATTCCCACTTCCTGCTAATCTGTACCATGGGAGGCAGTGGGTGATGGCTTTTGTAGTTGAGTCTCTGCCAGCCTACATGATTGAGTTCCTGGCTACTGCGTTGGTCCAGCTGCAGCTGTTTCTGGTATTTGGGGAGTAAACCAGCAGATGGAAGATCTGCGTGTGTACGTTTGTGTGTGCATATGTGTGCGTGTGTACCCATGCTCCTCTCTGCCTTAAATACATAAAATAAAAATTGAAAAGTATATTTATAGTTTAGTAGGTGTGTTTAGACAGGACAATTAACTTGAGGTTAAAATTATTTTGGTAACTACACCCTAAAGAACATTGAATTTTTAGTATAAAAGATATATCTAATAAGATCCAGAATTTCTACTTGGCACAAAAACTCTGAGTCTTCTGAGCTATAGGAAAGAAATTCTGATCAGGCAAATCTACAAAGAATACCTGTGTTACTACTTATCAGCTGTGAGTAATTAAAGACAGAACAGGCTGGAAAATCTTTGTCTTATTTTTAATCACCAATTATGTTTTCCATAAACCACTTACCACCTCATGTGTATGTCATATGTGTGATGATTAGTCTTTGGCCAAAGTAACTGCATATAAAGGCACTTCAAAGTTTGTGGAAAATAGAATTGAGAGATAAGTTTACATGCAAAAAATTTTGAAATTCATGCATAGTTTTTTCATAATTTGTATTTTCCATGACCTTTTGACGACTGCTGGTATATTCACAGTATGTTACCACTTCCATCTCCTTGCTGTCAGTTGGAGCTAAAACTTACATTTCTATAGTCTCTATTTTAACAATTTTTAACAAATATTTATTCTGTACTTAGGAATTAGTTGGCTGTTAAAGGATATTGCCTTGACCTAGTCACTGAGTTGAGTGAATAAATTCCATGCACAAGGCATGCTTCAATTGTTTTCTTGATTGAGAACATTCTGACAGCAGGAAATAAGAGAGTGGAATCTTAATCAAGGTATCATAGTTTATTTCTAATTAGTGTACCACATATACCTCTCAACCTAAGCACTTAATAAAGGTAAGTTGAGAATATTCAGCTAAAATTTAAGGTAGTTGATTTTTCAAGGTCCTGCTCTAGGTTAAGACCTCCCCCATAGGTATTTTTAGCTCCTATTGTACTTTTCTCAGAAAAATTTTACTATACAAATTTCTTGTCAATGAATTTTGTAAATTTTAAGATATCTGATAGAATGAAGCTCTAAAATCCTTGAATTGAAAATTTTTCTAAGGTAGACTATTCATTTGGGGTATTCTTCAGTTTGTTGGGTAAAAACCGCTAAGTTAGGAGCCAAGAAGCACAACCTGACTATGGCAACTATAGTTAGTTACTGGCTAAAAGAATACTATTTGGTGGTCTCCACTTGCATAATAATGCCTAATTCTATCAATGCACGGTGTAGATACAGGATGGCGAGAGGGCATAGCCATTCCTACAACCCTCTTCAAGGGCTTCTGAAACACCAACATTTTAAATTTTGCTTCTAGACCTCAGAAAAACAGAATTGCCTCATAGAAATTTGGTTCATTCCTTAAGTACTTTATAGATTTCTATTATATATATAGGCCCAACTATGTGGAGTCTATTATAAATTTGTAGAAGTTATGGCCCCAGACCTCTAGAGTCTTTTTTGAATGTTACATACTTTATTTATAATATCAAAATGTAGATCACTTAATTTTCTTTTCTGCATGGACCAGTCAACTTCATTGAAACTAGGAGTTATTTCTTTATGATCAAGAGAGCCATAACAATCTGCTGGCTAAGCTTTTGCCACCATCATGTATAATGGCATGTAAATGATATAAGAACCTTATATAACAAAGCAATGCTTGATACTTAGAAGCACATCTATATTTTCACATAGGCCAAAGAAAATTATAAGGGGTAAAATGTGTGGGTGTATTTCAGAGAGTTTTTTAAGATATATTTAATTGCAAGTCACAACTACAAGAGAGAGTGGGAGAGAGAGATCTTCCGTCTGCTAGTTCACTCCCCAAATGGCTGCAGCTGTCCAAAGCGGGGGGCCAAAGGCTTCATCTAGGTCTCTCACATGTGTTCAGGGGCCCAAGCACTTGGACCATCTCCCACTGCTTTTCCCAGGTCATTATCAGGCAGCTGGATCAGAAGTGGAACAATCAAGAGTAAACTGGCACCCAAATGGGATGTCGGCCTCGTAGGCGTTGACTTTATCCACTATGCCACATGCCACTCAGAGAGTCTTAAAAACAAGAATTCACTCTGAAAGGAAAAATTACCAGCTCTTTTTAAAAAAAACACAACAGTTTGTGTTGAAATAATTCCCAGGAGCCTCAGCATCCATTTAAGGGTTGACATAAACTTTTGTGAAAGGAGCGGGGAACAGTGTATTTTCTGCTAACTTGTGATAAACTCTGAAGGTAAAGAATATGAGTAGAAAGTACATTGGGACTAATTTCATTGAGTTTGGTTGTGGCTTGTGTCAGCAATCCTGAAAGGGATAGTATTGCCATCATAACAGTAAATATAAGGAAATTTACCTGACTTAAATAAAAATGCATGATCATAAAAATCCTAAAAACTATGGAAAATAGCATAACTCATTATTTTTGTGTATTTTATTACATTTTCCATATCTTTTTTTAATTTTACAAAATTGGTACCAAGCTTTATGGTTTAATAATCTTTTTTCCCCTAATGTACTCCGTGAGCATTTTTCTGATCAATATATATTCTTCAAAGCACGACTTTAAAGTCTACAAAATATTGTAGATGTACAAAGAAATTTTTCACATATTTACATTTTAAATTATCACATTATTTCATGTACATGAAATGACTAGTTTGTTTCCTGTGAATTTTTAAAAGCCTCATGATACCTCTATAGTTTTTATTCCTATGAATGAAACATTTGTTTTCCAATGAGAACAATATATTTTAGGATACATTCATATACAAGTGTAAACTTTTCTCAGTTGAGAAAACAAACTCTAAATAAGATTAATTTTAAAAATATAAAAACTCCTTGCTACCCCAAGAGGTTGTTGGCTTTGATGGAAGTGAATTCAAGCATGAATTTAAAATCCAAACATTTGCCATTCTGGGTAGACAGGAATTGAACTCAGCAGAAGGCCCAACCATATTTCTCCCTGAGTTTTGCATACAGGTGCAAAAGTCAAGTTGTGGGCCCACTTTTATCTCACTGCTTTTTTACCAAAGGCAACCTTTGTTCACGTCACTCAAGAAATGAAGTTTTTTTTATAGCATTTGCTTTACATATGTATATAACTATGCCTTTTTAAACGGGAAACCCTGAGCAACACTTTAATTGAACCACATTAGTTGATGAATTTTAAGCCCAATTACAATGCAGTAAGAATAAACCCCATCAATTTTATATTTCTATAGAAAAATAGTTTAATGCTCATTTATTCACAGAACAAAATCTAATACTGAAGTATTTTCTTCATTGTAGTTAAATCTCATCCATTTATCTGAAGGAAAGTTGACTGACTTTCTTAAGTAAATGCAAGAACCAACATTTTGTTCTCTGTGCTTGTAACCACATGCTAAGCTCTAAATGTCCAGTGAGTATGGAGCACTAACCCAAAGGACCTCTTTTGGCATCACCCATTTTATTTATTTTTAAAGATTATTTATTTGAGAGGCAGGGAGAGATACCCTTCATCCCTTGGTTCACTCCCCAAATGGCCTTAATGGCTAGAGGTGGCCGATCTGGAGCCAGGAGCTGCCTCCAGGTCTCCCATGTGAGTGCTTGGGCCATCTTTCACTGCTTTCCCAAGCCATAAGCAGAGAGCTGGTCTGGAAGAGGAGCAGCCAGGACTTGAACCAGTGCCCATATGGGATAGTGGGGTCACAGGTGGAGGCCCAGCCTACTATGCTGCACACTGGCCTTGTATCGCCCATTTTAAAACATCAGATACTAAATCTTTTAACTATACATTGTTCTATTTCTTTATTTTCATTATGAAACTCTTCAGACATACTAAAAAGATATAACAAATACTTTGGAGTAATCTAGTTTTTGAGGTGAGAATTAGAAATTATTACTTTGGCAGCACATTTATGCATCTTAGGATTCCTTAGAGCAGTCTTCAAACTATTCCTTCAAATAAAAAGTAGAGAGCTTTGGGACCGGCGCTGTGGGCAGTGGGTTGGTTAATGCCCTGGCCTGAAGCGCCAGCATCCCGTACGGCTGCCGGTTCTAGTCCTGGCTGCTCCACTTCCAATCCAGCTCTCTGCTATGGCCTGGGAGAGCAGTAGAAGAGGGCCCAAGGGCTTGAGTCCCTGCCATCCCCGTGGGAGACCCGAAGAAGCTCCTGGCTCCTGGCTTCGGATTGGCACAGCTCCGGCCGTTGGTTCCCATTAGGGAGTGAACCATCAGATGAAAGACCTCTCTCTCTCTCTGCCTCTCCTCTCTCTCTGTGTAACTCTTTCAAATGACTAAATAAATAAATCTTTTTTAAAAAAAAAAGTAGGGAGCTACAAATGCCAAATTTTGATTCCTTAATTTTAAAGTAACTTGATCTTCAGGTCATGATTTGGGAAGCATTAAAAAAACGACTTTTCTGCCCTCTAGAATATCAAAACACGAGGCACTCATTGTGTGCTCTTTTTAATTTGTAAATTAAAACAATTATCTCCTAGTGCTAGCTGCCTGTATTTTTTTTAGAACACGGATTCTCAAACCTTCAGCAGATGAAAAATAAAGGAATGATTGTCTTGAACTTTCTGTGCCCTCCCTATTCATAAAGCAAAACTTAAGGCTAAAATCCTGCAAGAGACTGCAGCAAGTAAGGAGCTTAAAGGTCACCACTCTGTGCTAACATCGTATTAAAAACTAAACAAACTTAAAAACCAATGTCTCTTCACTTGTGCCAGAGAAGTGAGGTTGCAGGGCAAACCAGTGCCCCAACAGTAAACAAGGACCCAGGCAGAAAGATGATCACAACTTAGCTGAGCAGCAACACATAGAACCTCCTCAGAGCCAGAGCCAAGGGAAGAAAATGCAAACTGTAACTGATGAATTGCTGGAGGCTAGCATAGACAAGTGTGAGAGTTAAACTCCCGCAGGACTCAGTCATAGTCTTCCCCAGCCCACTTGTGCGAGTTTTACCTACAAGAACTCTAGCGGGGCCTCACAGTAAGTGTCTGAGAAAATCTCCTGGGGCCTGGCACTGTGGTGTAGCAGGTGAGGCCGCCACCACAGTGCCAGCCTCCCATATGGGTACTGTTTAAGAGTCCTGGCTGCTCCACTTCCTGTCCAGCTCTCTGCTATGGCCTGGGAAAGCAGTGGAGGATGGCCCAAGTCCTTGGGCTCCTGTACCCACATGGGCTACCCAGAAGCAGCTCTGGGCTCCTGGCTTTGGATCGGCACAGCTCTGGCTATTGCAGTCATTTGGGGAGTGAACCAGTGGATGCGAAGGCCTCCTCTGCCTCTGAAACTTTGTCTTTCAAATAAATAAATAAATCTTAAAAAAAAAAAAATCTCTTGCTTTCTGCAGAGGGAGAGAAAAGTAACCATTTTAAAATATGTTGAGCACTGTTTTTCTTAACTAGGGCTGTGGTCAGGAAAAACTTAAAAAAAATTTTTTATTATATTTACCCAAGCCTAACATGCTGAGGTTTTATCAGAATCTAACCTACCTGGGGAAAGGGAGATACTCAACTCCAGCTTCTAGTCACCCTGTCCCAGTGGGAGGATTAGGAAGCAGTAATGAAACTCTTAATCCCAGGACACAGGCTGACAAAAAGACTGTGAATTTTATGGCCATAGAACACTATCTTCTCTCCCCACATCTTACCATGGTATTACTAACAGCCTACTTAGTGGCAGGTGTTTGGGCTAGCAGTTGAGATGTTCACATTCCTCATCAGAATGCCTGGGTGTCTTTCCTGCCTTCAACTCCTGACTCCAACTTCCTGTTAATGCAAACCCTGGGAAGCAGCAGTGATGGCTAATGTGAGTGGGCTCTTGCCACCCGCATGGGAGACCTGGATTGAATTGCCGGCCCCAGTTGTGGGCATTTGGGGAGTGAATCTGCAGATGGAATTGCATATTCATTTTCCCTCCCTCTCTCATAATTAAAAGGCCTATTTTAACACAACTCCTTTTTCCCTATATATCATGTATGCCTTTCAACAACAAAACATTACATGACATACTGAAAAGCAAAACACAATTTGAAGAAACTCAACAAGTTGGGGCCGTCGCTGTGACTCAGTAGGACAATCCTCCACCTGCAGCAATGGCATTGCATATGGGTACCGGTTCTAGTCCTGGCTGCTCCTCTTCTGATCCAGCTCTCTGCTATGGCCTGGGAAAGCAGTAGAAGATGATCCAGGTGCTTGGGCCCCTGCACCCATATGGGAGACTTACCTGGAAGAAGCTCCTGGATCCTTGCTTCAGATCTGCCCAGCTCTGGCTATTGTAACCATTTGGAGAGTGAACCAGTGGAAGGAAGACCTTTCTCTCTGTCTCTCCCTCTCACTGTCTTTAACTCTAACTCAAACAAATGAATAAAATCTTAAAAACAAAAACTGAACAAGTATCCAAGCCAGAGTTAAATAGGCATGAATGTTGGAATCACAAGTATCAGACTAGGAGTTTCTTAAAACTATGGGTAATATGCTAAAGGCTATATTGGAAAAAGTAGACAGTATGCAGGAGCAGATGTAAGCCAAGACATAGAAATTTTAAGGAAGCAAACAATGCTAATGATCAAAAACAGGAAGAATGCCTTTGACAGACTACTTAGTAGATGACATGGCTGAGGAAAGAGTTTCTGAGGATATAACCATAGAAATTTCCAAAACTGAAAAAGCAGAGAGACAAAAGACTAAAAAAAAAATCCAGAATATACACAACCTGGGGAGCAAAAACTATTGAAGGTATAACATATGTGTAATGGGAATAGCAGAAACCAAAGGGAAAAAAGTAGAACAAAAGCAATATTTGAAGCAATAATGACCAAATTGTCCCCTAATTTTTTTCTAAGATTTATTTATTTGAAAGGCGGAGTTACAGAGAGGCAGAGGCAGAGAGAGAGAGATCTTCCATCCGCTGGTTCACTCCCCAAATGGCCACAACGGCTGGAGCTGGGCTGATCCACAGGCTGCAGCTTTACCTGCTATACCACTGCACCAGCCTCCTCCTAAATAATCTTAGAAAACAAACTACAAATACAGGAACCTCAGAGCAACAAGCAGGATAAATATAAAAAAATAAATCTTAGCATATCCTATTACAATTTGAGAAAAATAAAATATTTTTTAAAAGATGATATTTATTTATTTGGTAGGTAGAGTTACAGAGAGAGAGAGAGTCAGAGAGAAGGATCTTCCATCCACTTGTTCACTCCCCCAAATTGCTGCAGTGGCCCAGGGGCTGGGCCAGGCTGAAACCAGGAGCCAGGAGCTTCTTCCTGTCTCCCACATGGGTGCAGGGGCCCAAGCTCCTGCCCTGTCTTCTGCTTTCTCATGCTATAGCAGAGAGCTAGATCTATAGAGGAGCAAGCCAGGACATGAACTGGCACCCATATGGGATACCGGTACCACAGGCAGAGGCCTAGCCTATTATGCCACAGTGCTGGCCCAAAATAAAGTTTTGAAGGAGGCTAGAGGTGAAAAAATATAAAGAGAAGCAAATGTAAGAATTACATCTAGGGTCAGCGTTTTGGCACAGTGGGTTAAGCTGCCACTTATGACACCGGCATCCCATATAGGAGTGCCAGTTCAAGTCCCAGCTGCTCTCTACTCCATCTCCCTGCTATCTAAGAGGAGGCAGTGATAGACCAGATGGCTGGGGTCCTGATACCCATGTTGGAGACCTAGATTGAGTTTCCAACTTCCTACTTTGACCTGGCCCAGCCCTAGCTGTTGCTGGCCTTTGGGAAGTGAACCAACAGATGGGAGTGCAATCTCTCCCTTTCACATGCTCACGCACAATCTCTCAGTCTCTCTGACTCTCAAAAACAAAACAGTGTTAAGAGAAAAAAAGTTAATGTAGAATTCTGCACACTGTGATTTTATCCTTCAAAATTGAAGGAGAATACTTTCTCAGACAACAACTCAGGGAGCTTGTTGCCAGAAAACTTCCCTTGCAAGAAATTCCTCAAGAAGAAGGAAAATCATCTTGTCTACTGAAAGAAATGAAGAGCATCAGAGAATGAGTGAAAGTCAAATAAAGGCATTTTTCTCTTAATTGATCTCACAGATAACAGTTTGTTCAAAACAGAACATTGCTAATCCTCCGCCTTGCGGCGCCGGCACACCGGGTTCTAGTCCCGGTCGGGGCGCCGGATTCTGTCCCGGTTGCCCCTCTTCCAGGCCAGCCCTCTGCTGTGGCCCGGGAGTGCAGTGGAGGATGGCCCAGGTGCTTGGGCCCTGCACCCCATGGGGAGACCAGGAAAAAGCACCTGGCTCCTGGCTCCTGCCATTGGATGAGCGCGGTGCGCCGGCCGCAGCGCGCCGTCTGCGGCGGCCATTGGAGGGTGAACCAACGGCAACGGAAGACCTTTCTCTCTGTCTCTCTCTCTCACTGTCCACTCTGCCTGTCAAAAAAAAAAAAAACAGAACATTGATTATGTACAGGTATGCACCTACAGTCGTACCCACATGTGAGAAAGGAATTTAGGACTATTTTGTTGATGTAAGGTGTTTGTACTACCTGTGATACAGTATAATGTTATTTGGAAGTGGACTTGAGTTAATTATAAATGTGTATTACAGAATTTAGTGCAGTCATCAAAAAATAAAATCTTAACAGTAATTAATTGAAAATACCTTATGATTCTTTACTGCATTCTATATATAAAGATATATCTTTACTTCTTTGCTCCTTAATATATTAAAGTCTGATATTATAAATAAATTTATTTTCTAAATTTATTTAGGAAATTTTATTTTATTAACTTTATTGTCTAAATAAATCTAATAGCCTATGTTTCTGAACTCTTTGGTTCTGCACTTTTTTTATTCTTGGACAGTATCAATTGTTTTTATTTTTAAGATTTATTTATTTATTTGAGAGGCAGAGAGAGAGAGGGAGAGACAGAGAAAGAGGTCTTCCAACCACTGGTTTACTCCCCAAATGGCCGCAACAACCAGAGCTGGGCCAGGCCAAAACTAGGAGCCTGGAACTCTGCCTGGGTCTCCCACATAGGTATTGGGAACCCAAGTACTTGGGCCATCTTCCTCATTAGCAGGGAGCTGGATCATTAAGTGGAGCAGCTGAGACTCAAACCAACACTCATATGAGAGGCTGTCTTCACAGGTGGCAACTTGACCCACTGAGCTATAGTGCTGGCCCCCAAAACTAATGCCTGATTACCAACTGGAGGATATAATTTATTAAACAGAAAACATATTAGCCTCTTGCCATGAAGATCAAAGTTTGACATGCTAAAATATATTTTAACAATCTAATAATACAATTTTAGGATTTTCAAAGTAAGATAAATTGGAATCTTTCATTTTACAATGTTTTAATGGGAATTGCCAAGAGATTGTTTTGTTATAAAAGGAAAATAGATTAATACAATCTAGACTGAAAATATGCATTTGATTTAGAACTGCAAAAGTTTTTTTCAGGAAAAAAATACAAAAACAACTCCCTGGAGAAGGTACTGGAGAATTGCCTAAAGCAGACATAACACCTGAGAAAACTCTACAGTTTAAAAAGGAAAAAAATGGCAGGGGCAGGCATTTTTTGCTACTGCCACTTTGGGAGCCCACATTCCATTTCAGAGTGCTGGCTCAAATCCTGGCTGCTCTATTTCCCTTTCAGCTTCCTGCTAATGTTCGGTGGAAGATGTCCCAAGTACTTGGACCTCTGCTACACAACCTGCATGATCAGGGTGGACTTCCTGGCTCCTGGATTGGGCCTGGCCCAGAGTTGTCTTTTGTAGCCATTTGGGGAGTGAACCAGAGGAAGAAAAATCTCTTGCTCATTCGCTCACTTGCTTTCCCTCCTACCCTTCCTTTTTGTCACTCTGCCTTTCAAATAAATGAATCTTTAAAAAAAGAAAAAAAGACAATTATAGCTTAAAGGCAAGACTTCTCTTTTCTGTGTAGTGTGGCTGAGACTCCACTACAAGATGCACGTCTTTCTTACCTAAGAACCAAGGATAGAGTTCAATACAACCAGCCACTGAAAGGTGAGGAAGTTTCAAAAACAGAACCAGCGAGGGTAAGCACCAAAACATAAAAATAAATTCTATACAAATTTCCATCTGAGGCTTAACCACACATAAATGATATCAGAATCAAAGCAGCTCACCTAAGGATAATGAAACTAAGCAGATTCAAACTATCACTCGAGACAGAATTAGAATTTTAATGCCATCTAGATTAATTGAATGCTTTAAAAAATCAGGGGCAGCCATGTAGTCTAGTTGTTAAAACACCTGCATCCCCTTGGAGTACCCAGTTTTGATTCATAGCTGCAGCTCCTCACTCCAGCTTCCTGATGATGCAGACCCTGAAAGTGATGATAGTTCAATTAATGGGGTAGCTGCCACCCAAATAGGAGACCTGGATTGTTCCCAGCTTCAGCCCTGGTCATTGCAGGTAATAATAGGGGAGTGAACAAGTAGATGGGAGTATGCATGTATGTGCTCTGTCTCTCTCCTCGGCCCCTCTCAAAAAAAAAAAAAAATTTTTTTTTTTAAATCCGGTACTTCTGGGGCTGGTGCTGTGGCACAGCAGGTTAAAGCCCCAGCCTGCAGCGCTGACATCCCACGTGAGCACCAGTTAGACTTCCAGCTGCTCCACTTCCAATCTATCTTCCTGTTAATGTGCCTGGGAAAGCAGCAGAGGATGACCCAAGTCATCCTGCACCTGTGTGGGAGTCCTAGAAGAAGCTCCTGGCTTCAGATCGGCTCAGCTCCAACCCTTGTGGCCATTTGCGGAATAAACCAGCAGATGGAAGACCTGTCTCTCCGTCTCTACTTCTCTCTGTATCTGTCTTTCAAATAAATAAAATAAATCTTTAAAAAAAAATCCAGTGCTCACTTCAGCACAAATACTAAAATTGGAACGATACAGAAAAGATTCGCATGGCCCCTGCACAAGGATGACATGCAAATTCATCAAGCGTTTCATATTTTAAAAAATAATAATACTCAATACTCAAAGAACATAACAAAATCCTGGGCCTCAACATAGCAACCACAATATCATATAGCTACAACCTAAATTAACAGGAAAATGTAATCCACTCTACAGATAATCAAGAGACTTATCTAAAAATGAAAAATATATGAGATTAATGAATCATCGTTTTAAACAGGTATAGCCTGTATTTTTGCTCAGTAATATAAAGGAAAATATACTTGTAATGGATGAAAAAATAGGAAATCCGATTAAAGAAAATATATATGTATAATTATATAATTCTAGAACTGAAAGATCAATATTTTAAATAAGAAACTCACTACATGGGCTTAACAGCACAAATGAGAAGCTTGAAGAGTCAGTAAACTCGAAGATAGTTGATTGAAAGTCAATCAGTTTGAAAACCAGAAAAAAAGAACTGCAGTTATTTGAAGGGATCAAAATGTCTTACATTGAATGTAACTGGAGAAGAAGAGAGTGAGCCATAAAACTGGTTGAAATAATAATAGAAATTACTGGATTACAGAATAAAGAAGTAAGTGAGGCCGGTACCGCGGCTCACTTGGCTAATCCTCTGCCTGCGGTGTTGGCACCCTGGGTTCTAGTCCCAGTCGGGGTGCGGGATTCTGTCCCAGTTGCTCCTTTTCCAGTCCAGCTCTCTGCTGTGGCCCGGGAAGGCAGTGGAGGATGGCCCAAGTGCTTGGGCTCTGCACCCGCGTGGGAGACCAGGAGGAAGTACCTGGCTACTGGCTACAGATCGGCGCAGTGTCGGCCGTAGCGGCCATTTAGGGGGGTGAACCAATGGAAAAGGAAGACCTCTCTCTCTCTCATTGTCTAACTCTGCCTGTCCAAAAAAAAAAAAAAAAGTTGTAAGTGAATTCTAAGCAGGAAAATAGGAAGAAAATCATGCATCAGTCCATTTTAGTCAAACTTCTACAAGAAGTACTACAGAGAAAATTCCTGAAAACAGAGGAAACGATGTATTGATTGGATATAGGAGAAAACAGTTGCCATTGCCTTTGACTTCTCACCAGAAATAGTAGTAAAAGGTCAATAAAAAGTGAGATAACACATGCAGTGTGGAGAAAGAAAGAAACCCTGTCAAACTATATTTATCTTGTGAAAATATCTTTTAAGAGTAAAGAGGCCGGCGCCGTGGCTCAACAGGCTAATCCTCCGCCTTGCGGCGCCGGCACACCGGGTTCTAGTCCCGGTTGGGGCGCCGGATTCTGTCGCGGTTGCCCCTCTTCCAGGCCAGCTCTCTGCTGTGGCCCAGGAGTGCAGTGGAGGATGGCCCAAGTGCTTGGGCCCTGCACCCCATGGGAGACCAGGAGAAGCACCTAGCACCTGGCTCCTGCCATTGGATGAGCGCGGTGCGCCGGCCGCAGCGCGCTGACCGCGGCAGCCATTGGAGGGTGAACCACGGCAACGGAAGACCTTTCTCTCTGTCTCTCTCTCTCACTGTCCACTCTGCCTGTCAAAAAAAAAAAAAAAAAAGAGTAAAGAATAAAATATTTTCAGATAAAAGAATTTATTAAAAGCATACCTGTAGGGCATATATGTTAAATGTAGTTTGGTAAAGAGGAATGATACCAGATGGCAACTTGCATATTAAGGAAAGAACATAAAAAATGTTTAATACATGAATAAATGTGAAATATCTTCAGAAGTTTCAAGTAATGCTGAAGCCATTTTAAAATATGCCAGAAATTAAAAATTTGATCATAAAATTAAAAAAAAACTAATAAAATTGAATTAAGAATTGAGAATGGGGGTAGATATTTGACACAGTGGTTAAGATGCCACTTGGAATGCCTACAATCCCTTATCAGAGAACCTGGGTTTGAGTTCTGGCTTTACTTTCAATTCCAGCTTCCTGCTAATATACCCCCTAGGAGGTAGCAAGTGATGGCTAAAATGCTTGGATTCTTGCCACCCATGTGGGAGACCCTGACTGGGCTCCTGGCTTTGGCCTGGTCTAGCTTTGGCTATTTGCAGCCATGTGGGGAGTAGAGGATCTCTTTCTGTCTCTCTGCCTTTCAAATAAATATAAAAATAATTACAATTTTTAGAAAATGTTCACAACTGGGGTTGGTGTTGTGGTGCAGTAGGTTAAACTGCTGTCTGTAATGCCCACATCCTACATGGACACCAGCTGCCCCATTTGATCCGGCTCCCTGCTAATGTGCCAGGGAAAGCAGCAGAGGATGTCTCAGGTATTTGGCCTCTGCACCCATGTAGGAGACCTGTATGGAATTTCTGCTATTTGGAGAGCTAACCAGTGGATGGAAGATATCTCCCTGTCTCTCCCTCTCTCTCTAACTCTGCCTTTCAAATAAATCTTTTTTTAAAAGAGACAAAAAAGGAAATGACAACCAAAAATGAGTTAGTAAGCTAGGAAAATTAGCCAAGGAATTTCTTCGTAACATGCTCCACAAAATTATAGAGTGAGAAAGATAAGCTTTTTAATCAATTCATTTGAAAGGCAGAGAGAGACAGTCAGAGGTCCACCATCCACTAGTTCAACTCCACAAATGCCCACAACAGTAGGTCTGGGCCAGGCCAAAGTCGGAAACCTGGAATTCAGTTTGAGTTTCTTATGTGAGTTGCAGGGATCTGCGTATTTGAATCATCGCCTGCTGCCTGCCTAGGGTGCACTTGATGAGGAAGGTGGAATAGACAGCAGAGCCAGGTCTGAAACCCAGGCACTCCACCATAGGATACAGGTATCCCAAGTGGCAGCCTAACTATCTGCCCCAAGAAATGCTTTTTCAGAGTTTGATAAGAAAACAGCAGAAAGTAATAGGAAATATTCAACAAAATAATAACAATTTCTAGAACTGATGAAAGGCTGAAATTCTTAGGACCCAGACTGAAAAGGGAAATTTGATGGTTGTCAGGGTAATTTGTTTTTTAAAGGCTACAACTGGACCCATGGTAATACACCTTCTATAAGTTAAGAAGGTAATACACCTTCTATATATATATATAAAGAATAGGCACCAAGCCACCACCTGTGACACTAGCATCCCATGAGTGTCGATTGGAGTCCTGGCTTCTCCACTCCCATCCAGCTTCCTGCTGTTGTTCCTGGGGAAACAACAGATGATGGACAAGTATGTGAGTCCCTGACACCCATGTGGTAGACCCAGATGAAGTTCCAGCCCTGGCCATTGTGGCCATTTGGGGGCTGAATCAGCAGATGGAAGATCTTTTTCTCTCCGTATTAACACTGCCTTTCAAGTAAATAAATAAATCATATATATAATATATAAAGAATCAAAACTTCCACAGAATATAGATTTATTTATTATTTGACAGGCAGAGTTAGACAGAGAGAGAGACAGGGAGAAAGGTCTTCCTTCCGTTGGTTCACTCCCCCAAATGGCCGCTATGGATGCAGCTACGCCGATCCGAAGCCAGTACCCAGGTGTTTTTCCTGGTCTCCCACGCGGGTGCAGGGCCCAAGGACTTGGGCTATCCTCCACTTCCTTCTTGGGCCGCAGCAGAGAGCTGGACTGGAAGAGGAGCAACTGGGACTAGAACCTGGCACCCATATGGGATGCCAGCGGCACAGGCGGAGGATTAACCAAGTGAGCCACAGCGCCAGACCCAGAATATAGATTTTTTTTTTAAAAGACTGAGAGCCAAATTGTTCCCTGAAAAGATTTCTCTTCAGCAACACGAGGTACAGAAGATAATAGAGCAATAGCCTCCATCAGGACAAGGGCTGATCAAATAGAAAGAACAGGCCATCAAAGAAGGCGGTACCTTTCTCTACAGGGAGGAGAGAACTTCCACTTTGACTATGTCTACTTACTCCTCATGTGGGATCTCTATCCTTAATGTGTTGACCAATGTGAATTAATGCTATAACTAGTACTGAAACCGTATTTTACACTTTATGTTCTGTGTGGGTGCAAACTGATGAAATCTTTACTTAATATATACTAAATCGATCTTCTGTATGTAAAGATAATTGAAAATGAATCTTGATGTGAATGGAATGGGAGAGGGAGTGGGAGATGGGAGGGGTGCAGGTGGGAGGGAACTTATGGGGGAAAAAAGCCATTATAATCCATAAACTGTACTTTGGAAATTATATTTACTAAATAAAAGTTTAAAAAAAAATAGCAATAGCCTCAAAATACTAAGGGGAGAGGATGCAGATTTCTGTGCCTAGGCAAAGCCAGTATTTTAGGTTACAATGAAAAATAAATTTAGACATACGATTCTCAGAATTCGCTGTGTTCAAATTAGTAGATGTTGGGGTAGACGTTGTGGCACGGTGGGTTAAGCATCCACCTGCAATGCTGGCATCCCATATGGGCACCAGCTTGAAGCTCCACTTCTGATCCAGCTCCCTGCTAATGTACCTGGGAAAGCAGCAGAAGATAGCCCAACTGCTTCGGCCCATGCACCTATGTGGGAGACCCAGAAGAAGTCCTGGGCTCCTGGCTTTGGCCTGGCCCTGCATGGGATATTACAGCCATTTGGGGAGTGAACCAGAGGATAGAAGATTCTCTCTCTCTCCCCTCCCCCACTCTGTCCCTTTCCCTCTCCCCCTCCCCCTCCTCTCTCCCTCTCTTCCTTCCCCTCCCCCTCCCTCTCCCTCTCCATCTCCGTCTCTATCTCTATCTCTTGCCCTGCTTTTCCTTTCAAATGAGTAAATAATTCTTTAAAAAACAACTACTAGATGTTAGAATCCTGAGAAGAAATAAGATACAAGAGCAGATGTAACTCAGAAGTAAATCAAACTCAACTTTTCTTGGAGAGAGATTAAACTAGAGCACTATCTCCCCTCTCCCTTTCGATGGAATACGTTTTCTCTTTTCTTCCCAATGGCACTAGCACAGGGCAGATAAAAACCCAAGCAGCATCTGACCTAAGCTTGAAGTTTTGAAGCTAGAAGCCTTGGAAAATAATGGCTACCTGTGCTTTTAATAAAGTTAGGTGCATGAAGGGGAGAAGCTGGCTAAGGAAACAGTGTTGGAAATGTGAGGCTTAAAGAGTGATTAGGATATAAAATAGGCTAATGTGTAACCTTTGCTTTCTTATTATTTATAATTTATACTCTTGAGTATTTTAGAAAGCATCCCAACTTCATAGCCAATAGGAAATTGAAAATTGGCTCTAGACCCTGCCAGGGATCAGGGCTCTTTTTCTACCACCTAGCACAATGCATTTTACATAGGTATTCAGTATTTGATAAAAATATGGAGACTGTATCCATCAAAGCGGGCAGAAGGTGAGCTGGGGCTACCTTATAATGTAGTCTAATACATTGGTGGTTATCCATGTGAAGTGCTTGGAACACCTACATTAGGGTTACTTTAAAGGCTTGCGAATGCAGATTATGGGCAGAGCTTTAGCCTAGCAATTAAGACACCTGCATCCTATGTGTGAATAACAGGTTAGTTACCTAGCTCCAGCTCCTGCAGTCCCTGGGAAGGCAGTGGTGATGGCTCAAATACTTAGGTCTCTGCCACCCACATATAAGTCCTGGATTGAGTTCAGGACTTTGACCAGGCCCAGTCCTGGCTTTTGTGGGCTTTTGGAGTGTAAACCAGAGATCTCTCTCTTTCTTTCCCTCCCTTCCTCCCTTTCTCCCCTTGCTAAATAACTTTTAAACATTATTTTAAAGATTTTAAAAATGTAGACCCCCAGCAATAGTTACTTTAAGGAAGTACTTCTGTTGCTTTTTAAGTGTGATCAAGTTAAAACGAAATAGTCCTTAGAGGGCAGGAAACAGAAGACTGGATAAAGGATCAAGCCTGGAGAAAGCGTGACTTTAGCGAGGCAGTACTCCTCAACATTTTAATGTCAGCCACATGTTGAAGTAAAGGGAGTAGAGACTAATGGAAGCTGGAAGTAACCAGCTCCAGGGGCTTTGGCAGGCTTAGGTCTCACTGGTTGCCAAGACTGCAAGTTATCAGTATTTTGATAACACTAACCTATGTGTCACACTCAAAAAGGAACAATTAGAGGATAATTAGGAAGTATATCAAGTCAAGCTGAAAACTGCATGTCTCCAATATTAGAACTGTTACATATTGCTGAAATTCAAGGAGAAAGTGGATTGACCTTTGGGTTTCAATAGTTGGAGGGTCAAGGAAGTCATTGCAGTTTTAATGTGCAGGTGGAGGGTAAGAAAGAAGTATTTGTGAACAAATAAAGTAAATGAGATGCAAGGACGTTAAGGACATATAGATGATTACATGAAGAGTCCCAAGTACTGTAGGAAAGGAAATAATATACATGAGTACAGAGAAAATGATGCCATAGGGGAGAATATTTCTCTGGAGCTGCTGCTTTCAGGGTCTCTTCTTGGTTTGTCCTCATTCAGACTCTTTTTCTTCATTGTTCTCTTAATCTTCATTCATAAACATCCCATTCAGCATTCTGGTGTCACATTGGTCATATACATTACTTTAAAGCATTTTGATATTCTGTAACTGTTTTATACAGGCTGGACAGGAACTGTTGGGTGGTTTTTCTCACAATTGCTCAAAATAATGTTACTTCAGGAGCACATCTGTGGTAGACAAAATAATGGTTCCTCTAAGGATGTGTATGTCCTAATTCCTGGTTCCTGTGACTGTGTTATATGGCATGGCAAGGGGAATTATGGTTACCAATGGAATTGAGGTTGTTAATCAGCTCACTTTCAAGTAGCATTAGTGTGGATTATCCAGGCTCAGTCATGCATGAGAGAACATATAGGACCAGAAGCCATGGTCCTTTTAAAATGTAAGCTCAGAAGTGACATCTCATCATTTCTGTTGTATTCTGTTTATTAAAAACAAGTCAGTTAGTACAGCCTGTATTCAAGGGAAAAAGATTACTCAATTGCCTAAATACTTAGGAGTGGTGCTCATTGGAGTCCATTTTAGTAGTTGATTACCACACTAATAAGTTAGTAAGTTCACGGGGCGGTGCTGTGTTGCAGTAAGCTAAACCTCTGCCTGTGGTGCTGGCTTCCCATCCAGCTTTCTGTTATTGCCTGGGAAATTAGCTCTCTGTTATTGCCTGGGCCCAATGCTAGGGCCCCTGCACACATGTGGGGGACCTGGAAGAAGCTCCTGGCTCCTGGCTTTGGATTGGCCTAGCTCCAGCCATTGTGGCCATTTGAGGAGTGAAACAGCAAATGGAATACCTTTCTCTCTGTCTTTCCCTCTCTCAATCTGTAACTCTACCTCTCAAACAAAATCTTAGAGAGAGAGAGAAAGAGAAAGAGAGAGAGAGAGAGATACTTTAAAAATGTAGGGAATACAGCTTTTAAAAAAATAGCTCATTAATTTACCAAAGATTTTAAAATCAAGATTGTACTATTTCTTTTTTTTTTTTTTTTTTTTTTTTTACAGGCAGAGTGGACAGTGAGAGAGAGAGACAGAGAGAAAGGTCTTCCTTTTGCCGTTGGTTCACCCTCCAATGGCCGCCGCGGTCGGCGCGCCGCGCTCGTCCGATGGCAGGAGCCAGGAGCCAGGTGCTTTTCCTGGTCTCCCCATGGGGTGCAGGGCCCAAGCACCTGGGCCATCCTCCACTGCACTCCTGGGCCACAGCAGAGGGCTGGCCTGGAAGAGGGGCAACCGGGACAGAATCCAGTGCCCCAACCGGGACTAGAACCCGGTGTGCCGGCGCCGCAAGGCGGAGGATTAGCCTATTGAGCCACGGCGCCGGCCCAAGATTGTACTATTTCTAACTGAAATTAAGTTCAGTGATATCAGACATTTTGCAACATGTCACAAACAAATCTCCCATAGTAGATGATATTAAATGAAAAAAAGAAACAGGAAATCCAGGATATACATTAGAATAATGAATATAATTTTTTTTAACTATACTCCACTGAAATTGTTGACTTCTAATTTCCAGTTTTTTTCTTTTTTCTTTTTTTTTGATTTTGTTTATTTGAGAGGTAGAGTCACAGGCAGAGGGAGACAGAGATAGGGGTCCTTCATCCGCTGGTTCACTTCCCAAATGGCCACTACGGCCAGTGCTGCGCCGATCTGAAGCCAGGAGCCAGGATCTTCCTCCTGGTCTCCCATGCGGGTGCAGGGGCCCACGCACTTGGGCCATCCTCCGCAGCCCTCCTGGGTCACAGCAGAGAGCTGGACTGGAAGAGGAGCAACCGGGATTAGAACCTGGTGCCCATATGGGATGCCGGCGCTGCAGGTGGAGGATTAACCTACTGTGCCACCATGCTGGCCCCTAGTTCTTTTCATTTTAAAATTTCTATTTATTCTTCATCTTCTAAAAAGAATCTAAAGTGCTTTATAAAGTGTAAAATGTTAGAATTAAGGTTATCTTTGAAAAGAAAGACAAAGATAAAAAATTAAGTCATAAAACAGGATTTTTTGAAAGTTAATGGAAAATGGAATTTAGTGTGAGTTATTTTTGGTACAGAAATGTTTGAAATTATATATAAAAGTGGTCTTCAAGAAGTTCATGGAAAATTTCCATTGTGAAAAACTGAATGATTTCAAAATCTCTTTACAGAAACATAAACTTATTTACTCTATTTCTCCACAAAGTTTTTGAAGGTCTATCTTAAGCAAGGCCACAGTCTGTGGTGAAAACTGAAGACCTAACAAAGATTTTTGGCTGTTGGCTGAATAAGTAGATGTTAAGAAAATAAAGAGGCAATTCCCACACTGGGGGAGAGAACTATAAGATCTATATCTAATAAAAGGCTTGTGTCCAGAATATTTAAAGGACTTTTATAACTCAATAAAAACAGGACAACAACTTGATTTGTTTTAAAATGGGGGAAAATGTTTGAACACACACTTTATCAAAGAAGATATATCAATGACAAATGATACAAAATAAACCACAATGAGATATTATTATACCACCACTAGATTGGCTAAAATTAGACTCATAGTACCAAATTTTAGCAAGATTGTAGTGCAGCTGGAGCTCTCAGTTCACAGTTTTTGTAAAGTTAGTAAACTCTTATCACACAACCCAGAAGTTGGACTCCTACTACCATATTTACATGTTTATTCAAAAGAAACTCTGTGCAGACTATCACATGAATCTTCATAGCAGCTTTATTCATAATAGCCCAAACTAGAAAGTTTATGATTATGTTGTAATGTAATCATATGCATGTAATTGGCTTAGTAATAAAACCGAGTGAACTACTGATAAATGGAGCAACATGGATGAACTAGAAAAATAATGCTCAGTGAAAGACACTAGAAATAAAAGGCTATGTATTGTATGATTCTATTATATGAAGTTCTGGAAAGGACAAAACTGTAGTGACAGAAAACCTATTTATTGGTAATTAGGATTAGGGAAGGCAATTGTCTGCAAAAAGGCAGGAAAAATTTGGGAGCCAATGTCTAATGTTTTCATTGTAGTGGTGGTTATAGCACTACATTTTTCAAAGCATCAAACTGTACAGTTAAAATGCATAAATTTCAGCAGCTGTAAATCATTAAGCAAAGCTGAATTAAAACAAGAAGCTTCTCTATAAACATGAATACAAATCCAGTTGAACAGTTGGTAATCTTAAAACAGTTGCACTTAACAACTATTATACATTCTTTTTTAATCTGTATACCTACAAGGTAATACATGACTACATTTGAGCTCTCTTGAAGTAGGTTTATATATACAAGTACTACATAATTCAAAAGAAAAACTGTCTTCCTGGGATTTCTGGCAGATGACAATTTTTGAGCTTTGTAATGGTGATATCATAGGGTTAAAATTGTATTCAAAGGGAGAAGGTGACCTAGTCAGGATCCAGCTAAGGGGGAAGTCTGAAAGGAGGCCAGACTATTGGGGGCTCAATAGAACAGCAGGGAAGTCTAAGATTACATTGGTAAAGGGAACTCCAGTAATGTGTCTTACAGTTCTAGAATGTGGAATAAGGAATTGACTAGTGATTCAATGGCTTTTCAACTGTAACAAAATTGGGAATCATTGTTATATAAAGCATTAAAAGTTTCAGTTTCTTGAATGAGATTTTCCGTGGAAGGGTAAACATCCAATTATGAGCATTGATATTTATAGAGCATGTATGAGGATACTTTAAAAAGATGGTAGAAAGTGGAATTAGTCCCTGTTGCCCCTGTTCCAGGCCAGCCCTCTGCTGTGGCCCAAGAGTGCAGTGGAGGATGGCCCAAGTGCTTGGGCCCTGCACCTCATGGGAGACCAGGAAAAAGCACCTAGCACCTGGCTCCTGCCATTGGATCAGCACGGTGCGCCGGCAGCAGCGCGCCGTCCGCGGCAGCCATTGGAGGGTGAACCAACGGCTAAAGGAAGACCTTTCTCTCTGTCTCTCTCTCTCACTGTCCACTCTGCCTGTCAAAAAAAAATAAATAAATAAAAATAAAAAATAAAAAAAAAAAGAAAGAAAGTGGAATTAAAGATGTTTACTGGTGGGTCCAGTGCTGTGGCATGACAGGTTGGGCCTTGGCTTTGGCCCTGGCATCTTATATGGGTACTTGTTCTAGTCCTGGGTGCTCCACTTCCAATTCAGCTCCCTGCTGATACAGCTGGGAAAGCAGTGGTAGATGGCCCAAGTCCTTGGGCCCCTACATCCATGTGGGAGCTCCTGGCTCCAGCCACGATGTCCAGGTTGTTGCGGCCATTTGAGGGGTGAACCAGTAGATGGAAGATCTGTATCTCTCTGTCTCTCCTTTTCTTTCTTTGTAACTTTGCCTTTCAAATAAATAAGTAAATCTTTAAAAAAAAGATGTTTTTTGGTACAACAATTTTAGGAATCCATTCATATAAGGGTTCTTCAGAAAGTTCATGGAAAATGTGGATATGATAAAACTGCATGTATATCAAAATTTTTTGCACAAAGGTGAGCTGAGCTTGTCATTCCATTTTTCCATGAACTTTTTGAAGTACTCGCAAAGAATAGGGCCTAACTGCTTATTGTTGTATATGTTTTCTGAATAAAATATATTTTTTTCATGAGAGGGACTTAATTATAGAATAATGGGATGTGATATCCACAAGTGAGTTAGGAAGAGAAAGTAGTGGCAATTAACATTTATTCAGTACATTGTATGGATCAGATACTGTATGCTTTCAGGTTACCTGATTTAATCTTGACAATAGGGACATGTGATACTCTAATTTTCGCAACTATGAAAACAAGCTCAAGAAGAGAGGCTTGGGTTCTGATTAATTCAGTTACTACAAATGCAGAAGAGGTAATATTCCCCAAAGGTTAGTGAGGGCCTGCTTGAACTGAAATCACCAGGGATGCATGTCTACAAATCATACCTAAAGGGGAGAATGGAGAACAAGATCTCCATTAGTACCCAGCCCACTAGTTACTTGGTAACCCCAAAAATGTTTGAGAAACACTATCTTAGGACTTAGCAGATATTTTTGCTGTATAGTGATTTCTAGTGTTTAGAGTTCTTAGAAGCAAAGGTTAGCCTCATTGAGGTTATCCTTAATTTTGTCTATTAAAATATGTTTGTGTTAATCAGCTTTTTGTCCTATAATGAAATACTGGAAGCAAGTAAGGCTTAAAAAGAAGTTTATTTTGGCTCATGGTTTAGAGATTCACTCGAAGATCAGGTGACCCCACTCGTTCAGCCTTTGGTGATGATGGTCTTGCCAGGGAGTCTCAAGGTGGCACCAGGCACCACATAGCCAGAGACAGGGAGTAATCATGTCTGTCTATCAGTCCGTGGCCTCTGCCTCCATCAAAGTCACCAGGAGCCAAGATTGGCTCTCTGCACTAGTGACCTAATCTAATCTTTTGCTTCCCAAAGGCCCTCCCCCCAAACACTGTAACTGGATTAAATTTCTACCTTAGGGGTAGCATTAATTTATAACTTTGGGGTTTAAACTCCTGCATGAATTTGGGAACCAAATTATAATCAAAACACAGCAATGTTGTATCATAATATAGCTATAGTTCTCAGTATTTACATTTCAGAATATTTAAAAAAATAAGCACATCTTATTTATTAGCTCTCACTAGAATTTATATTATTGACTGCCCAAAATGGCATCTATCTAGTAGCAGTATTTGTCAGATTACTTAATTTTTTTGCCATTTTCCTTACTTTAAGCTATCTGACATGTGTTACCTTGTGTTTACCATGTTTGTAACAGTAAGGAATAAGTAAAGATTGATTTTGTTTTTATACATAAGTGAACTGTGGTGAATAACGGAGCAAGTTTTCCAAAATTGTTTTCACACGTAGTAGATCTTTCTTAATGAAATTATTCTAATCTCTAAAGCTCTTTTCTCCAACAGATTTAGCTGCCTACTTTTTAAATTTTAACACTTAATCTTACATGATAATATGTATTTTTCAACAGCGACTCTTTCCTTGCACACCGAGAAAGTATGCGTCAGATGATGAGAAGCTTTTCTGAACCTTTTGGCAGAGAATTGCTCAGTATCTCTGATGGTAGAGGACGAGCTCATCAACATAGAGGACATGATGATGGAGAAGACTCCTTGACTGTAAGTTTTTTTATTTTAAAGACAGTGACAAGGTCTTACAGGAACTAGAAGAAAAGTGTTACAGAAGTGTAGATCTATGATGATAAATAGTTAAGTTACAGAAATAACTATTATATAAAAAGGAAAGTCTGTTGGAAAGCTGCATTCTGGAACAGTGAAAAACTGTTGGAAAGCTGAATTCTGGAACAATGAATTGATAGCTCTAGAGAATTCCACTGTGCTATCAAAACTTTTAGGATCATAGTGATATATATTATAAGCCAAACTTAAACCATTACTTTTTAAATATATATATGCTTATTTTATAACTTTCTCTTATGACTTAAATTAGAGTAGGCAAAGAAATGCCTTCTTGACACATGCACTTTTTATGATACTTCACAATAATAGTATGATGCTTTATCTTTATTGGATCAGAAAACACTAATCTTCTACATGGCTGCCATCAAAGCAGTGATTAACCTTGAACTGTATTTCAGAAGTCTTGCACAACTTCATTATATTTTAGTGTCTTGTCTGAGATCAAAGCCAGGAGACTACAAACATACTTAACTCAAAGATGAAATTTGGATATTTATGTATTTTTAACTATTTTATTTTTTACATCTGTTGTTTCTGTTTTGTACACTTGGGAATGATAGTTGAATAACAAATTGACAAGGTTTCTGTAAAAATGAATCTTGATTTTTCAAGATGGTGGCACAGGGAGGGAGCTTACTGCTCTAGTCTAGGGGAGGATAGTTACAAAAAAAGTGAATAGAGTTCAGTCAGGAAAGGATTAGGGAGAAAACAGAACAGGAAACTCCATGTAAATTGGGGAGACACTATGGACCTATGTGAGGGTGTGGTTATATCCAGCCCAGGACCTCAACAGCCGAGAGCCTAAGCACCAGCTTTGGAGTGAGGTGAGACCAGACTGCACCAGCCCAAGCCACTGGAAATAAAGCTGTGAGAAGAGCCTGGCATGGGCCCAGCTTGGAGTCCTGTGGGGTCAGTGTACCTGTCAACCTAGAGGGGAAAAAAAGGAGTCTGTTTCTTTCTCCCTGACCACCTGGCATCAGCATCCTCTAGCCAAGAAATGTCAGGTGCCATATTGTACAAATGTAACAGCTATACCAGCTCATGTCCATGTGCCCAGCAACCAACTGACAGGAGATACCTGAGTCTGGCTGGGAGAATTGACAGGGATCTGGGAGCTCAAGACTGTGGGAGCCTTGTGTGGTGGTACTGTGAAAACACTGTGCCTGTATGGGAGGGCACAGGGTGTGGCTGGGACTTTGAGCAGTCAGTGTTGAACTCTCTACCTGCTCGTGGCTCCCTGATTCCCTGGTGAGGGTCATTGTTTAGAATCCATGTTCACACCAAGGACTGCATAGATCTTTTGTGTGTTTCTTGTGTCAATGTGGATGAAATTGCACCCACTGGGGCTAGCACCCAGGCATTGGTCTCCTTTGAGGAAAGTAGGTGAGTGTGAGAATATGCAAATAGAGTAGAACAAACCTATCCTCTGGGAAAAAAATAGAGATTTACTGCACCCAAGTTGGGTGGTCACTTTAGAAAAACTTCCTTCACCCTGGAGCAGTGAGCAGAGCTTCCTGACCACACCCAGTACACGCCTCTGAGTATTCACTGAAAGACAGGACACTCCATTAAGCCACAGACATATAGTCCAAAGATAAAAGCCATCACAGAGGAAAAATAAAAAACAAAAACCATCAAGTATCACCACAAATGCCTAATAATAAACACAGCAATTCAAGAAACAAGAATAAGGAAGACAACATGATGGCCCCAAAAGAACACTTCAATACTAAAATGTGAAGATGAAGAAATTGATGAAATGCCAGAAACAGAATTCAAAAAATTGATTGTAGGATTACTTAGAAGTAATTAGAAGCAAATTCTTGAATTAAAGAAATTCATACATGACATGAATGAATTTTTTTCCCAAGAAATTGAGATTTTAAGGAGAAATCGAAGTGAAATATTGGAAATGAAGAATTAAATAGAACAAAAAAAATGCATGGAAAGCGTTAAGATCAGACTCAGTGAGGCAGAAGGAAGAATATCCAAGTTAGAAGACAAATCTCTGGAAATTTTATAGTCAGACCAAGAAAAAAAGAATAAATTAGAAAGCTAATAAACAGTGTCATATTTATGGAATACTATCAAGCAACCCAACGTATGGGTCTTAGGAATTCTTGAAAGCATGGAAAGAGAGAATGAACTAGAAGGCCTTTTTAGTGAAATAATTACAGAAAACTTCCCTAATTTGGAGAGAGAAAGGGATCTCCAAGTACAGGGAGCAAATAGAACTCCTAGTAGAAATGACCAGAAAAGATCTTCATCATGACACATTGTAGTCAAATTCTCCACAGTAAAATGTAAAGAAAATTTTCTGCAATGTGCACAAGAGAAATACCATATTACTTTCAGAGGCTCTCCAATAAGACTCACAGTTGACTTCTCATCAGAAACCCTACAGGCTAGGAGAGAATGGTGAGAAATATTCCAAGTCTTAAGAGAAAAAACTGTCAACCCAGAATACTATACTCTGCAAAGCTCTCATTTGTGAATCAAGGTGAAATAAACACCTTGCATAACAGACAAAAATTGAAAGAATTTGTCAGCACTCATCCATCCTTACAAAAGATGGATGTGCTGCACACAGAAACATGATCATCACTATGAAAGAAGGTGAAGGCAGAAAATCTCCCATTAAAAGTACAATGAAATACAAAGTAAACAATAGGAATATTTATGGAAAAATGGCAGGGCCAAGTCATTACTGATCAATACTTACCTTGAATATAAATGGCCTCAACTCTCTAGTTAAAAGATACAGACTGCCTGGATGGATTAAAAAACAAAACCCATCTATTTGCTGCCTACAAGAAACACATCTCACCTACAAAGATACTTGCAGACTGAAAGTGAAAGGATAGAAAAAGATATTCCATGCTAACAGAAATCGAAAAAGAGCAGGGGTAGCCATCCTAATATCAGACAAAATAGACTTTCATGTAAAAACAAGAGGCAAAGGAAGACACTGTATAACTATATAATTCAATAGGAAGATCTAATTACAGGTCACCTGGCTATTTAAAATAAATATTTCTTTTTTTTTAAAATTTTTTGACAGGCAGAGTGGACAGTGAGAGAGAGAGTCAGAGAGAAAGGTCTTCCTTTACCGTTGGTTCACCTTCCAGTGGCTGCTGTGGCTGGTGTGCTGCAGCCGGCGTACCACGCTGATCCGATGGCAAGAGCCAGGTGCTTCTCCTGGTCTCCCATGTGGGTGCAGGGCCCAAGCACTTGGGCCATCCTCCACTGCCTTCCTGGGCCACAGCAGAGAGCTGGACTGGAAGAGGGGCAACCGGGACAGAATCCGGCGCCCCGACCGGGACTAGAACCTGGTGTGTCGGTGCCACAAGGCAGAGGATTAGCCTATTGAGCCGCGGCGCCAGCCTGGGAGATTCAATACAGTAGTAATGGGGGACATCATTACTGCACTTTTAGCAATGGATATATCCATCAGACAGAAAATTAGCAAGGAAACAACGGAGTTAATCAACACTTTAGACCAAATGGACCTAACGGTTATCTATAGAACTTTTCATCCTACAGATGTAGAATACATATTCTTCTTACCACATGCTAGGCCATAAAGCAAGTCTCAGCAAATTCCAAAAAATCAAAATCATATCATAAATCTTCTCTGACAAAAGGAATGAAGCTGGAAATCAAAAACTCAAGAATATCTAGATCGTGGGCAAACACATGGAGATTGAACAACATGCTCTTGAGTGAACAGTGGGTCATTGAATAAATCAATAGAGAAATCAGAAAATTTCTGGAAATGAATAAAATTATACAACATATCAAAATTTGTGGGATACAGCAGTGTTAAGAGGAAAGTTTATAGCAATTGGTGCCTGCATTAAGAAATTGGAAAGGCACCAAATAAATGAGCTATCAATGGATCTCAAGGATCTAGAAATAACAGCAAACCAAACTTAAAACTAGTAGGAGAAAGAAATAATTAAAATTACAGAAGAAACAAACAAAATTGAAACAAAAATACAAAAAGTCAGCAAAATGAAAAGATGTTTTTTAGAAAAAATAAATAAAATTGACACACCATTGGCTCAACTTACCAAAAAAAAATAGGGAGGAGACCCAAATCAAAAAAATTAGAGATGAAAAAGGAACTATAATAAAAGATACAGCAGAAATAAAAAGAATCATCAGAAATTGCTAGAGAGAGCTGTATGCCAATAAATTGAGAAAACTAGAAGAAAATGGATAAATTCCTGGACACATGTAACCTACCTGAATTGAGCCATGAAGACATAGAATGTCTTCTATAAAGATATAGAAAACCTAAACAGACCAATGACCAAGACAGAAATTGAATCAGTAGTCAAAACCATTCCAACAAAGGAAAGCTCAGGACTGGATGGCTTCACTGCTGAATGCTACTAAACATTTAAAGAAGAACTAACTCCAATTGGTCTAAAGCTATTCAGAACAATTTAAAGAGAGAACATCCTCCCAAACTCATCTATGAAGCCAGCATCACCTTGATTTCTAAACCTGAAAAAGATAACAACAGAGAAAGAGAACTACACACCGATTTCCCTGATGAACATAGATGCAAAAATCCTCAACAAAATACTAGCCAATTGAAATACAATAACACATAAGAAAGATCACTCACCCGGACCAAGTGGGATTTATCCCTGGTATGCAGGGATGTTTCAACATTAGCAAATCAATGTAATATATCACATTAACAAATTGAAGAACAAAACCATATGATTATCTCAGTATTTACAGAGAAAACACTTGATGATCAAAACTTTAAGCAAATTGGGTTTAGAAGGAACATTCCTCCACAAAAATCAAAGCAATTTGTGACAAACCCACTACTAGCATCCTATTGAATGGGGAAAGTTAGAAGCATTTCCACTGAGATCCAGAACCAGACAAGGATGCCCACTGTCACCATGGCTATTCAATATAGTCCTGGAAGTTTTAGCCAGAGCCATTAGGCAAGCAAAAGAAATCAAAGGGGATACAAATTGGGAAGGAGGAATTCAGACCATCCTTGTTTGCAGATAATGTGATTCCATATATAGAGGATCCAAAAGATTCCACTGAGAGACTGTTGGAACTCATGGAAGAGTTTAGTAAAGCGGCAGGATGTAAAATCAACACAGAAAGATCAACAGCCTTTGTATGCCACAGCTGAGAAAGAACTTCTAAGATCAATCCCATTCACAATAGTTACAAAAAAAATCAAATACCTTGAAATGAATTTAGCCAAAGATGTCAAAGATCTCTATGAATTATATTACAAAACATTAAATAAAGAAATAGAAGAAGACACAAAAAATGGAAAAACTTTCATGTTCATAGATTGGAAGAATCAATATCATCAAAATGTCCATTCTACCAAAAGGAGTTTATAGATTCAATGCAATACCAATTAAAATACAAAGGACATTCTTCTCAGATATAGAAAAAATGATGCTGAAATTCATATGGAAACACAGGAGACCCCTAATAGCTAAAGCAATCTTATATGATGAAAACAAAGCCAGATATATCACCATTACCATATTTCAAAACATACCATAGGGCAGTTATAATCAAAACAGCCTAGTGCTGGCAAAAAACAGATGGATAGACCAATGGAACAGAAATAGAAATGCCAGAAATCAATCTATAGCCAACTTATCTTGGATTAAAGAGCTAAAATCAATCCCTATAGTCAGGACAGTCACTTCAACAAATGGTACTGGGAAAATTGGATCTCTGCATGCAGAAGTATGAAGCAAGACCCCTACCTTACACTTTACACAAAAATCCACTCAAAATGCATTAAAGACTTAATCTATGATCTGATACCATCAAATTATTAGAGAACATTGGGGAAACCCTGCAAGACATTGGCATAGGCAATTAGAAAAGACCCCAGAGGCACAGGCAATCAAAACCAAAACTGACAAATGTGATTACAGCAAATTGAGAAGCTTCTGAACTGCAAAAGAAACACTCAGCAAAGTGAAGAGGCAACTGATAGAATGGGAGAAATTATTTGCAAACTATGCAACTGATAAGGGATTTATAACCAGAATATATAAAGAGATTGAAAAACTCAACAACAACAAAACAAGAAAACCAGTTAAAAAAATGGACAAGGGACTTAAACAGGCATTTTTCAAAAGAGGAAATCCAAATATCCAACAAACACATGAAAAAACACTCAGGATCACTAGCCATTAGTGAAATGCACATCAAAACCACAATGAGGTTTCACCTCACCCTGGTTAGAATGGCTTTCAAATCAACGAATGACAAATGGCTGGCTAGCATGTGGGGAAAAGACTACCCTAATCCACTATTGATGGGAATGTAAACTGGTAAAGCCACTATGGAAGACAGTATAGCAATTCATCAGAAATCTCAATATAGACCTACCATATAATGCAGCCATCCCACTCCTCGGAATTTACCCAAGGGAAATGAAATCCACAAATAAAAGAGTTATCTGTACCCTCATGTTTATTGCTTTTCAATTCACAATAGCTAAGATATGTAATCAACACAAATGCCCATCAACTGAAGATTGCATAAAGAAATTATGGGATACTACACAGCAGTTAAAAAATGAATTCCTGGCCAGTGCCATGGCTCACTAGGCTAATCCTCCACCTTCAGTGCAGGCACCCCAGGTTTTAGTCCCAGTTGGGGCACTGGATTCTATCCCGGTTGCTCCTCTTCCAGTCCAGCTCAATGCTGTGGCCCAGGAAGGCAGTGGAGGATGGCCCAAGTGCTTGGGCCCTGCACCCGCGTGGGAGACCAGGAGGAAGCACCTGGCTCCCGGCTTCAGATCAGTGCAGCGCACTGGCCGTAGCGGCCATTTAGGGGGGTGAACCAATGGAAGGAAGACCTTTCTCTCTGTCTCACTGTCTAACTCTGTCGGTCAAAAAAAAATGAATTCCTGTCATTTGCAGCAAAATGGATGAAACTGGACAACATCATACTTATTGAAATAAGCCCAGTCCCAAAAGGACAAATATCAAATGTTCTCCTTGATCTGTAATAACTAATAGAACACCTAAAAGGTTATTTATAGAGGTGAAATTAATGATTTGAGATGCTATGGCTTTGAGTAGCCCTTGTCTTGACAGTTGAAGAACAGTTTTTTTTTTCCATAAAATTTGTTGAACTCTTTACTTAGTATAGAGTTAATTGCATTTATATAATCATATGTGTTAATCATATGGGAAAATAGATCTTTCTAAAAAATAAGATTAGGACTAGAAGAGGGAAGAGGTAGAAGGATGGGAGTGTGGATGGGAGGGCAAGTACAATGGGAAGAATCACTATATTCCTGAAGTTGTATTTATGAAATAATAACTAAATAGTTAGACATTCAAGTACACATATTTGAATGTATATTTATATAAACATATAATATAACTATATTCATTACTTATATTATTTATATATTATATATATTTATATATATAATTTGGGGGCAGGCACTTGGCATGCCTGTATCACATATGTAGTGCCTGGGATACAACCATGCCTCTTCCAATACAGCTTCCTACTACTGTGCCTGGGAGTCAGCAAATAATGGCTCAAGTTCTTGGGTTTCTGCCATCCATGTGAGAGACATGGATGGAGCTCTTGGCTCCTGGCTTCAGAGTGGTCCTGCCCTCGCTATTGTGAGCACTGAGGAGTGAACCATCAGGCAGAAAATCTCTGTCTTTCCCTCTTTCTCTGTCATTCTGACTTTCAAATAAAGAAATAAAACTTAAAGGAAAATGTAATCTCAAGTAACCTGATGTTGATCAATCAGGTTTTTTTGATTGTTCTGTTTCCTTGTTCCCACATCACAAAACCCACTGTTTTGTTACCTCCCAGTGGGAGCTCTCATTCTATTTTATAGAATGGAAACTGCCTTGATTAATGACTTAGAAATAAAAATCAATCAGATATATAACTTTAAAAATATGCAATTAAAATGTAGATATTTGGAATTCAAACACACTGAATTGTTCAATTATGAAACTTCTAGGATCTTTGAAAAAAACTTCAGATTTTCTGTTTGCAATAAATTTAAACAGAGCAAAATATTTAGATCTGCCTTGAAAGTTTGATGAATAAAATTACATTTACCATTTACAATGAAAATAATCCTCATGTTCTTTTTTAAAAAATATTTATTATATTTATTTGAAAGATAGAGTTCCAGAGAGAGGTAGAGACAAAGAGAGAGGTCTTCCATCCACTGGTTCACTCCCCAGATGGCCGCAATGGTCAGAGCTGCATGGATCCGAAGCCAGGAGCCAGGAGCTTCTTCTGCGTCTCCCACGCGGGTGCAGAGGCCCAAGGACTTGGGCCGTCTTCTGCTGCTTTCCCAGGCCATAGCAGAGAGCTGGATGAAGAAGAGCACCTGGGACTAGAACCAGCGCCCATATGTGATGCCAGCGCTTAAGGCCAGGGCTTTAACCCACTGTGCCACAGCACCGGCCCTTCATTTCTTTTTATACTTGTGTGTACTTGAACAAATTAGTGGAAAACTGGAATTAAAAGTAGCACCAAAAATTTGAAAGATATGCATTTTTTGGAATATGCGTTTTCCATGAACTCTTTGAAGTACCCTCATATATTTACAAGCACCATGTTCAAATTCCAACTTGTTTTCTTTGAAGTAGTGAATAATTGGTATCATACATATTATTTCTATTTTCATGGCTTACCAGTTTACATTAAAGATTAAAATTAGTATTAAGGAACAATTATCAAAGAGGTCAAGAAAATAAGTTTGATGTTCTGAAATTTTATTTCATGTGAATATTAAAAATTTTGTGTATCTGCTGTAACTACAGCAAGGAAAGAATAGGTCTGAGTATAGCTCTTTGTACTTATACACATAAATGGGTTGTTCTTACCTTTTATGAAAGAAGCAAGAAGTGGAGGTTTTGTTCCTTTACTGGTAAGCATAGAAAAGAGATATTACAATTCAACTGAAAATTTCTTACTGAAGGTGCCAGTATGCACATCACCTATAACTATACTGGTCTACCTTTGGAAGCAGAAGTAAATGTTTCTTTCCTAAGCACTTGTGTTTAAAGCATTGAATGTTTTAACAAGAGCTGGAATAAATATTAATCAAAGAAATAGATGAATTTCTATGAAACTGTACTTTGTAAGATTCACAATTTGTGAGTGTTTGCATTTTAGTATATTTTGCATTATATTTGTCTTGCCAAAGTGACTTTAAATCAAGTGTTGGGGTGGGGAAGAAGACACACAGTTGAAATAATATTGTTGCATAAATACGATGATTAAATAAGAAAAGTCAAGTAGGGAAACAATTATAAATATAAAGGAATGTCCATAGCAACATTTGAACGAAAAACGAAAGTAATTCTTGTTGTAGATGAATTGCTATGAAAAATTGCCTTAGACTGAGTAGCTTCTGAGGACTGGGAAGTCCAAGGTTATCATGCTGTCGAATTCACTCTGTGGTGAGGGTTTGCTCTCTCATTTTTAGATGGTGCCATTTTGCTGTGTCCTCACACAGAAAGACAGAGCAAACACCTGTCTCAGGCCTCTTTTGTAAATCACTAATCCCATTTATGAGGGCTCTGTCTCATGACTAAGCACCTTTAAAGCTCCTATCTCTCGTTACTATTGGGTTGAGAATTAGGTTTTAACTTATGAGGACAAAAATGTTTCAGATGCATGCTGTTCAGCATGGTGGCCACTGGCCACATAGTTTATGGAAGACTTGTAATATGCCTCATACTCATCAAAAACAAAAGTAAACAAATGGAAAAGCTTCTGCATGCACAAAGAAACAGTTAACAAAGTAGAGAAGCAATCCACAGAATGTGAAAAAAAAAGTTTGCAAACCATTATCAAGTAAGGGGTTAATGTCCAAAATATATAAGGAACTCAATTCAATCACAAGATATCATATAACCCAATTAAAAACCAGACCAATCACCTGAACAGACATTTCACTAAAGAAGATATACAAATGGCCAACAGGTACATGAAAAAGTACTCAGCATCACTAATCATTAGGGAAATGCAAATTAAAACTACAATAAGATATCACCTCACATCTGTTAGAATATTTTTTAAAAGATGCTATTTATTTATTTGAGAGGTAGAATTACATAGGGAGGGGAAGACAGAAAGAAAGGTGTTCAATCTGCAAGTTCACTCTCCAAATGGCCATAATAGCTAGAGCTGGGCTAATCTGAAGCCAGGAGTCAGGAGCTTCTTCCAGATCTCCCACGCAGATACAGGGTCCCAAGCACTTGGGCCATATTCTACTGCTTTCCCAGGCCATAGCAGAGAGCCGTATTGGAAGAGGAGCAGCTGGGACATGAACTGGCACCTGTATGGGATACCAATGCTGCTGGCAGAAGCTTGGCCTACTGCACCACAGGGCTGACCCCAGAATTTTTTTTTTAAGATTTATTTATTTATTTGAAAGGAAGAGTTACAGAGAGAGGGAAAGATAGAGATATCTTCTATCCACTGGGTCACTCCCCAGATGGCTGAAGCGTCCAAAACTGGGCCAGACTGAAGTCAGGAGCCTGGAACTCCATCTGGGTCTTCCACATGGGTGGCAGACACCCAAGCACTTGAGCTATCTTCTGCTGTTTTCCTGGATTAATTAGCAAGAGCTGTATGGGTGGAGCAACTGGCTCTCATATGGGATTACAGCATCACAGGTGGCAGCTTAACCTGCTGTACCACAACTCCTGGCCTCTAGATTGGTGTTTTTTAATATAAAATGTTACAGACCCACCCACATATGCATACACCATAGAGGACAGGCCATGCCAGGCGAAAGCTGAGTGCTTGGAACTCAATCCAGGTTTGCCAAATGGGTGGCAGTAGCCAAATCACTTGAGCCATCACTGCGACCTTCTGGGGTTTACATTAGAAGGAAAATGGAAATAGGAGCCAGAGCCAGGCACTCCAATGTAAAATGCTGATGGTCTAACTGTTGTCAACCTTTAGGCCAAATGCCAGCCCATAAAATTAATTTTAAATACTTCCATATGGCTAGTGGCTACCTTAATGGACAGTGTTATGATAGGCATTTAAATAGACTCCCAAGTATTTAGCTCTTTTTAAGCAATAGGAAGAGCATTTATCACCTGTATATGCACCTCTCATCTTATTTCTTATTTAATAATCATCTCTTTAAACATTTCCCCAAGAAGCACTCCAGTATGCATACACCTATTACATGGAAATAAATGGTAGGGCAGGCTTTTGGTCTAGCAGTTGAGGTAATCATGTTCCATATCAGAGTGCCTGGGTTCAATTGGCTCTGCTCGTGACAACAGCTTTCTACTAATACAGACCCTGGGGTGCAGTGGTCATGGCTGAAGTGGCTGGATTCCTGAAACCCAAGAGGGAGACCTGGATTGAGTTCCTGGCTCCTGGCTTTGGCCCCTGTGGGAGGTTATTGAGGGCATTTGGGGAGTGAACCAGCAAATGGGAGCTCTCTGTCTCAAATAAATATAAATAAATTCTAAAAATGTCAATGGTAACTTTTACCATTAGTTCTAGACTAATTAGTTCTAGACTAATTCTCTTCATGAAACCTTAAACATAAGTCTCATAGTTTTTAAAATAGTAATATGGGGGCCGGCGTTGTGGCTCACTTGGTTAATCCTCCGCCTGCGGCACTGACATCCCATATGGGCGCCGGGTTCTAGTCCCGGTTGCTCCTCTTCCAGACCAGCTCTCTGCTGTGGCCCGCAAGGGCAGTGGAGGATGGCCCAAGTGCGTGGGCCCCTGCACCCACATGGGAGACCAGGAGGAAGCACCAGGCTCCTGGCTTCGTATTGGCGCAGCGCCAGCCATGGTGGCCATTTTGGGGGGTGAACCAATGGAAGGAAGACCCGTCTCTCTCACTGTCTAACTCTGTCAAATAAATAAATAAATAAAGTAGTAATATGGCCTCTCATATTTAAAATCAAGTTTTATTATACATTTCTTTATTACATTGTTATCAACTGTCTTAGAATGCTAACACCACTGAATTTTTTTCTCTTGTTGAAACTATTTTTTATAGAAAGCTTTTATTTAATAAACATAAATTTAATAAGTACAACTTTTAGATTAAAGCGGTTCTTCCACCCAAACTTGCCCTCCCACCCCCAAATCATCTCACCTCCTACTCCCTCTCCCATCCTATTCTTAAGATTCATTTTTAATTACCTTTATATACAGAAGATCTACTCTATACTAAGTAAAGGTTTCAACAGTTTGTACCCACACAGACACACAAAGTATAAAGTACTGTTTGAAGACTAGTTTTACTGTTAATTCTCATAGTACAGCACATTAAGGACAGAGGTCCTACATGGGGAGCAGGTGCACAGTGACTGCTGTTGATTTACTCTTGTTGAAACTTTTAAAGCCTTTTGCTAACCAAGAGCAGAGCGTTGTTCTAGGGCAATACTAATTTTTAAAATGCAGAATTTCATCTTACAGCAGATTTTAAAGCAAAAATTAAAAAATTAAAATTAATAAAAATTCATTTTTCTGTACATTTATAATTTATACTGGGAAATATGGCTTTCCTTTTTCCCTAGGATATGATATGTTTGACCAGCTTATATCCAAACATGAAGAACATAAATCATACCAAACCTAGTTAATTGAAAGGAAGCAAAACAAACACCAATAGAAAACCATGTCCCAACCTGACTTTTCTAACAGTGTTTTTTGACCAGATGTGAACATGGGACAAAAAGAAACTGCAGAAAATGGAAAAGGCTATTGCTGCTAAGTTTAAAACTAGAGTCAAGAACACAGTAGTCTTTGAGCATAACTCTCTTCAAGTCTACTTGAACTTCTAATAAAAATTTAAAATGAAGTTTTTTTCTGTTCTTGTAATGTTTTAAAATGAGTGTTTTGCTTAAGGAGTGAGCCAGTGCGCTGAGGCTTTTAAGCATAGTGGATGAAAAATCCTAATTTCATATTAGATGCCTTGATACTTTTTTCTTTATTTTTGGCCAATTTTTGTACACTTGTCATCTTTATCAGCCATATTATGAAGGAAAACAGAGACTTGTGCTAGAAGTAGAAGCATTAACTGTGCCATTTCTGTGTGTGTATTTATTAGCATTTTCTTCTCTATGTGATTTCTTATATTTCTAAGTCAGTTCGTTTTGTAAGGCTTAGTTTTGTTTGACGCTGGATAGTTTAATCTGTGTATTTGTTTCAGGAGACACCTTACAACTCAAGATATGGTATTTAGACTGAGTCGTGATGGCAGAGTCAACCTCAAATCTGTTCTAAATGAGAATTCTGTTGGTCCATCCAATACACTTTGTAGACTACTGTTCTAGATACACAGTATAAGTATGTATTATCTGATATAAAATTTAATAGAAACAAGGTTTTCTCAACTTACTTACACAGGAAGAAAATTATTGTTGAATGAGAAGAGTATATTGATTAATAAATAATTAATACTTAATGTCGATCCTTCTGCTGCAAAAGGAACGATGCTGCTCGCAGTTAATCGGTCTTCAAAAGACTTTTACTTAGAAAGAGTGGGGAAAAGAGTGGGGGACCGGGAGAAGGGGGAGAGATGGCGTGCACGTTCCTTAAGGTGGAAAGCTGACGTGCCCCATTCCCTCTCCCACAGTCCGCTTATGTACAGAATTCAACCAATCACAATCAATCAATCACAGTCCATGCACAGAGCTCTCCAATCCGACACTTGATCACGATCTGCTGTGGAGTCACGCAGCAGGCAGGGCATCAGCGCCATCTTGTTGTTTACCACGATCCTCAGCTAGATGGAAAGTTCAATCAGCTGCTACATCTGCATTACTGCTATAAGCCAAGCCCAGCATGGGGGGGTCCCAACTTAATCTATAATATTCATAATTATAGATGATAATATCATCTGTAGTAAATAAGACTATTTTAAGTGGTATACTTTATTTAAAAGTCTCATGGAAGGACCAGCATGTGGCATGGTTGGTTAAGCCACGGCCTGCAACACTGACATCTCATGAGTGCCACCAGTTCAAACCCCAGCTGCACAACTTCAGAACCAGCTCCCTGCTAATGCCACCTGGGAAAGTAGATGGCCCAAGTACTTAGGCCCCTGCCACTCCTGTGGGAAACCTGGATAGAGTTCCAGGCTCCTGGCTTCAACTTGGCCCAGCCTTGCTCGTTATAGCTATTTGAGGTGTGTAGACCAGCAGATGGAAGTTTGATGTCTCTGTCTCTCCTTCTCTCTCTCCCTGTGACTCTGCTTTTCAAATAAATAAATTAAATATTTAGCAAAAAATTTGTGAAAAATAAATGTAAAAATAATTTTTTTTTGGTTTTCAAAACTTTTGAGGTTCTATAAATAGGTTTTTGCATTTACATGAGCTTGCGAAAGATCCTACATCTTCAAGGATTGCAAAATTTTTTGCACCAAGATAAACTTACATTTTAATAATTTTTTTTCTTTTTCTTTCTTTTATTTTTTTGACAGAGTGGACAGTGAGAGAGAGAGAGATGGAGAGAAAGGTCTTCCTTTTGCCGTTGGGTCACCCTCCAATGGCTGCTGCGGCCGGCGCGCTGCGGCTGGTGCACCACACTGATCCGATGGCAGGAGCCAGGTGCTTTCCCTGGTCTCCCATGGGGTGCAGGGCCCAAGCACTTGGGCCATCCTCCACTGCACTCCCTGGCCACAGCAGAGAGCTGGCCTGGAAGAGGGGCAACCAGGACAGAATCCGGCGCCTCGACCAGGACTAGAACCCTGTGTGCCGGCGCAGCAAGGCGGAGGATTAGCCTATCGAGCTGTGACGCCGGCCTTTTTCTTTATTTTTTAAAGTCTACACTTTATTCAGATTTCCCTAATTTCTACCAAATGTCCTTTTTTTTTCTGGTACAGGATCCCATCCAGAATACCACATTATCTTTGGTTGTCACATCTCCTTAATGTTCCTCTTTGCTGTGACAGATGCTCAGACTTTCCTTCTTCTTTGTGTTGTTTATAGTTTGGAAGAGTACTGGGCAGGTGTTTTGTAGAATTTTCCTCCATTGAGTTGTGTGTGATACTTTTCCATGAGTACACTGGGGTTATGGGTTTGGGGGTGGGGTGTCTCACAGAGGTAAAGTGCCATTTTCCTCACACCAGGGGACATGCTATCAGTATGACCTGTCACTGATGATATCCTCCATCAGCAGGTTGAACTGACAGTTGTCAAGTTACTCCCTGCCCTCTTCAATATATTCTTTAGAAGGTAGTCCCTGGGCACAATAAGATGAGGTATCTTCATAAACGCTTGGAGTCCTTCTGCATGGGAGATTTGCCTATTCTCTCCCATTTGTTTATTTGATAACTTATTTCTATCACTAGGGGCGCATGGATATTTATTATCTACTTTTGGGTTGTACTCCAATACTACTTTATTTTGTTGCTCAAATTTTTCCAGCACCGATAAACAATTAATTTAAATTCATGATTATGCCATGTCTCATAGATAGCTTTGGAGACTAGTGGCTTCTTCAATGGTTCCTCTTTCTAACACATCACCCATTGCTGTCATTTTTTTTAGCACTTTTTTTTTGTGGCACAGAATACTCCAGGCCCATATTTTGTATTTCCTGCTCAAGTCCTAGAATCAGTCTGTCATTCTCAGCAGTTCTGATTCCTTTTTTTTTTTAATTATATTTTTTTATTTTTATTTTTTGACAGGCAGAGTGGACAGTGAGAGAGAGAGAGAGAGCGAGACAGAGAGAAAGGTCTTCCTTTGCCGTTGGTTCACCCTCCAATGGCCGCCGCAGCCGGCGCGCTGCGGCTGGCGCACTGCGCTATCAGATGGCAGGAGCCAGGTGTTTATCCTGGTCTCCTATGGGGTGCAGGGCCCAAGCACTTGGGCCATCCTCCACTGCACTCCCTGGCCACAGCAGAGAGCTGGCCTGGAAGAGGGGCAACCGGGACAGAATCCAGTGCTCCAACCGGGACTAGAACCCGGTGTTGCCGGCGCCACAAGGTGGAAGATTAGCCTAGTGAGCTGCAGCACTGGCTCTGATTCCTTTTGTTGGAAACTAAGATCTAGGCACTGAGTATGTTCCCATTCTAATTATTCTTTGGCCACATAACTGCTGTCAAGGATGTTTCACATTGATTGCCCTAATGAGAACAAGCATTTCAGCAGAAGGGCTCAGCTATAGAAAATAGCAATCCCTTAAATTACTTTGTCTTGCAAAAACAGGTGAGTCTAAGCATTAAAAAACCCCACAAATTATTTTCATTATAAACTAAGACAAACCAGTATGTTTGCAGAATTGTGTACCAATCCCACATAGTTACAAAACTGCAGAAGGATCCTTGGAATAACAAAGTCATCTGTTGGGGATTGTCAGAGAGAATATTGATAGTTTCTTCACCTTTGCCACATAACAGGTAATGCATGGTATGCTCCTGAAATTCATCCATGGTACTGAAGATATCCTCATGCCTGGCTATTACATGATGACAGTTCTTACACAGATGACCATAGATATTATTCTTCTTCCATTTTCAAGCATAACATCCCACTTCCTACACACTATTCAGCAAGAAAGATCCATTCTCCAGACAAGTGTTACCCCGAATGCAATATTTCTTCTGTACACATGACGACACCAGTAACAGGGAATGTCCTCCACTGCTTCCTACCTTTAGTAATTGTCTACAAATGTATTCTTCGTCTTAGTGTTTGTCTTATTATAATTATCATTTATACAAGAGGCAAGGCAATAAGGAGACAAACACACACAGAGAAGGAGAGGTGTGGGGGAGGGAGAGAGAGAACCATTATCTGAGGGTTCACTCCCCAGATACACTCAAGGGACAGGGTAGAGGCTGAAGCTAGGAGCTGGGAATTCAATCCAGGTCTCCCATGTGAGTGACAGAAACCCAGTTACTTGGGTCATTACTACTGCTTCCCAGGATCTGCATTGTCAGGAAGCTGTAGTTATGAGGTGTAGCTAAGAATTGAACTCATGTATTCTGATGTGAGACATAGGCATTCAAACTAGCATCTTTTTTTTTTTTTTTAAGATTGTTTAGTTATTTGAAAGGCAGTGTTCTAGAAAGTGAGAGAGAGAGAGAGAGAGAGTAGTCTTCCATCTTCTGGTTCACTCTCCAAATGGTTATCCAAACAGCCAGAGATGGGCCAATCCAAAGCCAGAAGCCAGGAGCTTCTTTCGGATGCAGGGTCCCAAGCACTTGGGCCATCCTCCATTACTTTCCCAGGCACATTAACAGGGAACCAGATTGGAAGTGGAGCAGCTGAGACTCAAACTGGCACCCATATGGGATGATGGTGACAAAGTTAGTGGCTTTACCCACTATGCCTAGTGCCGGCCCTCCAAATTAGCATCTTAGCTACTAAACTGAAAACCCACTTCTCTATGAATTTTTTGAAGTACCCTTGTATGTATATATACATTTTACTCAGAAATTCAAATTTTATTTCAATGTTTCAAACTTTTAAGTAGTGAAAATTTTAAATTTGTGTACATCTAAATATTTATTTTTATTCATCTGTATTTGTTGAGGAATATATTATACATTAATTTTGATTATTTCATCTATTATACTTAGCATTATTTTTCCTTAGGAAGACTCTGAATATGTTGAAATCTCTATATATGACCCTTTCTGAAGCCTGTATTAATTTCTTATTCCTTGAACTGGTCTTTAGGAGCTATTAAAATTTTGTCCAGTATCTCTACTAATCTTTGGGAATTTGATTAATGTAGATTAAAAGTGTTTAATTGTTTACAGGCAAGAGTAACTGATCTTTTAAAAATATGGATAGTTGAGCAAAGGAAAGATGATTTATTCATTGTGCCTTATGTTTTAATTGATTTGGGGAAGAATTTGCATTTCCTTTGATAAATGTTTATCTTAATCCATGGCAAATACTTTTCCTTTCAACTGCTTTTAATAAATATTAGAGTAGTCATATTTTCAAGTGATATAAGGCCTCCCTATTTGCCTGCCAGGCTCCTGTTAGGCTGTACGTTGAATAATAAGCAGATAATTTTAAAAATATATATTGATATTGAGTCAGTTTTGACTAAAAGATTCTTTAATTTTGGTTGCCCTGAGCTGTGTGGTTATGCAGTACATTCCTTTGTTTCTTCTTTTTCTGTGGAGGGTTTCTTTTTCAGGATTATTATATAATAATTATTTTACAAAATTAATTGGATATTATTTTTCTAGGCAATGAGTTGTTCTCTTCTGCCATTCAGCAGTTTTTGTGGTATGGTTCGTATCATGAGACAAAACCATTTTCTGAAAAATATTTATTTGTCATTAACTAAGCAGACTGAAATGGCATGCAGCTCACTAACTTTCATAATGGCTTTTTGGTATTTGTACTGAACACATTTTTCATGTATTAAATTTATCCTAGACTTTTAAAATGTGTTTTCTGAAGTAAATCACATCAACATCAATAAATCTGTCTTCAAAAATAGAAAATATATTTTAATAAATTAATATTTGCTTGATTTACAAAAGGGATCCCCATAGCTGTATTTGAAAGTTTGGGACTTCCTCATGCTTATGATGACTTTCCAAAAGTAGAAAGAGCTCCAAACTATAGATGGACAGGCTCAACAGCTGGTGGTCAGATTGACTGCCTTCTCTGGTTTTTGCCAATGTGCCTGTGCTTCATTTCCATGACCATATACAAAAATGGCTACTGCAATCCACATTTCTCCCTCTCCTGGTTTTTTAGACTTTGATCTTGTGTCTGTGATCCCAGTTTTCAAAACACCAACAGCATCCTGGGTAATAGCAGAGAATAAGATGAACTATTTGTTATCTACTCTATTACTTTGTTGTGCTACACTATAGCACAACATTTGTTATCTACACTGTCATGAATTTTTTTGTGTGATAGATTTGAATCATTTGTCCCTCTGAAGTTTGACATATTAAGATACTTCAAATTTTCATGGAAGGAAGGAATTAAAAGATAATGCACATTTTCCATGAACTTGTTGAAGATCCTCTTGTGTAACATTTATTCTTCCTGACTAATTTTTAGTGGAACAAATCATGAAAACAGTTATATAAAACATTTATCAATAAAACGGTCAGGAAGTTCAGTATGCTGTCAAAGCACGGCTAGGAAAAAAGCATTTAATCTAGACCTTGGAGGTGGGGTTGGATAGGGGTCAATCAGAGAAGACTTCCTGAACCTTAAGGATTAGTAGGACTCAGCCAAGAAAAACAGGTGAAACTAAGTGTGAACAACAAGGAGGAAACAGCTTGTAGAAAGCCCTGCGGGCTAGGTGTAAAAGATGTTTAGGATCACTTGGCCCTAGAGTATGAGTTGAACAATATAAGTAAGGATGAAGAGGTAACCAGATTTCCTCCGGCCTTCCCAAGGAGTGTGGACATTGTCTTAAGAGCAGGAAAGGCTCTTTGGACTTTAATCAAAGGGTTCTGAGTTAGATTCTCATTTTAAAAAGATCATTGTGGCTGCAGGGGAGAGAAAGATTATGGGGGTGCAGTGGAGGTAGGGAGGTCAGGAGGCTGTTGAAACATTCTGCATAAATTATTAGTAATGACTTTTGCTTGATAAGGCCATGGTGATAAGGAAAATTATCTCATTTGAGAGTTAAAGAGGTGAGTGGACAGAACTTGGAGGCAGGTCAGGTTGAAGGAGCAGTCATTAGGGGCATGAAAAGTACATTGCCTGCTTTCCTAGCACGAGGAAACAGGTAGAAGGGAATGCTGCTAAACTAAGGAACAGAACATTGATTCCCTGCAGATTTGAGAGTAGAGGTGGTCAGAAGGATCATTTCAGTTTTGGATGTTGTATATTGCGAGTGTCTGTGGATTGTCCAGGTAGAATTATCTGGTAAACAGTTGAATATATAGACTTGATCAGAGTAAGAAATAATTTGTTCATTCTTTTAGCAAATATTTCCTGAGCTCTCCTGTGTGCTGGAATTATTTTTTAAGTATTAAAGGTATAGCAGTAAACAAACAAAAAAACCACAACAACCCAAGAAGATAACCCTGTCCTCACAGATGAATTTTACAAAGTGGACAGACAATAAACATGAAAATAATATCAGATAGCCATAGTACACAGAATGTGATGAAACAGGATGATAATCTAGAGGCGGTTAGGATGTAAGATCAGATAGGTGGCTAGGGGTGCTTTCTAAGGAAGTGATCGGTGATAAAAAGGAAATAACTGCTAAAAGTCAAGAGAAAACATTCAAGGAGAGAGGAGCATATGTTCTGAAGTCCCAGTGGCCTTAAGGACCCACTGAAATCTTAACTCCAGTTTGTACCCCATGTTTTTGTCCCCAAGGCTATTGGGCCACCCTGGAGTGAGTACAACACAACATCTTTTGTTAACTATTTTGAGAGTGAATGGAAAAAACAAAATACACTCAAACTCATCTCTTCCACCTTTTCTGCTTTGGGCTGTTTCATCTCTTGTGAATTATATATCTTATGCAGTCTGTGATTCTCAACCTAGTACTGAAACAAAGTATTCAGAATTTTCCTCAATTGTGTTGAATTAATGCAGATTAACTTTATTTCAGCCCTTTGTGTTTCCAAATGTGTATTAGTACCTCTTAAATGTGCCTCTTGTTTCCCACCATGTTAAGTTCAGATCCTAAAGTGTTCTGATCTATTTCCCAGTACTATTAGCAGTAAAAACCCAATGGAAGACAGAGATACAAACACACCTTTGATAATTCTTTATTAAGGCCCAGCTCAGCACCTGGCAAGAATCCCCAGGAGCACTGAAGCACTAGCGTTAAACCTCACAACACTTTGTAGGATTCACAAGATTCCTCCTGCTTGGGGAGCTCCTTGAACAAATCAACTCCTGTTCCATAATAGTAAACCCTGCATTAGGCAACACACTAGAATGTGTGCTCCACTTTGGCTTTCTGGTGAATGCTCCAGTGATAAAACCTAAAATCAGTAACTGGTAGATTTTTCTAAAATGGTTTCTTAGCCTCAGCACTACTAACATTTAGAGTCAGATAATTCTTTGCTCTGGGAGGCTGTCTGATGCAATTAACCATGTTTAGCAGCCTCCCTGGACTCCCTGCTCAGTGGTCCAAGTGCTCCTCAACTGGGACAACTGAAAATGAGTATAATTATTACCCAATGTCTCATGGGACCAGAGTCGATCTTGATAGAGAAAACACTGTTCTAGAGGAATTCTTAGGTGTCCTTGTGAAGGAGCAGACCTCATGTTTCAAAGGTATGGCCTTCTGCTCCTTCAGTAGGCAGCAGATTGAGGGCCTGTCAGTAGAATGAGTTGCCTCTGTCATAACCTGGACCCTGAAATGATGACAGGAGAACCAGTCACTAGAACAAAGGTGAGGAACCTGTTTTCTCTCAAGGACCATTTGGATATTTAAAACATCATTCACAGGCCATACAAAATTTTCAATTTAAGAATTAGCCTGCTAAAATTATTGGATTTTCAGTCCTGCTTTGTGGTTGCTTTGGCAGGGCCAGACCAAATGGTTTCATAGGCCAGATGTTTCCCACCTCTCCATAGAAAGACAGCTACCATTAGCCATGTGATACTGGTGGAGGTAACAGTAGCATCTTAGACTCAAATTTTATTTGTTTGCATTTTGGGGAATTGAGAGGGAAGAAGGAAATATTTGAAGACTATCCTAGATTTGGTCCAGCCAAGAATACCACTCAGTATTTAATATCAGCCAAAGTATGTTTTAAGAAAACTGACAAATGATATACAAATGTATATTTATATGTACATGCATGTGTATGTATGTATATATTTAAATAGAGCTATAAGTGTATGTATTTATAGTGTTACAACCCTAATAATTTTTATGTTTACTGTTGTGAGATTTTGCATTTGCTTCAAATTTTTTCTTTAGCAGATTGCTCTCATTATATAGTCCTTAATTTATTTTTGCCTGGTTGATTTTTGCATGAAATGCCAGTGAATGAATTGGGGCAAAATTTTCAGCTGTTTTGGGAAAACTGATTTGCTTCTTTTGTGTTGTACTTGTAGTTAATAATATACTTCCTAATATCCTGTAGCATACAGATGTCAACCCTTTTCAGGCAATGGACCGAATGATGTCAAATATGAGAAACAGTATGCAGGAATTACAAAGAAACTTTGTAAGTAATAAAAATAAAGTGGTGAGAACTTTGATTTCAGTTACTGGTACCCAATGTTATAGTGGCTTTCAAACATTTTTAACCACAGTTAATAATGTTAAAAAAATACATCATACATAATTGACTCATGCACAATACTTGTATACTTAACACATATACCTGAAACAAAAGTTTCATGAGAAAATTATCATACTATTTATAGTATATGTTAATTTTTAAATTTTATTTCATGTTATAAAAATCCTGGTCATTGGGCAGGCATTGTGGTGCAGCAGGTTAAGCTGCTGCATTTGGGATGCCAACATCCGATATCAGAGTGCCAGTTGGAGTCCTGGCTAGTCTGCTTCTGATCCAGCTTCCTGCTAATGTGCCTAGGAAGGCAACAGCTGATGGCCCAAGTACTTGAATCCCTTCCACCCACATGGGAGACCCAGGTGGAGTTCCTGGCTTCTGACTTCAGCCCGGTCCAAACCCAGCTGTTACAGGAATTTGAGGAGTGAACCAGCAGCTGGAAGAATCTCTCTCTCTTTCTCTCTCTCTCTCTCTTTCTGTGTGTGTGTGTGTGTGTCTTTGTTTTTCCTGCTCTATCTGTCATTCTGCCTTTCAAATAAATAAATTGGTAAGTCTTTAAAAATATCCTGGTCATATTCCACTAAATTGATTTCACAACCTAAAGTTTAAAAAAATGACAGTAGTTAATTTTCAAAATAAAATTTTAAGAAATTCAACATCAAAAACCTTTGTTCTGCTGGAAGTCATTCTTGCAAATTAAGACTTTATATAAATAAATCTGCATATTTCCATGTTTATAACCATAAAAGGATTTATAGCATCTATTAATTAAGTTTTAGTATTAAGAAAAACTGAGGGCTGGCGCCATGGTTCAATAGGCTAATCCCCTACCTGTGGCGCCAGCACCCTGGGTTCTAGTCCCGGTCGGGGTGCCAGATTCTGTCCCGCTTGCTCCTCTTCCAGTCCAGCTCTCTGCTGTGGCCCAGGAACGCGGTGGAGGATGGCCCAGGCCCTTGGGCCCTGCACCTGCATGGGAGACCAGGAGGAAGCACCCAGCTCCTGGCTTCGGATCAGTGCAGCGCCGGCTGTAGTGACCATTAGGGGAGTGAACCAACAGAAGGAAGACCTCTCTCTGTCGCTCTCTCACTGTCTATAATTCTACCTTTCAAATAAAAAAAAAAGAAAGGAAGGAAAAAAAGAAAAACTGAAAATAAAAATCTCGGTACTGATGTTTAGATACCAGATTAGAGCTATATAGTCAAACTGCTATAAACTATTGCTAATATTTTTACTTTTCTACTTACAATAGTTACATCAACAACAATAACTTGATTTGACCTGAAGAAGACCAATATAATTCTAATCATCCAGTTTATATTTTTTGGGTCATCTAAGAATGCCCAAATCTAGGACTTTATTATTAATAATTTTAATAATATGACAATCCAGTATTCACTGGAGATATGAAACTTGTTGGTGTATAGCCAGATGACGTACACTCAAGGGTCAACCACTGATTGTAGAAGTATCACAGGTTTCAGGGCATAGCATGCTTATTTAAATCTAAGCCACAGAGACTTACGGATTGCTAAGTGAAGCACTTATTATTCCTTACAAAGAGAATGGGAATTGGTGCCTAAATGGAAGAAGGTTAGAGCTGTGTGCCATTTGGATACACCATATTGATAGTGTGGTATCCATAGTAGAATTTATAGCTAGCCGTGTTACTTATTTGAACCATCTGGTATAACCCTTTATATTTGACTAGATTCCAAATTTACAATTTCTGTTTACCTCTAGGGTAATCTTTCAATGGATCCACATGGACATTCATTCTGTTCTTCTTCAGTGATGACTTATTCCAAAGTAGGGGATGAACCACCAAAAGTTTTCCAGGCCTCAACCCAAACCCGCAGGGCTCCAGGAGGAGTAAGTATTTTCTAAGTATTCTTTAAGGTTCATAAAGTTGTGTAATGATAAATTGTCTATGTGAAATTTTAATTATTAAAATTTGATCTGGTTCAAGCTGAGGGGGGAGGGAGGAAGAGGCAACTATAAGGCAGTCATCACTGTGAAAGCCATTAAATCTTAATTTTTGTCCCCTCCACCATGAGGATGCCATTTTTCATGTAAACACCTCTTAATGTTAATTACCTTTCTACATTTAGAGCGTAAATAGACACTAAAAGAAGCCTTTTTTTTGAAATGTCTTTAGTTTATACTTGGAGGTTTTTTAAATTCATGAAATACATACCTCAAGTGTATAAAAAGAATAGAGAAAATAATGAGATATAATGAATACCCACATTCCTACTACCCCATTTAATCAAATTATAATAATATCCTCTGTTTGCCTCAAGTTATCTCCTATTGTTTTCTTTTAATCAAAAATATTCCAGATACTGTTAAAGTTTCTAGTGCACTCCTCCAAGTCCTGTTCCCTTTCTCCCTCCCTATTTTCTGTGTCTGTAGTTCATCATTCTCACATCATGTCTGCTTTACAATTTTATTTCTTTTTATATACATCATAAAAATACAATGGGTTATTTTTGTAGGTTTTTTAGATTGTATTTATTTATTTGAAAGGCAGAGAGTTATTTACAGAAAACAGGAGACACAGGGAAGGAGGGAGGGAGGGGGAGAGAGAAAGAGAGAGAGCGAGAGAGAGAGAGAGAGAGAGAATCAGTCTTCCACTATTGATTCACTCCCCAAATGGCTGCAATGGCCAGAGCCAGGCCAGTCTAAAGCCAGGAGCCAGAAGCTTCTTCTGGGTCTCCCACATGGGTGGCAGGGCCCCACATACTCGGACCATCTTCCACTGCTTTCCCAAGTGTATTAGCAGGGAGCTGGATTGGAAGTGGAACAGCCTGGACTCAAGCCAGGACTTGAACTAGCACTCATATGGGATGCTGGCATCACTGGCAGCAGCTTTACTCACTTCACCACAATGCCAACCCCAGGTTTTTAGATATTATAAAATGGTATCATATGGCATGTGTCTTCTGAAACTTGCCTTCGCTCCATAACATGCTTCAGAGATTATTCAAGTTGATACTTGAAACCCTGGTTTTTTTGTTTTAACTTCTGCACTGGTATCCAAAATACGAGTATTCCACAAGTTTTTTTGCCCATTTTTCTATTGATAGATATTTATGTGAGTCTGATTTCTCACCAATTCATCCTTATGCAAATTAGTCTAGAAAAGAGTCTAGGAATGATACTGCTGGTTAACAGGTATGTGTACCTTCATCTTTACCTAAAAATTGCCCAGTTATTATCCCACAGTGATTAAAACTGTTGGCTTCCACAGATCCTGTTGTATGAGAGTTCCCATTTCTCTACTTTGTTGTTAGTACTTATAGTAAAATTTTAGGTTTATCAGATTGAGTGTGAAGTAGTTCATTTTTTAGTTCTTATATATAAACATGGAATTTTTAATGTTGCTTTTACTGTAGATCAGCTAATTCAGCATGGATTTTTTTTAGTTTCTAAAAGTAACAAAGTCTTAAATATAAACAATATAACTGTAGCTATCCTATAGCAAATAGTGTTCATAGTATTTGGCTGGTTTACATACTTTAATAACACTTTCATAGAGTTAATAGAAGTTAATGATGAGATTAAATCCTGTCAACGTGACTGTTGGAATTAGCTGCTCTTACTCATAGGGATGCCAGTGAAAACTTGTACCTATTACATTGTCAAAGACAGTGTTGAAGGCAGTGAGTTTACATAGTAAGTTCTTTGTCTTAATCATTTGATTACAATTACAGAAAAGTTAAAATTGCATTGGTTCTATTTCCCCGGACATTCTCATTTTAAACAGTTCAGAAAACATCAGACCTATTATCACAATTTTACTGCAAGTTGATAGTGGAACTATGCCCATTATCTTTTTTTTTTTTTTTTTTTTTTTTTTTTTTTTACAGGCAGAGTGGACAGTGAGAGAGAGAGAGAGACAGAGAGAAAGGTCTTCCTTTGCCGTTGGTTCACCCTCCAATGGCCGCCGCGGTCGGCGCGCTGCGGCCGGCGCACCGCGCTAGTCCGATGACAGGAGCCAGGAGCCAGGTGCTTTTCCTGGTCTCCCCATGGGGTGCAGGGCCCAAGCACCTGGGCCATCCTCCACTGCACTCTCGGGCCACAGCAGAGGGCTGGCCTGGAAGAGGGGCAACCGGGACAGAATCGGTGCCCCAACCGGGACTAGAACCCGGTGTGCCGGCGCCGCAAGGCGGAGGATTAGCCTGTTGAGCCACGGCGCCGGCCTATGCCCATTATCTTTATAGCAGTAGATTTATGATCTTCTTCAAGAGGTAAACAGGTACTGTGGAATTTAGAATTATATTTCTCCCATATATATTTAAACAATAACTAAATCATTTTTTATTTTCTCTTTACAGATAAAGGAAACCAGAAGAGCAATGAGAGATTCTGACAGTGGATTAGAAAAAATGGCTGTAGGTCACCATATCCATGACCGAGCTCATGTCATTAAAAAGTCAAAGAACAACAAGACTGGAGATGAAGAGGTCAACCAAGAATTCATAAATATGAACGAAAGTAAGTTAATAGCGTTCTTCCTTGTAAAGGTAAAAAAGCAACTACTTGTAAAGTTGATTCATATTTTGCAGAAACATTTCATAAGATGTAGTTTATAAATAAATAAGAATGTGTTGGGAATACCTTTTAGAGTAATAAAATTGAGATTTCATCAATTCATTGCAAATCTGTTTTTTACAGTGATTTTTTTATAATGTAAGGTATTGTTTATTTTTCTTGTTTTATAATTGGGAAACAATCTTGAATTATTATTTAGTGATACTATGAATAGACAAAATGAGTTTGTAAATATTTTTTCTGATTTTCAAGGAAGTACCTCTGAAAAGTATAAAGAAGAAAATAAAAATCATCCATAATCCCAACCCAAAGTGACAGCACTAATGTATTAATGTTTTCTTTCTGATAGTTTCATGTATAGATAAACACACATACCTTTATCAAATTAACATGTTACTATCTATGTGGTTTGTGCTTATTTTAACTTACCTTTTTAATTATAAACAGCTGCCTATTATGATGTTATTTTTCAAAAACGTTCTAGATGGCTATGTGAACGTTTTATCATGAGGGGCAGGCATTTGAAACAGTAGTTAAGATGTCATTTGTGATGCCCTTAATTCTATATCAGAGTGCCTGGGCTCCAGTCCTGGCTCCACTTTGGATTCCAGCTTTCTGTTAATACATACCCTGGGAGGTAGATAGTAAGTGATAGCCCAAGTACTTGATTACCTGCTCCCCATGTGGGAGACCCAGATTGAGTTCTCAACTCCTAGCTTCTGCCTGGCCCAGCCCTAGCTTTAATGGGCATTTGGGGAAGTGAACCAGAGGATGGAAGATCGATCCCCCTACCATCTTTCAAAAAATTAACATTAATTTTTAAACATAAAAAAGTTTTACCGGCCGGCGCTGTGGCTCAACAAGCTAATCCTCCGCCTTGCGGCGCCGGCACACCGGGTTCTAGTCCCGGTTGGGGCCCTGGATTCTGTCCTGGTTGCCCCTCTTCCAGGCCAGCTCTCTGCTGTGGCCAGGGAGTGCAGTGGAGGATGGCCCAAGTGCTTGGGCCCTGCACCCCATAGGAGACCAGGATAAACACCTGGCACCTGGCTCCTGCCATTGGATGAGCGCGGTGCGCCGGCCGCAGCGCGCCATCTGTGGCAGCCATTGGAGGGTGAACCAACGACAAAGGAAGACCTTTCTCTCTGTCTCTCTCTCTCACTGTCCACTCTGCCTGTCACAAAAAAAAGAAAAGAAAAAAAAAGTTTTACCATGTTTATGCCATAATTTATTTAAGCCATTCTGTATTTGGGGGCACTTTGGTTTCTATATAGATAAGATTTTAATTTCTAATATGTTATTTAGAGTATATAGATTTCACATGAATTTTTTCAATACATTTAAGTCTTTCTGATACTCTAATCTCTTAGATTATACTGAAATATATTAATGGATTTAAGCAACAAATTAAATCAATTTGTATTAATTTTGTTAAGAAATATTAATAATTAAGTCTTTGTGTTTAAAATAAATTTATTTGTTTAATTATTAGTGGAAGTCTATTAAAATATTGTTATCAATTTCCTGTTTTCAGAAAGCATTTTCAATAATGTTTTATCATAGTAAAGGATTTATTATTTTAGAAAAATTTTATTAAGATTGAACTTTGATAAAATTCTTTAGCAATAAGGTGGAAGTCACAATGTCATGACATTAATTATATAATCTTTGTAATTTTATCATATTTAAATATATACTTGAGTAATTCACAATAATTAACATGGAAAAATTTTAATGAAGAACTATATTATTATAAAGGCAATCTAAAAAACAAGCACCATTATCTATCTATTATTGCTGATTTGGAAGTTAGATTGCCTACTTTGTGACAATGTAAACTGACAGTTGAGTAACTGTTATTAGGAAAGCTTGTGAGGTCAAGTTATAAAGGGAGATGGTGAGGTGAGTGTGAGTACTAGCCATAGGAGTGTCCAAGTATATAAGCACAGCTTGGTCTCTATGAGGGGACCCAAGGAAAGATTATCTGTCACCGTAATTAGGTCACCTGGGCCATTGGGTAGAATAATGTGATATCCAGGCAAGTGAATGGGAAAAAAGCAGACCATTAATAGAAATAGGAGTGGAATAAACAGGAAAACAGTTAGTACCCCAATCAAAGATTTTTGTATTTGAAGCAACTTTCTGTATCTATGTTGAACTTAGGCTGATGAAAACACAGGTTAGCATGAAGTGTATGGGAGGCAAGGCTTACTGAAATCAATACCTTAATACTCATTCCTTGTATTTTAATATTTATTGTAGGTGATGCTCATGCTTTTGATGATGAGTGGCAAACTGAGATTTTGAAGTACAAACCCGGGGGACGATGGCGCAATGTTGAAAATGCTAAAATGCGCAGTGTTGGTCATGAGAAGAATCCAGGATCCCGAGAACTTAAAAGAAGGTATATATTATTTCTATACTAGCTTTTCTAAGAATTAGACTAAAATGTACATAATATCTCTTATCAGGAATTTTTGATGAGCACGCAAGTTGTAATGGTAATACATTTTTCTGAGATGTAAAGGTTTTACTTAAATTTGAGTCTTCCACACAAATTTAAATTTTCATCTAAAAAGCTTTAGGTTTGTATGGTGAGTAATACACTTGAGAATTATGCTTCAAATGATAGCGACCAAAATCCTCCTAAGGAAAACTGATAGACTATTACCCAGTTATTCTTGTGAACCAGATTCTAATGTGGATATAGGTAGTCATATATTTCACACCAGGTAAAGTTACTTATGTCTAGAGATAGGATAAAGGGACAGGGGCTGTATTTAGAATACTTAACTGCCATATCAAGTCAAAATTCAGCATTTAGTGGTAAATGAATTTTTAGACACTTGTATAGTATGAATATGTAACAGTCCACACAACACTACATTTCATGTCTGTTAGATATTTTGTAACAGTTTTGCAAAAGCTTTAGTGTCCTTTTGGACTAGCTGTGAAAATTAAATGTGCTGAAACCACAGAGTAGAAATTGCAGGCATTTTTATACATACAGAACATAGTCTAGAGCTATAATTTAATTTGGTTCTCTAGTGAAAAGTTGACAAAAAAAGTTAATTCCTGTTGAAATTACATTTGAGAGAGAGAGAAAGAGAAGAAGAGGCCTTCCCCCAGGCCTTAAAACAGAAATCTGTTCTAGGCGGTAAGGAAGTGGAGGATTGCTGCAGGAGGTGGAGGCTTCACAGACCCAGCGGTGGACAAGTGGGTATCCGTTACATCAGAAGCCTCGTCTAGAATTTCATGTGCTAGCATCTTTTCTTTTTAAAAAACTTGTTTAGGAACTTAGAAATCTAGTATTTCTTATTGAATGGCTAGAAAAGTTGTTCCCATATTAGTTTTAGTTAATATTTGGCTCACTTGGAAAAATATGTTGGTTAAAAACCAGAAAGTGCTAAATTTGAATATGAAATCCACTCTGAGTTAGAGAAAGCATACTCTTTAGGGATGACCTCCAAATTGATGGCCCTAACAGTGGTGTTTTTCCTCTTAACCAATCTGGCAACTGAATTTTCTGAAATGATTTTCTGCAGTGATGTATTATTCTGCCCAATAGAGTATCCATCAGCCACAGGTGGCTGTGGAATCACACTTCAGATGTGGCTGTTACAGCTGAGTACTGAATTAAATAATGTTGAACAAAATAAATAAAAATATGGCTCATATATAACAGCATGGTTTAAACTCTACTTAAAACTGTCTCAGATAGCTATTGCTATCTTAAATGTTCAGCAATAGTCTGCCTTCTGTTTTTAAAACTCTTCATCAATTACAGTGCTTTTTCATTTGTTTGTATTGACTTATAAATCATTAACCATTTTTAAAATAATATTATTGTTCCTATATATTTCTCAGGGAGAAATCTAATCAAAGTCCAGCTATTGAAAGTGGAAGAAGATCAAACATTTTTGTGGACAAACTCAACATCAAAGGGTCACCTCTGAAAACCCACAAAAAATAAATTACCATGCATTTAATTCATTTAGTTTTCATTGTTTTAACTGAGAAAGTAATGGTGCTGGGTAATATATGTAAGACCAATCTCTGTTGTTAGATCAGTTCTATACTTTGCAACTTTCTTCTGGTATCTGAATGTTCTTGGAAATTCTAGCTTTATGTTGTTCCTACTCTAGGAATAAAAGTTGATTTTGAACAAAGTGAATAAATTGTGGAACATTCTGTAAAACTCTACTTTAAAACACTAATTTTTAAAGCTAAAATGTTGGTTTTGCTTCCCCAATTTTTATATTAGCTATGTATTCTTTTATATTTATCAAGATCAATTGTAGAGCTACTTGTATAATTTACAATTAGTAAAAATAAAGCAAAATGTTAAAACAGTATCAGTTTTCACCCACCCTGGAGGTTTTGAATAATTTATCTCAAATTTTATGATGTAATATATAGAACAGCTAGCTTAAAGCTCTAAAAATAATAAAGCAAAAACTATCCTACAACTATTTGGTGAGAAATTTTATTTTAAATAATTTATTTATTTATTTGAAAGGCAAGGTTACAGAGAGGCAGAGGCAGAGAGAGAGAGAGAGAGAGAGATCGAGAGATCCTCCATGCACTGGTTCACTCTCCAAATGGCTGCAACGGTTGGAATTGGGGCATTCTGAAGCCAGGAGTCTGTAGCTTCTTCTGGGTCTGTAGATGTAGGGGCCCAAAAACCTGGGCCATCTTCTACTGCTTTCCCAGGCTCATTAGCAGGGAGCTGGATCATCAGTGGAGCATCCAGGACTGTAGGCAGTGGCTTTACCAGCAACACCACATCACTGGACCTGAGAAATTATTTTGAAAAGGACAAGGATAATCAAATAGTTCATTTTTCAAAGAAAAACATTGTTAATGTATATCTATAATTTCTTTATACAGCATATTATTTTTCTTCTGTATTACATTCTTAATATTCATCAGACATTATATTGACCTCTTTAACATCTTCTTTTTTTCTTTAAAGATTTATTTATTTATTTGAAAAGTGGAGTTAGAGTGAGAGAGAGAGAAAGAGAGATCTTTCATTTGCTGGTTCACTCTCCAAATGGTCGCAAAAGCCAGGTCTGGGCCAGGCTGAAGCCAGGAGCCAGGAGTTTCTTTGAGAGTCTTCCATGTGGTGGCAGGGTCCCAAGAAATCAGGCCACTTTCTGCTGCTTTTCCAGGCACTTAGCAGGGAGATGGATTGGAAGTGGAGCAGCTGGGACACAAACTGGTACCCATATGGAATGCCAGTGAGGCAGGTGCCAGCTTAACCTACTATACCCCAACACTGGCCTCATATTGGTCTCTGATTTCTTAAGGTGTGATGTATTTCTTTTCTCCTTAGCCACAAACAGCTTAACCCACTCCCAAAGTTCTAAAGCTGGAGAATCCTTGGGAAAATGCTGGTTAGCATTTTTTGGGTGTGTCATTTAGAAAAAATATACATTTGGTATTCTGAAAACCAGAATGATTCAGTCTCAGAATTTGTTAGACAGATATATTTGAGCAAGGTGCTTAATAACTCTTTTGCTTGTGTCTTAATTATACCATTTAAAATTCATTTCTAGCTTTTCCCCCCTAGAATTCAAGGATTAATCTTTTATGAAAGTTAGATATTAAGTTTATAAGACATAAAATCTGACATCTTAAGTCTGTTACTTAAGACAATATTTCTATCAAGCAAAAAAATTCCACTATTCATAATCCAAAGTATTTTCCTTTTTAAGGTTAAAAGTAAAATTATGGGGCCAGTGTTGTTGCACAGTGGGTAAAGCAATCACCTGCAATGCTGGCATCCCCTCTGGGTGGCGGTTCAAGGCCCAGCTGCTCCACTTCTGATCCAACTCCCTACTAATGGCCCAGGAAAGCAGCAGAAGAGGGCCTAAGTTCTTGGGCCCCGTACCCATGTCAGAGTCCCATAAAAAGCTCCTGGCTCCTGGCTTAGCCCTGGCTGTTGTGTCCATTTGGGGAGTGAAACAGCAGATAAGAAACTCTCTCTCTCTCTCTCTCTCTCTCTCTGTGTGTGTGTATGTGTGTGTGTGTGTGTGTGTGTAATTCTGCCTTTCAAATAAATAAAATGGGGGATCAGCTCATATTGAGCCAACGGATACCATGCTTAAAAAGGAGAGCGGCAAGATGGTGGAATAGGAAGGGAGCACACTCATAGTCCGGGAAGAGACAATTTAATAAAAGTGGAGATACCGCAGGTTCAAGGAAGAGTAGGGGAAGAAACAGCAGAGGAAACTCTTCCGGAACTAGTGATTCACAGTGGACCTGCATGGAGAGTGTGGGAGCCCATGGTTCGGGACACCGGCGTTAGAATCAATACACCAGCACTGGAACGCGAGGTGAGCCGAACCTCAATAGCCTGAGACACCAGCGAGCAAGCAGAAAGAGGAGACTAGAGGGAACGAGGCTTGAAACCCCGTTGGGAAAAGTACACCAGGCTAACTAGAAGAGAGAGGGAAAAAAAAGTGACCCATACGGACACGAGTTTCTCTTTCTCCGCTCACCTCTCAAAGGCGAGCAAGACAAAAAGCAGGTGCCATTTTGGACATACGTCATAAGCGGGGTGACATCCGGGCTGCACCCGCCCTCAGCCAAGCAGAAAAACCTGACTCTGGAGGGGGTGAAATAACAGGAGATTAGGACCTAGTGAAAGTGTGGTGCTAATGAACTGAGACTGTGAAAAAAGAGACAGTGGGGGAGAGAACTCACAGAATTCACGTGAGTACTCTCCAGAGACGCTACAATTCAGTAACCTTGGCAGCCCAGTGGGAGACTGCAGGAGAATTTGAGCCCACACTGAGGGCAGCACAGATTCCCTGTGTGGTCCTTGGGAAAGAGCTTCTGATCTCTGGCTCCTGTGGGTATATCATTTGCCTGCTAACTACCTTCAGTTCCACTCAGCTGTGTGGAATTACTTCCCTTTTGAATCAAAAAAAGAGAGATTTACCACAGCTAACCTGGGAGTGTCACCTTTGGCACACCCTTACCCCTGAGGAACCAAACAGATCTCTCAGGCCACACCCATCTCAAGCCTGTAAGGCTCCATCAAAAGCAGACAGTCCACTTAATACAGTCATAGTATAACAAGAAAAAATACCACAGTGAGGGAAGAAGAATCCAAAGAATATCTCCACAATGCCAAGCAACAAATGCAGAAACCAAGGAAACAAGAACAAGAAAGACATTATCACACCCCCAAATGTACAAGACACCCCAAGCCAAGATTATGAAGATGATGAGATGGAAGAAATGCAAGATACTGATTTCAAAAAATGTATGATAAGAACAATTAGAAGTTTTCAAAAACAAATGCTTGAGCTATGGAAATCCTTACTGGACAGGATAGAAAATCTCCTTTGAGAAAATAAAATCTTAAGGAGGAATCAAAATGAAACGCAGAAACTAGTAGAACAGGAAAGTGTGATAGTGAAGAGAAATCAAAATGAAATGAAGAACTCAATAGATCAAATGACAAACACATTAGAGAGCCTTAAAAACAAGAGTCAATGAAACAGAAGAGAGAATATCGGACTTAGAAGACAGAGCACAGGAAAGGAAACAGTCAAACCAAAGAAAAGAAGAGGAAATTAGAAATCTAAAAAATATTGTTGGGACTCTACAGGATACTATTGAAAAACCCAACATTCAGGTTCTAGGATTTCCTGACGGCATGGAGAGAGAGAAAGGATTAGAAGGCCTTTTTAGTGAGATACTTGCAGAAAAATTCCTGGGTTTGGAGAAGGACAGTGACATCCTAGTACAGGAAGCTCATAGAACCCCTAGTAAACATGACCTAAAGAGATCCTCACCACGACACATTGTAATCAAACTCACCACAGTGAAACATAAAGATTCTAAAATGCACAAGAGAGAAACGTCAGATTATTCTCAGAGGATCTCCAGTTAGACTCAAGCAGACTTCTCATCAGAAACCCTACAGGCTAGAAGGGAATGGCGAGACATAGCCCAGGTACTAAAAGAGAAAAACTGCCAGCCCATAATATTATATCCTGCAAAGCTCTCATTTGTGAATGAAAGTGAAATAAAGACCTTTCATAGCAAACAGAAATTGAAAGAATTTGTCCGGCCCTGCAAAAGATGCTTAAAGATGTGTTACACACAGAAACACAGAAACACGGTCATCAATATGAAAGAAGGTAAAGGAAGGAAACCTCACAGCAAAAGATCACAGAAGTTCAAAGCATATAATAGAAAATATCTTTGTAAATGGCAGGGCAAAGTTACTACTTATCAATAGTCACATTGAACATTAATGGCCTGAACTGTTCAGTTAAAAGAACACAGATTGGCTGATTGGGTTAAGGAACAAAACCCCATCTATTTGCTGCTTACAAGAAACACAACTTTCCAACAAAGATGCATACAGACTGAAGGTGAAAGGCTAGAAAAAGATATACCATGCCAACAGAAATGAAAAAAGAGTGGGCGTGGCCATCTTAATATCAGACAACATAAACTTTAACACAAAAACTGTTAAGAGAGACAAAGAGGGGCACTATATAATGATTAAGGGATCAATTCAACAGGAAGATATAACGATTATCAATGTATATGCACCTAATTACAGGGCACCAGTTTATTTAAAAGATTTGTTAAGGGACTTAAAGGGAGACTTAGTCTCCAGTACAATAGTACTGGGGGACTTCAATACTCCACTCTCAAAAATAGACAGATCAACAGGACAGAAGATCAACAAGGATACAGTAGATTTAAATGACACTATAGCCCAAATGGATCTAACAGATATCTACAGAACTTTTCATCAAATAAACAAAACTTTAAAAAAATTATGTGACTATGTTATACTACTCTAATTTTCTATATTATATTCCTATTAATTTTACTAATCTGTTTATGCCATTCATCACTAAAATAAGATGCAAATCATTTTTATTTGTGCATGTATTAGTTAAAAATTTTCTTTTATTCATATTCTCATTTTATTGGTATACTATTAAGATACTATAACATCTTGGGAAGTTGTCATAGGCATATATTTTATATATACATAAATTAACTTGATACAAGAGTAAAATCTTAATAGACACTGTCATTATTCTCCTTTTGCCTATGTGATTATAATAATAACTTGCATAATTATATCCAGATCTAAAACACAATTTAATAAATAATTGTGTCTACCAGTAAACTCCTTTATATCACATAGTAGTTAGAGAATTTATAGATAACTTTTTTCTCACAATTTTTCCCATTGAAATTGAATAAAAAATAAATACTTATTTCTTCTTATGCCACAAGGCTTTCTTAGGAGACACTTGTAAGATAAAAGATATGTGACATATAGAGATTAAGTGTCAGATGATGGAGCCAGCACTGTGGCACTGTGGGTTAATCCTCTGCCTGCTGCGCCGGCATCCCATGTGGGTGCCGGTTCTAGTCCTGCCAGCTCCTCTTTCAATCCAGCTCTCTGTTATGGCTTGGGAAAGCAGTAGAAGATAGCCCAAGTGCTTGGGCCCCTCACCCCTGTGGGAGATCTGGAGTAAGCTCCTGTCTCCTGACTTCAGATTGGCCCAGCTCCAGCCATTCCTACCATTTGGGAAGTGAACCAATGGATGGAAGACCTTTCTCTCTGTCTTTCCCTCTCACTGTCTGTAACTATGCCTCTCAAATAAGTAAATCTATTTTTAATTTTTAAAAAAGAAATTTTATTATGAAAAAAGTGTCAGATGGTTCCTTGTCTGCGGCCTGAGTTACATGTACTTTTTTCAGTGGTCCTACTTGGGCTTTGAGAAAGGCACAACTAGGGGCAGTTGCTCATAGAAAGAGGTAGAGACAACAAATTATGGGTTGTCTAACACATTCACATGCTTTCAACTAAGTGACATAAAGCTTGCTAATAACAATACTTATGCTACAGGAGTATAATTATTTTGTTTTTTTCAGAAGTGGTTTTTGACTTTGACAATTGAAATTACATAAACTGATCTTTTTCCTTGCCAACACATTCCCTTTTTAGTGTTGATTCATTTTTGTGAAGTAAAAATCATATATTAAATGTAAAATGTTTCATAAAAACCATAAAATTACTAAATTTTATTCAGATTAACTTTTATTTAGAATTTACTTAATTATAAGCATTGAAGACCAGCTTAAGTTGCTAAAAATAACTGAGGAAAAGTTTAATAATAAAGCCATTGCCTCAGTTCTCAGAAATAAGTGTTAACTAATGCCATTGTTTCCTTAATTTGTGGTACATGATGATTTCCCCTTAAGTTTTATAAATGGAAATATTTACGGTAGCAAGAGGGAATTACCCTTCACTCTGCTTTAGTGGAATGAAATGAAATTTTCTTATTCCTGCAGTGATAGATACTGCCTTGAGGCATTAACAGAGGGATATTAACCACCAAAATCTGCCTATTCTGCACATTCTATTTTATACTCTGTGGAAGTTGAATTCTTTAAAATGTAGGTAGGGAGCATACTGCAAAATAACTGATTAGTGCTCCTCAAAAATGTCAAGGCCATGAAACAAAATACTTAGAAGCTGACACAGACCAGAGTAGACCAAGAACACCTCACAGGCGGAGAAAAGAAGGGGCTCTCCCTGCCAGCCAGGGAGTGAAGCAGACATGTTTCTCCCAGTAAGCATGCCTGTTCTGTTTGCTTGTTTCACCTTTGCCTGTTAGCATTTCCACATGAAAGCCTTCTTTAGTTCCAAGTTTGGAATATATAGAATGCAAAATGTCTAGAACCAGAAGTCTCTTCTCTCAGAGTCTTACCTACTTTAACACTATGTTATTAGACATACAAGTATGGAAGTTTAGAATTGATGTATCTTCCTGCTAAATCCTTTAAGTAGGAACTCCCTTTGCATCACTTTTTGCCTCAGTTATTTTATTATAATATAGACTTCCAGTTTTCTTTCAGCTGATACTTGGCCTGTTACATCTTTCCCATCCTCTTAGTGTCAATATTTTAATGCTCTTTTGAGAATGACTTTGGTTAAACAGCATAGAATTGGATTCTTTAAAAAAAAAATCTGAATTGATGGGGCAGGCATTGTGGTGCATTGGGTTAAGCTGCTGTTTAATACCATGCTAGATATGAGATATGTTGGATATGGGATAAGTTGGATATGGGATAGTGTCTGGGATAGAGTCACACTTCCGCTTCCAATCTAGCTTCATGCTAAGGCACGTGGGAGGCATCAGATGATGGCCCAAGTGCTTGAGTTCCTGCTACCCATGTGGGAAATCTAGATGGACTTTCTGGCTCCTGATTTCATCCTGGCCTAACCCTGCCTGTTGTGGATATCTGGGGAAGTGAACCACTAGATGGAGGATTCTCTTTTTCTCTTTCTCCCCTTGCCTCCTTCTCTACTACCCTCCCCCCATCCCGTCACTCTGCCAAATAAAACTCTAACAATCTGAACTGATGATTTTTTACTTTAACTGGAAAGTTAAAGTTTTCCATGTAAAGTTAACTTTACATGGAAAGTTTCATGTATTTATCACTTTTGTAAAAATATACATATTCACATTTATTTCTTATCAATTTACCTTTTTTCTCTCTTTTTGCCTTGTTTTAGATCGAATATCTCCCTTTTTATTTGATTTCCTTTTTAGTTTATCTGCTTTCAGGTTGTATGGTCTTTACCATATTTTGACATGTATTTCTAACTTACCACAGTTGTTAATAATTTATCTTTACCTTGAGAATACAAGGTAAGAGTCCAAGGACCTGGAACAGGTGTTGTGGTGCAACAATTAAGCCACAGTATGGGATGCCCATATTGGAGTGACTAGTTCAAGTCGTGGTTCTGCTGCAGAACCAGCTTCCTGCTGTTGTGCCTGGGAAGCAGCAGATGATGGCTCAAGTACTTGGGCTCTGATTTTGCCCTGGCCCAACCCTGGCTGTTGTGGGCCAGATGAACCAGAGACTTGGAAGACCTATCTTTGGCTCTGCGCTCTCTCTCCCCCTCTCTCACATGCTCTTGCTCTCTGTCACTCTGCTTTGCAAATAAATAAGAAGAAACAGACATTAAAAAAATAGAAGGACCACGGGTAATTTTAATTCTAATTACCCTTTTGAATTTATATTTAATGTCACATTGTAATTCTAGCTTGCTTTCCAAAACATTAGCCATTAATATTTTTATAAAGCTGGAAGATTTTTATGATTAGCAAAACATATGAAAAGCTTCCACTTCATTGTTTAAAATTAATTCATATAAAATAATTCATTAGCTCATAAGAAGAGTAGAAAGAATTTCATAGACATGTTGCCCTGAGATGAACACTCTCCCTGTTTTAGAAGACTTTCAAGAATAAAAGAAAAAGGCATTCTTGTGCAATTAACAATAAGAAATATATGTATATATGAAAAACAATCTTCTACTTTCAATTTTTAAAAATTCACATAAAAGAATTCATTAACTCCTAAAAAGGAGTGGAAATAAAATACAAATCTTAAAAATCCCCAACATGCTATATAGTATGTGCATACAAATAGTTTAAATCTATAGACTAGCAGTGTTTAGCCCTTATCTGAAAAAGCTGTTGCAAATCTTCTCGAGCATAGATGTTATTTAACAATCTTTTTTATTGTGCAAAGGTAGAGCTGACTTTTAAGAAAACTTTGTAATACTTGAGTGTTAGCTTTTTACCTCATTTACTAGAGTCAGTGTGTTTCCAAGAAATGGAACTTGTAAGGATGTTTTTATTTATTAAGTGATTAGTTTTACTATTTGATTATGTCCATTGTAGATATAGAAGAACACTAAAAATTACATTCTATCCTGCCACCCCAAATAAGAAACTGTGTGTGTATCCCTTTCTAGTACTCTTGGATGGACACATGGAAAATTTAAAGCACTTCACAATTTGGAGTAAGCATTTCTTGAGGACAATGTTCCATCATTTGCATCAAAGTCATTAGCTGTACCATAATTGCCACCAAATATTTGTTATTCTGATTATTTTAAAATTGTGTTATAAACAATGTTGTAAAGAATATTGTCTTTACATAAGTCCATATGTTTTGCTGATCATTTGTTTAAGGTAAATTCCTGATGGCAAGATTACCAGTTTGTTTCTTGGTATGTTTTATTATGCACTCTTTACAGAAAGATTATACCAATTTACAGTCACACAAACCAGTGGCCTTGCACAGATTTCAGAGACTCAGTTGCAGTGGAGGATACTTCCATCCAGCCTTCCCTCTCTCACTCAGGGTCTCGCCTGTGTGGCCATCTAGTGGTCCCCTCCACCCACCTGGTTACTTCTGTTTTCTCTCACAGGTGTTTGTTCCAATAAAATCCTTGAGCTTTTAGTCCTCTCATAACAACTGCTTTGCAGAGGACTCAGCCTGGTCCAAGCTGAATGTTGCTTTCTGAAAACAAGATGGTATTCTCTCTCAAATCTTGCAAGGACACAATCAACATTTAGTATTTCCCCCCCCAAAAGACCAAGTGGCCACATGTTTTTTCTGTTGTTTTTTCTAATATTTGATTCACCCAACTATTTCAATCCAGGGACATGGTGGTAACATGGTATATGTGTACAGGGGGTGGCAGGGTGAGGGTCTTTGTCTTTACTATGTATAGGGAGGTTGATGCTGGGGAGAAGGCTGTGGAGCCAGCACCGGAGAAAGTGAGACAAGCGGAAATGCAGCATGGAAGTGAGCATTGTGAAGACTAATGGAGCAACCTCCATAAGCCTGGGAACGCTTGGATTCGTTGATTGTATTCAACTTCATTATTTTAAGTCTTCTGTTATTTGATCGATTTATAAAAGATTAACCCATAATATTTCTGCTCCCCAACTTTTCTTGTACTGCTGACCCCCCCCCCATTTCGGCTCCCCCACCCCCACCTGCATTGTCTGTTCAGCAGTTCATTTAGAGAGGCTGTTTACATAAACTGAGCCAGGCTTGAGGTGGGGATTATTATCCGAAACTGTTTTTATTTATCCCATCAATTGAACAGTAGTGCTGGCTATGGAATTGTAATTTGACAATTGTCTCCTTATAAGATCAGCATTTTCTTGGCTTCTACATTTTACTGTTGCTGATTTTTAAAATGTGCAGCCAGGGGGCTGGTGCTGTGGTGTAGTGGGCTGAGCTGCTGCCTGCAGTGCTGGCATCCCATATGGGCGCTGGTTCGAGCCCTGGCTGTTCCACTTCCAGTCCAGCTCTCTGCTATGGCCTGGGAAAGCAGAGAAAAACAGCCCCAGTGCTTGGGCCCCTGTACCCATATGGAAGACCTGGAACAAGCTCCTGGCTCCTTGGCTCCTGGCTTTGGATCAGCCAAGCTCTGGCTGGCCATTGCAGCTGTTGAACCAGCGGATGCAAGACATTTCTCTGTCTCTCCCTTTCTCTGTCTGTAACTGTACCTCTCAAATAAATAAATAAATAATTTGAAAAAATGTGCAGCCAGCATGATGGTGTTCCAACCTGGATGATTTGTCTTTTTTGAACTCTGGTTGCTTTGCAAATTTTTCTTAAATTGCCTTTGATGTTCTTTAGTTTTCCTGGGATGTATTTAGGTGTGGATTTCTTTTATTGGTGAGGCTTGGGATTCATCAGGATTCCAAGGTTTAAGCATTGATATCATACATCAGTTCTGAAAAATTGTTAGCCCATGTAGCTCTGAATAATGCTTGTATCTCACACTCATCTATTTCAGGGACTCTCAGAAGTTCTCTGCTACATCTGCCCCTGTTGTCCTCTTTCTCCAGTGGCTTAAATGGCCAACAGTTGCTGCTCACAGTTCTGCCTGCGGGAAGGCTAAAATCAGCAGCCAGGCTGGGTGAGATGAGAGTCCTCTTTGAGCTTGCACATTGCCAGCATCTCATAGACTCACATCAGGGGAAGACTTCTGGGAGCTGAGGGGGTCCCTCTGTAAGGTCACAGAGCCCAGTTGAGAGGGCTCCACCTTCACAACTCTGTCACCGCCCAGAGGCCCCACCTCCACAAACCGTAAAATCAGGCTCAGGGCTCAGCATAGAGATTTGGGGGCGGGTTGGGGGGACAGAAGTCTTCAGGCTGCAGCATTCTCCACGCCTTTTAATTGTTTCATATTTTCTACGTCTTTGCTCTTTTGGATTACTTTCTGGCTAGTTTATATTATGTTTACCTTACAGTTTATTTCTCTCTTCAACACTGCTTATTTGGATTTTCAAACCCTCTGCTAAATTGTTACTATTATTTCATTTTCCATTTCTAAAAGTTCTGTTTGATTCTTCTTTAAATTTTTTTTTTTTGCTATTTCCTTAGTCTCTTGTTTCCTGCTCAAATTTTCATATTGATTTTTAAATTTATTTTAATATATGGATCCAACTCCCTGTGTCAGATAGTTCCAATATCTAAGACTATTTCTCTGTTGTTTTTATTTTTTTCTACTGACTTTTGGTCATGTTTCTTGTTGCCCCGTATTGTGACTTTTTCTATGAGCTGATAATTTTCCTTGGAATTTTAGTTGCAGGAATTCTTTGAGGCCCGTATTAGTTTTTGTTACAACAATGAAATAATTGAGACAAGCTACTTGGAAGTAGCATCCCACTTGTGCCTGGACACTGAGAGTCACTGAGACACAGAGAAGACCGCGGGTAAGCAGCTCACACACGGCCCTTTGGGGGAGGGTTTTTAGGACTCAACAGTGATGGTTGTCAAGGATACATGGACTTGGATCTACTTCACTGTTCAGACCTTGACTGACTCAGCTCCACACACCCCTGCGTTGCTTTGGGTCAAAAACTCCATCTGCACTCTACTCCGGCAGTAATGCTCTTTTCCTTCATTTAGACTCCCATGCTTCCCCTAGTGGTGGATCTCCCTCATTGCAATGAGCCAATAAACGACTTTGTAAAACTACAGGTTTATCCTGGGTGGTCTTGGATTGATTGGACCAGGACGATGTGAAGATTCTACTGAGGTTTGGCCAAGACCCTCGATGTGTAGATTGAGACCTTCAGTCTGGTGATAATGCACAATCTGTGACCGTTAATTGCCCCTTTATTCCCAGTTACTTGGATTTTGCAGCAAATCTGGACTCTGGACTTGGCCCCAGGGTCCCTTAGGTTGGGGTTCTGATCACCCTTGATGGCCTTTGCTGCATTTGGCTTTAAACACCATCTGCTCTCTTGCATCTGCTTGCCTACCATCTTGTATTTGTATCTTGTATTTGTCAGTCTTGCTGGTGAATGGGAAGTTTGCCTTGGGTTGGGGGACCTGCCTCTCCCATGTGACACTGCCTCTCCATGTTTCTTCGGTCAGCATGCAGGTGCTTTAATGTTACAGCCAATGTCTGACTTGTGACGTTTCACATCTGACAGACCATCAGCTGAGTTATCACGGGGTTGTCAGGCATTAAGCTTGTATTAAATCTCCTGGCGGAATTTTACTAGGGAATTGGCAATTTTTGGGGAGCTGTCTCATGAATAAGATTGTTCATTTGAGAGGTCAGAACCCCACATCAGAGCACAAGTTCAAGTCCTTGATGCTCCCTTTCCAATCCAGCTCCCTGGTAAAGCATCTGGGAAGGCAGCAGATGGCCCAAGACTTTGGGTCCCTGCTACCCATGTAGAAGACAGGGATGGAGTGTATGGCTTTTGGCTTTGGCATGGCCTTGCTTGGGTTGTTTTGGGCATTTGTGGAGTAAATGAGCTGATGGAAGCTCCCCCCTGCCTCTGCCTTCAAATATATAAATCTAATAGAGATCACTTTGTTTATGTAAAACACTGCTCATTTATTTTTATAGTTCAGGGCTTTTTAACTGCATGGTATAGATTTAAACTTTCTTCTCTCTTTGAAGATTTTTAGCATTTTACTGTGATAATTTCATATTTGTTGAATAAATCACCTATCTTCTAATCCTCCTTTTCCTCCACTTGACACTTGACAAATTTTAAAGATGAATTCATTAGAAAAAATTCAATCAGTTATTATGTGTGTAGTTCAGGATTATGCAGACCAAATAAACAAAAATGTGAGAAAAAAGTAATGATTTGTGTTTCTTTTGCTTTAAAAATTGTGGACAGGACTGGCATTGTTACAGCAGGTTCAGCCGCTGCTTGCCTTGTTGGCATCCTACACCCATCCGATATCAGAGCTCTGTTTCAAGTCTCAGCTGCTCTGCTTCTGATCCAGCTCTGTGTTAATAGCCCTGGGAAGGTAGCCCAAAAAGGCCCAAGTACTTGGGCCCCTGCCACCCATGTGGGAGGTTCAGATGCAGTTCCCACTTCTGGCTTCAGCCTGGTGGAGCACTGGGTGTTGCAGCCATTTGGAGAGAGAACCAGTAGTTGCAAATCAATCTATCTCTCTTGTTCACTCTCTGTCATTCTGCCTTTCAAATAAATCTTTTTAAAAATAAAATGAGAAAAATGTGGGCAAGTTATTTAAGTAATTGACTTAGATATTAGGGTTTTAAGAAGCAAGTTTTTGGGACTGGCACTGTGATGTAGCAGGTAAAGCTAGGTATCTTGTACGAGCACCGGTTCGACTCCTGGTTTCTCCACTTCTGATCCAGCTCCCTACTAATGTGCCTGGGAAAGCAGTGGAAGATGGTCCATGTGCTTGGGCCCCTGCATTCATGTGGGAGACCTGGAGGAAGCGCCTGACTCCTGGCTCCTAGCTTCAGATTGGCCCAGCTCCAGCCACTGCAGCAATTTGGGGAGTGAACCAGTGGATGGAAGATCTTTTTCTCTCTCTCTCTCTCTCTCTCTCTCTGCCTCTCTGTAACTTGCCCTTTTAAATAAGTAAATGAATCTTTAAAAAAAAAGCAAGTTTTCAAGATAAAAGAGACTTTGAAATATTATTTAATTAATGCTTATGCATATAAATTTGATAATTGCATTTTTAAAAAGATTTATGAATCTGATAAATAGATGAATTTGGGAAAACTAATTAATTGATATTCAAAGTCAGTTATATGTATTCTAGGTTTTATTATATAAAATTAATGCTATGAAAATATTCATGTTATAAAATGGAGGGTGAACTTTTCATAATATAGACGTTCTAAATTTTCTGTGTTGGTCTTATAAGTCAAATGAGTTTATCATTGATGCCACCAACTGTGTAATATTACAAAATATAAAATTATGGGGCCAGTGTTGTAGCGTAGCAGGTAAAGCTGCCGCCCACAGTGCTGGCATCCCATATGGCTGCCAGTTCGGATCCCTGCTGCTCCGCTTCTGATCCGGCTCTGATGTGGCCTGGGGAAGTGGTGGAAGATGGCCCAAGTCCTTGGGCCCCTGCACCTGCCCTGGAAGAAGCTCCTGGCTCCTGGTTTCAGACCGGTGCAGGTCCAACATTGCGGCCAGTTGGGGAGTGAACCAGTGGAATGGAAGATCTCTCTCTCTCTCTCTCTCTCTCTGCCTCTCCTTGTTTGTGTAACTCTGACATCCAAATAAAGAAATAAATATTAAAAACATATATATATATATAATTGTATTTAAGCAAAACTGCACTTCAGATGTGTTTTATTTATTTTTTAATTAATTTGAAAGGTAGAGTGTCAGATACCATGCCGTGTGTGTGTGTGTGTGTGTGTGTGTGTGAGAGAGAGAGAGAGAGAGAGAGAGAGAGATCTGCCATTTCCTGGTTCATTCCCCATATTGCCTCAACAGTCAAGTCTGGGCCAAAGCCAGGAGCCAGGAACTCCATCCAGGTCTCCCACAAGGAGTTCAAGCACTTGGGCCATCTGCTGCCTCCCAGGCAAATTAGCAAGAAGCTAGATCAGAAGCGCAAAAGCTGGGATTTGAACCAGGTCCCAGTTGTAGGAAGCCAGCATTGCAAGACACTACATTGAAACAGGTGTCATTTAAACAGCTTTTGGTCTTACAGAATTACTGTCCTATGACTAATGCTAAGAATAAATGCATTAACTAAAAGTGTAATTTTTCAGATCCTTACCGGGAGAGTCAGACATTTGTAAAATGATTCATGTACTCGCACCTAGGAAGTGCTCCGAAGGAGCAGGAAGCAGGGTGAGAAAGCAGAAGGGGAGGGAAGGGACCTGCTGTTGACAAGCATTGGTCCCGGAACACCTTACAACAAGGACTATTTGGAGAGAGCAGAAGGCGATGTCTGGGCCAGGTCAACGTGGGAGGCCAATGCGGCTGGTGTAAAGGGCTCAGGGGAGGAGGAAGACCCTAGTGGGGAGTGCTTGGTCAGAGCTCCTGCCTGCTCTCACTCTGCGTGGGGGAGGAGGGCATTTCAGAGTCAAACATTAATTCTTATAAAAACTTCAAACCTACACCAAAATGGAGGTAACAGCAACGATGAACTCAGGGGATGGAGTTTTCAGCGGAGAAACCACACGGTCTGCCTTAAAAGGATTCCTCCAGCTGCCGTGTTCAGACTGAACAGCAGCAGTGAGCCGAGTTAGAGGCTATCACAACAACTCCTTGGAGAAGAGGTGGCACGGAGACCTGGGGGAGGAGTGGAGGTTCTGGACCTGGTTTTGAAGGCAGCGACAACAAGATATGCTGAAAGATTAGAACCGGGGTGTTGGACAGTGGGGTCAAAGTGAGGTTTTTGGCTAGAGTAACACAAGTTCCCACTTACTACGTGGAGAAGACTTGAGGAGGTTCTCGGGAGGAAAAACAAAAGCGCAGACGTGCGGATGTGAAGTTCCAGATGTCTGGGAGACAGCCAGGTCAAACCATCACGGGTGCAGTCCTCCTTGAGCACCGGAGTGCAACGTGTGACACCTACCAAGAGCGAAGGGCACTTCGACATGAGAAAAATTGCTTGCAATAGACGGTTCACTCACTATTGCTTTTCCATCTTCCCTTTTAGGCATGGCCTATATTTAATTTTTTTCATGTCTGTAATACACAACAATTTAGAATTCTTTAAACAGATTTGTTGCAAACACTTCTCCACATTGTTACATAGGCAAAATAACCATGGTTAAAGGCTGCACTTGTATATAGCAGTGATTTTTATTTTATTTAATAATTTGTATTTATTTGAAAGTGGGAGGGGGAGAAAGAAGGATCTGGGATCTTCCATCTGCTGGTTCACTTCCCAAATGCTGGCAACAGTCAGCGACAGATCAGGCTAAAGCAGTAGCGGGGGACTTAATCCAGGTCTCCCACGTGGGTGGCAGGGACTCAAGTCTTTGGACAATTATCTGCTGCAGCCCAGTTGGCTGCCTCCCAAGGTGGGCGTTAACAGGAAGCAGGACTGGAAGTTGAGTGGGAACTGGAACCTAGGGACTCCGGACTCCGATGTGGGATGAAGCGTCCCAAGCAGCGACTTAACCGCTGCGCCAAAAGCCTCAGTAATATTATTAGTACAATTATTTTTAAAGAAAATGCTAAGATCAAAGGACCTCCTCTGTTCCATCCTGGTTACCAGGAACAAACGCTCTTGACCAGCTCCGCAAAGCGGCTGTAGTTTATCTTCCCAGTCAGCAGAGGGCGCGCGGCAGCGGAGGCGCTGCTGTGCTGGACGCTCCTCTCCCTTTCTCTCCCTCTCCCCTCCCTCGCATCCTTCGCCCCGGAAGTGCTCTGCCGGCCCTGGCTGCCGGCGTGACTTTGAGCACTTACAGCTGCGGTGCCGGCGGCTGAGCGGACGTGGGGCAGTAGGACTCTCACTCTCGTCCTGTGCCTGACATGAAGCTGCTGGGAGCCGCCGCCGCCGTGGCCCTGGGGCGCGGGCCGCTCGCGCGCGTCCCTGCCGTCCTAGGCTGGCAGAAGCAGCAGGTACTAGGGGCCGGCGAGTCTGACCGTCCCGGGACCTTGGGGTCTCTCCCTTCCCTGGGACCTCCTGACTGGCAGCTCGGAATACGAGCGGTGGTGCCCCGGCCTGAGAACACTTGATTAGCTCGTTCCCCAGCAGCCCATCGGGGCCTTGGGACGGGACCCCGACTTAGGGTTGGTTGGTTAAGCCTCTTAGTTGCGGCTGCGGGAAGAGAAGTGTCTCGAGTGAAGATCAGACCGCTGAGGAATGTGTAGGTCTGGTCCTCGAACGCAGGACTCCTGGCTCGTTGGCTAGTGCTCTTTTTGCAGGATGTCCTTTTTTCAGCCGGTCCTGGGTTATTTGCTCAATTTGGCGATCCTCTTGTCATTTTTTTTTTTTTTATCAGGCGTATAGAAGATTGAAGTTTGTAAATAAAAGCCTTAGGAGAAGGAGTTGGGTCGGGTGGATATTGAGCCTTTCGTCTCATGCAGATCTCGTTTGTTTTGCTCGCTGGTATCCTTGGGTTTTACTCAACTAAGCGCTACCCAGCCATTTTCCGGGTAATTTTTATCCACGTGTTTTTTTTTGGCAAGTTCATTTGTCTCCCTCCTCCAAGATGTGCCTACAGTGCATGTTGGAAATGTGCAGTTCTGTGTCGAGAGGTTGCGTCTTGATTCCATAAAATGAAGACCCCCTTGCGCACGAATAAAGTTAAAAAAGAAAATCCACCATCAGTGACTGTCTAGAGGGAATTGGAAGCCTTTTGGGCGCCACCTGGGAGCCGTTGGCCCCACTGTGTAGAGCGTAGAAGTCCTTAAGTTCTGCCAGCTGTGAGTGTGGAGGAATGCGAAACTTGTATTTCCTATTAAAGTCGTCAGGGAAACTTACCTTCATGATTTTGTCAACCTCTGTGTATTTTCAAACCTGTAATATTTGACAAAGCTTTCTTCCCTAGTTTTTGTTAATATTGAAGACTATCTTCTTTTGTAGTCTCTTTCGTTTCCAGAAGTTTGAGATTTAAACGTTTCCAGGCTGTCTCGTGTCGAGATTCCTTGGAGGAAAGTCTTCAGCCAGATCCATTTTCGTTCCTGTTGTTAGCTCTTAGAAAAAGTGCATCAAATTGAGCTCTCTCATCTCTTCAGGTCAACTGGAGGACCTGCCGGTGGTGTTCATCAGGGATAATTCCTAATGAAAAAATACGAAATATCGGAATCTCAGCTCACATTGATTCTGGGAAAACTACATTAACAGAACGAGTGCTTTACTACACTGGGAGAATTGCAAAGATGCATGAGGTAAATGGTTCATGGTTTATTCCAGATTAATTAGAGCTTGATTTTAATTGTTTTGTAGTTATGATTTTATAAACTTAACAAAACCAGACTGATATACACATTGGTAACTGGCTCTTTAAAAAAAAAGATTTATTTTATGAGAAAGAATTACAGAGAAAGGTAGAGACAGAGAGGTCTTCCATCTGCTGGGTCACTCCCCAAATGGCCGTAACGGCTGGAGCTGAACCAGTCCAAAGCCAGGAGTTTCTTTCTGGTCTCCCACGTGGGTGCAGGGGCCCAAGAACTTGGACCCTCCTCCACTGCTTTCCCAGGCATGTTAGCAGGGAACTGGATCAGAAGTGGAGCAACTGAGACTTGAACTGGTGCCCATACAGGATGCTGGCGCTACAGGCCAGTGGCTTTAACCCGCTGTGCCGCAGCGCCAGCCTCAGTAGAGGAGGTAGCTCAAATGGGCTTGGAAGGTATTTTTCAGACGTCTTTCTGATGTCATCCCAAGTAGACTGTCTTTTAAGACTGTCATGTCAATATGACACATCTTTCAGTAGCCATTAAGATGCTTTTTACATAATTTTTAATGCTGTGTAAAATGTTTACAATGTTAAGTGGAAAAATGACTTTTAAAATAGCTTAGTATGAATTTGTTTAAAAAATACGCACATCAGAAGATACTTAAGAGATCTTGAGAACTCTCCTGGAGGTATTACCGTATCATCAAGTAACTTAACACTCCAGTTCTTAAGATGAAGGTCACCTGGTTAGTCATGTGCTTTAAAAGCTGAATCTTTCCTACCCAGGCCTCAGAACACACATGGAGAGAACTGAGAAAGATCTGTTCTCTGACCATCTGCTTGTGGAATAATGCAGGGGCGAGGGCAGTTCTAAACCAGGATGATTGCTATGCCTTAGCAGTTCTTGAGGATAGCATTGAACAACTGGTTTGGCAGTTAATACTGGCAAATCCTGTAATCAGTTATCTGTTCAGTGATTGGCAGGTTAAGTTGTTTGAGTTAACTCTGTTCTGGTTGCATATCAGTAAAGATTTCTTCTTGAAATGCAGAGCCAGAGCAATCTGATGTGCTGTGTTTTTGTCTAGGTGAAAGGTAAAGATGGAGTTGGTGCTGTCATGGATTCCATGGAACTGGAGAGACAAAGGGGCATCACCATCCAGTCAGCAGCCACCTATACCATGTGGAAAGATGTCAATATCAACATCATAGATACTCCAGGTGAAGTGGTTCTTGGTTTTATGGCAACCTCTTGGCAAAAGCACATTTGGGTTTTTCTTCTATGACCCAGTTAAGTTTTGAGTATCAAATAATTTAATACTCAAAAGTGTAACACTGAATTCCTATTAGAGAAACCTAGAATTATGTGGTTTCCTTAAAAAGTGTAGATAAATCCTAAGTAGATGGCTTCTTGCCTTTTACGTATTCCAGGTTACTCCAGACGTGTGAGGTTCTCATAGATTTTTGAAGTGCTCTCTTTGGGCTGTGGGTGAACAGTATTGGTGAATACAAGAATCTGTATTCTGATTAGAAGACTTACGTAATGAGGAAAGATACAAAAACTTTAAATAATGCATACATCACAATTCACATTGTTCTTTAAACCCCTCCCCTGTTTTTCCTCTTGCCTCATTTAGGGCATGTGGACTTCACCATAGAAGTTGAAAGGGCGCTGAGAGTGCTGGATGGTGCGGTCCTTGTTCTGTGTGCTGTGGGAGGGGTGCAGTGCCAGACCATGACAGTTAATCGCCAGATGAAGCGCTACAACGTTCCGTTCCTGACTTTCATTAACAAACTGGACCGAGCGGGCTCCAACCCGTCCAGGGCCCTGCAGCAGATGAGGTACAGACAGTGGGAAGGAGAGAGAGGGTGTGGTGAGCTGCAGGCAAGCCTTGTATGCGCTGTCATGAAACCTTATCCTTCGGTTTTTCTTTTGATTCACCTGAGTGACTTACCCCATCAACCTAGTACCGAGTGTGGGAGTTTGCTCTGTGGTGCCATCTTCTCCGTGACCTTCCCTGTAAGTGGGGCAGCTGTGACCTAAATTCCGTGAGGTTGGAGATGGAGTCAGAAACAACCTGGTGATTTATACTTTTCTGCTGCAATTAGAGAAGTTCCGATCTAAATTAGATTCTAAAAATACTTAGCGTTTTATTTAGACAAACTGAGGGGATCTTCTTTGATCTTCACGTTTACTTTGAAGGATTTTAATGAATGCCCTTAGGTCCTGTGCTGTGGAGATGAACTTACCATGCTTTCCACTGGTAACGTGTTTGCTAGGACAGCGGGTAGAACTCGGGTGTTCACAGCGTTGTATATTTTGAATGATACTGCGTATTCCCCATGCCTTTAAAAGGAGGGGAGGTTGACTTTTCACCTTTTGTGGATGTGCAGGTATTGCTGCGGAGTTCTCGGCAGAGCTGGTGGAAATGAGTATGGGTGGTAAAGTTTGTGGTGCTGGGGAGCCTGAGAGTGATGGATCTGATGACAGAAGTTCTCATGGGGTGACGTGTTTGAGGGTGTAGAAGGCAAATACTTGTTTTTTGCATGTGTCTAATATTGATGAAACTGAACGTTGTCACTTTTTCTTCTTTCGTTACTCATGCTTGTCAATAGGTGAACTCTCAACTAAGTCTTTTTCCAAATCCAAGAAAATTCTTTTAGCATTTATTTTATTACTTTTGTTCGTTCTTTGTTCTACTTCCATGTATCTGTTTTTTCATTTTGTAACTCCCATTAAACAGATTTGGGGACTTCTTGGCCTGACCTATTTTTCTTCATGTTGTCTCCTCATTTTGCATTAGGTTATGAGAGAATGATTGTGATTAATCTGCTAACTCACTAATTTGATGGCCATCTGTGTCTGTCATTTTAGCCTGTCTTTTAGAAAATAATTTCAGCTATTTTGTGATTTCTATGAACTTAATTTTTTGTTACAACATCTTTATCTTTTAAAGATTTTATTGGGGCCAGTGCTGTGGCGCACTGGGTTAACGCCCTAGCCTGAAGCGCCAGCATCCCATATGGATGCCGGTTCAAGACCTGGCTGCTCTACTTCGATCCACTCTCTGCTATGGCCTGGGACAGCAGTAGAAGATGGCCCAAGTCCTTGGGCCCCTGCACCCACATGGGAGACCCAGAAGAAGCTCCTGGCTTCGGATTGGCGCAGCTCCGGCCGTTGCAGCCAATTGGGGAGTGAACTTGCAGATGAAAGACATCTCTCTGTCTCTCCTCTCTCTGTGTAACTCTTTCAAATAAATAAATTTTTTTAAAGAAGATTTTACTTATTTGAGTGGCAGAATTAGGGAGAGACAGAGAGAAAGGTTTTTCCATCTGCTAGTTCACTCCCCAGATGGCTGGGCTGATCCAAAGCCAGGAGCTTCTTCCAGGTCTCCCACATGGGTGCAGGGGCCCAAGCACTTGGGCCATCTTCTGCTGCTTTCCCGGGCCACCAGCAGGAAGCTGTATCGAAAGAGGAGCAGTTGGACACAAACCAGCACCCATATGAGATGCCAGTGCTGTAGGCAGAGACTTAACCTACCATGCCAAAATGCTGGCCCCTCAACATCTTTAATTAATAGAAGTTATTTTCAAATATTTTCCTACATTTAGTAGCCTTCTTCTTGGAGGTTAGTACTATTTATAGGGCTCACACTTCTCTACTTCTCTTTGAAGCTTATTGATTTCCTTCAAACATTTGGTGATTCTTAGCTGTCTGTCCATTCTTGGATTTTTGGAGGACTGCAGAGCAGATGGAACAGTAGCAGGCAGGGCATGTTTTTTCTGTAGTGAATCCTTGCTGAGGAGTGCGGTTTCTTTTTGGTGGTTCTGCTTGGTTAGCACACAGGTGATAAGGAGTATCTGACTTTAACCCCTACTCTGCATGAGGCTCCTCCTCAGACAGCTGTTCCCAGCTTTGCTGGAATCAGTTTGGGCCTGGGCATTCTACCATCCTTCAGTTTCTAGACCAGCTACTCATTGACCTGTTCTGCTTCTGTCCTGCATATTCTGGGGACATGATGAGAAATCCCTTGTTTTGTGATTCTTTTTGTTGCCTTTGTGGGGCAATAGTCTCCTGGACTCCTTAAGTAGTTGATTGTCTGTCTGTTCCAACTGCTTTATTTATTTTGTTAAAAGATTATTTATTTGAAAGGCTGAGTTGCAGGCAGAGTGGGAGAGACACAGAGAGATACTGATTGATTTTCCATCCACTGGTTTGTTCTCCAAATGGCTGCAACAGCCAGCACTGGGTCGGGGTGAAACCGGGAGCCAGTAACTCCGTGTGAGTCTCCGACATGGGTAGCAAGGACCCAGGCACTTAGGCCATCTGTGGCTTTCTTCCCAGGCCGTTGGCAGAGAGCTGGATCAGAAGCAGGGCAATCAGACCTCTTGACCTCCTGCACCACACACAGCCCTCCCTGCCACCTACTGCTTTGTGTTTTCTCGGCTCTACAGTGTCTGCCAGTGATTCGTTTTTATCCTTATTTTCTCACTTCAGAGGGGGAGAAGAAAAGAGATAAACAAGTATATTTTTATTTTTCAGGTCTAAACTGAATCATAATGCTGCGTTTGTGCAGATACCCATTGGCTTGGAGGGCAATTTTAAAGGTGTTATAGATCTTATAGAGCAACGAGCTACTTATTTTGATGGAGACTTTGGGTGAGTATTAGAAATACACTATTAAGCCTTTATATTTTAAAAACCATCCAAGAAAAGGAAAGGATCACTTCTTTAGACATAAATATAAGTATCTTTTGAAATGTGGCTGGAAGAGTGTTCTCTAAGATGATTTTCTTTAATGCCTTTAATTCTAGTTGTCATTCTTTCTAAGAGTATGTTACTTTTTGAGTGAGACATCACATTGTGGCCTGCATGGCGTGATAGGTAGGAGGAGGACTTCGAGTTGGGCTAGTAATACAGTGTCTGTTTCCACTTGTTCATTTATCCAGTCTTCATTCTGCAGACTTATAGAGCAGCTGCTATGTCCTAGGTATGATAAAAACTGGGAAGAAAACAGATCATAAATGTGTTCTACTTCATAAGATCATAAAGGTAAAAAAGATCAGTGTATAAGAACAGTTAAAATCATACAACTGCAGTTTGGGAGATGTAAGAAGCAAATTGGTCAGTCAACCGTTGAGTGACTTTTGCATACAAAGTGCTGTAATTGCCAAGGGGTTCTCCAGCCTTAGTGTTCCTGAAATTCAGCCAGAGCTTGTTTGCATGTGCTGGGGCCTCCTCCAGAGAGGTGATTGAGTAGATCTAGAGTGGGGCTATAATTTACATTTCTGGAAAGCTCCCAACTGTAAGTCTGTGGACCACACCTTAAGTGACACTGATCTAGACAGTGTGAGGGGTCATAATGGCTCTTTGTTCTGAGGAGTGACCCCATTAGCCTGAGTGTTTCTCCAAAGGCACTTTCTGAGGGGTTTCCTCAGAAACTTGGGCTTGCCAGTCTGGCAGGTGGGTGGGTGGGATCAGTGAATGGTGGAGTTTATCCTCACCAGCTGTCCTGAAGGCAGGAAGGTGGTGGAGGCTGTCCCCTGGAGAAGCTGTTCCTCTTGCTTTGTGTGACACCTGAGTTTATGCACCACTCCATGGGATGTTTGACCCAGAAGGCAGGGGTGTTTTTGGTTTGTTTGATTTGTTGTTCCCTGCTTTATTCACTGGTAGTCTCCAGCCTCTAGAACTGGCCTGCTGCATAATAGGGAATCAAAAAAATTTGTAAATGATTGAATAAATACTCTTTTCCTGAACTGCCAGGGCACATGCTTCTGAAATAGAGGCTCTTTTTTATTTCATTTTTGAGAGACAAATCTCCCATCTGCTGGCTCGCTCCCCAGATGCCCACAAAGGGTGGAGCTGTGCCAGGTGGAAGCCAGGAACCTGGAATGCAATCCAGGTCTCCCACGTGGGTGGCAAAGACCAAAGTACTTGGGCCATTACCTGGTGCCTCTCAGGGTGTACATAAGCAGGATGCTGGAGTGGGGACTGGAGGTGAGACTCCAATTTGAACACTCAATTATGGGATGTTGGTGTCTCAACTGGCAGCTTAACTGCTGGACCAAGCTCCTGCCCCTAAAGGAAAGGCTGTTTTTGTCATACATTAAAGTTTCTTAATACATACTCCCTTGCCCGCCCTAGACCACTGGATTTGTGTACTTGAAAGTACTCCACATATTGTTCTGGCACATGAGAGTCTAAACCAGGTGCTTGCCAGGAAAGATACAAGACCTGAAGGCTGTAAAGAGTATCTTTAGGATATTAGGAGTTATTTTTTAACCATTTGGAATCAGCACATTTTATCTTTTTCTATTTAGAACTTGTATTCTGGAAAGCATCTTTTTGGCATTAATTTCTGTTTTTAAAGTAATAACTTGTAAAACTTTCAGACTGGTATTTTCTAAATATCAAGTGTATCTTTTTGTCAGTTGTGTGTATTTTATTGATGAGTCTTACCTGTTCGTGCTCTGGAGGTATAGAGAACTGGTGGACTGGTGGCAAGGCTGTAGAGGCTGTTATGTTTTCATTTTTCTTTTCTTTTTTTTTTTTAATTACAGATTGGGATAGTCTATGTTAAAAATTTTGTAGTAGTTAGGTTTGTTATTAATGGCAAAGAATAGAGGAAGGTCTCTAATTCTGCTTGTTAGAGATCTTGATGTTCTAATTAACGAGATGATGGGTAATAGAATTTTCAGATGCTCAGATGGGCTTCAGACATGTTGGCTTTGAATTTTAGCTTTCCCACTTACTGGTAGTATAGCCGTGGGCAAGTTCCCTTGCTTGTTTAGGTTAGTTTACTCATCTAAAGATGCAGATAATAGAAGCTGTTTATGTGATGTGAAGACCAAATAAGTAACTCATCAGATACCTAGTTTAAGGCTTGCTGCATTGTAGGTGTCTGATAAATGGATGCTCTTAATATTTTCCATGCTTGCCAATTGTCAATTAGAATACAGTAAAATAATCTATAACAACACTGAAAAGAACTTTGGTCTTTGATTTAGTTGACACTTTGTCAAGTCATTGCTTTGAACCTTTAAAGTGTTTTGTACTATATACATTCATTTTGGTTATCTAGAATACGTATAATAAACAAGTTTGAATTAACTTGGAAAGGACTTTATATTATATCTTTCATCATTAACTGCTGTAAAACATGAAGTACAGAAAAATAAATGTGGTATCTTATAAGACTGTGTTTTCTTTTCCTTGTAGGGTATTGTCTTGAATTTTGGCTTTTCTCTTTACTAGAAGTATAATCCTGAACAAATTACTTTACCGGTTTAAGCATTTTTGCCCACTATTCTGTATGAATTTTAAAGATACCTGTTACTCTTATTTATTATTTGAAGGCAAATACATCAGAGCTCTTTCTTACCTAAAAAGATTTTAACCATTAATCATCTTTTTCATTGTGCTTTGTATGTATGATTGGATGTCCCTAAAGTAACCCAAATGAACCATTTCTTTTCCTAGTCAGATTGTTCGATATGATGAAATTCCTGCAGAATTGAGGGCAGCAGCAGCTGACCACCGGCAGGAGCTGATTGAGTGTGTTGCCAATTCAGATGAGCAGCTTGGTGAACTGTTTCTGGAAGAAAAAATCCCCTCAGCTTCTGATATAAAGGCAAGTGGTCTCAAAAAAGTCCTGTATTAACAAAAATGGTATATTTTTTTTGTGGGCAGGGGACATGATGCTTTTATGCATTGACTTTATTAGTGAAAGCTGAGGAAATTTATTTAGCATAATTGATTTTCTCAAAAAATACTGAACATAGTATATTACTTTTTCTTTTCATGGTGAGTTATGTAATATCTTAAAAAGGAGTCATAGTTTATACTAGAAAAATATACAATCTCTTGGGTATATCCTTATAATAAAGAAAAAAATATGGAAAGTTACAGGTAGACTAAGAGATGAGGCTGCTAAATTTTAGTGGACTAAACATTGGTGTTTACACTGTTGTCATATACAGAAAGCCTTATAAATCCCCTCACGTAATCATTCAGCTCTTTAAAAAGAAGAGCCCTAAAACTGATTTTTTTTTTTAAGATTTTACTTACTTGAGAGGTAGAGTTAGAGAGACAGAGAGAAAGGTCTTCCATCCACTAGTTGACTCCCCAAATGGCCACAATATTTGGAGCTGAGCTGATCTGAAGCCAAGAGCTTCTTTCCAGTCTCCCACGTGGGTGGGTGTAGGGGCCCAATGTCTTGGGCCATCTTCCAGTACTTTCCCATGCCATGCACAGAGAGCTGGATTGGAAGGGGAGCAGCCAGGACACGAATTGGTACCCAAATGGGGTGCCGGTGCTGCAGGCGGAGGATTACTGTACTCTGCCATAGTGCCGGCCCAATACTCATTTTTTAACTGATGTTTCTCCAAAGATGTACAAATGGATTATACATGAAAAGATGTTCAGCCTCACTGTTCATTAGGAAAATGCAAATCAAACCACAGTGAGATACTTCATACCTATTAGGATGGCTGTTATTAAATGTCCATCAGTGACTGAATACATAAACAAAATGTGATCCGCACATACAGAGGAATATTATTCAGCCACAAATTCTATATATTCCAACTCGGATGAATCTTGAAGACATTCTAAGTGAAATAAGCTGATGCAGAAGGATAAGTTTTCTCTGCTTCCACTTATATTAAGTACCTAGAATAGTCAAAGTCATAGACAGTAGAATAGTGGTTAGGGGAGGGCTTAATTAGGGGTTATTGTTTTATGGGTGTAGAGTTTTAGTTCAGGATGATAAAAACTCCCAAATATGGATAGTGTGTTAATAGCACAACATTATGAATGTACTTAATGCTGTTGAACTTAAACATGGTTAAAATGGTACATTTTTATCATGTGTATTTTACCATAATAATACTTTTTTAAAACTTGCTATTCATTTTCCTAAACCATTTGGTATACTTAGATTTTAGCTAAATAATCATTATGTGTAAATATAGCGCTGATGGAGTTTATAGTATATCAGACACATAGGGAAAGAACTGTATTGAAACTATGATGCTTACTAATAAATTTTTTTCTGCTATCTAAGCTGGGTCCAAAACTTGTTACTTGAGTCTTTTAGCATTCACAAAGGTTTTAGCACCTTTTTTTTATGAACAGGGGAACTCTAGGTAGGAAGATATAGGTCTAGCTCAATTTTTTTCTTTTTTAGATTTTACTTATTTATTTATTTGAGAAGTAGAGTTATAGAGAGAGTAGGAGACAGAGAGAAAGGTCTTCCATACACTGGTTCATTCCCCAAATGGCCACAATGGCCGGAGCTGAGCCAGTCTGAAGCCAGGAGCCAGGAACTTCTTCCAGGTCTTTCATGTGGATGCAGGGACCCAAGCCCTTGGGCCATCTTCTTCTGCTTTCTTAGGCTATTAGAAGGGAGCTGAATTGGAAGAGGAGCAGCTGGGACATGAATCGGCACCCATAGGGTGCTCCACCCACTGCAGGTGGAGGCTTAGCCTACTACACAGCACTGACCCCAGGTCTAGCCCTAGATAAAGTCAAGCACTGAATCCTGGGAGCCACAATAGAGAGAGAGACTTTTTATCTGTTAAAGGCAATGTTCTAGGGCTCTCCCAAGACCACTCACAGGTTCATTGACTCATTGAGGGGACTCATGGGACTCGCTGCATAGTCAAATTCATGATTACGACTTCATTATGGTGAAAGGATACACAGCAGAACCAGCATTAGAAAACGGCACATGAGGTGAAGTCTGGAGGAGACCACAGCTTCCAGAGACCTCCCAGTGGAGCCACACAGGCCTGCTTATTTCCTGTAGCAGGCAATTGTGACAGCACCTGTGACATGTTATCTACCAAGAAACTCAGTTTCCAAGCTTTTTACTGGGGTGTGGTCACATGGATACCCTTTGCATACAGTGTACTGAAATTCCAGAAGGGAAGCAAGTGACCACATTGTTTGTTCAAACAATGTAAAGACCAAACCATTCTTTCCAGTTTTTTGAGTGATGGGGATTCTGTTGAATTCCAAAGGCAAGTTTCAGTCTTGCTGTATTTGCTTTTTTCTGCATAGAATGCTTTGATGTATTTCAGTTTCTGTCTGTAGTTGGATATATTATTAGGGGGAGCAGAAAATAGCCTTTTTTTAAAAAGGTTTATTCACTTATTTGAAAGGTAGTTAGGGAGGGAGAGACAGAGATCGTTCATCTGCTGGTTCACTCCCCTAATGGCCAAAATGGCCAGGGATGGGCCAGGCCGAAGCCAGGGCCAGTCACTCCATCCAGGTTTCCCACATGGTGACAGGGGCCAGATACTTGGGCCATCTTTCACTGCTTTCCCAGGCACATTAGCAGGGTACTGGATCACAGGTGGAACAGCCTGGACTTGAACCAGCGCTCAGATGGGATGTTGATGTCCCAGGCTGTGATTCAACCCACTGCACCAAGCACAAGCCCCTTTATGATAGTTTTGCAGTAATTGCTCACTTCTGCATGTTTTGCCTTATTTCATGCTACCTGTTAATGTTCATCTGTTATCACACTTTTCACTGGTTAGAAGTTGTGGCTGTGAAATTTGGCTTTAAGGTTTTTGTGATGACTAGTGTTCTGTTTTTTCATGCAGACTACAAAATAATTGTATACAGCCTCCACATTTCTGCAGTGACAGCTTGCCGCCATTGCACTGTTGGCCACTCCCAGCTGCTGGAGTTGCAGTTCCACTGTGGACTTTCAGGCCTGCGCATCCCACAGAACCCATGGATGCTGCATACACCAAGGGCTGGGCCAGGACCTCTAGGTCCTTATTGTAGAGAATGATACTATCACAACCTGAAATTTATTTCCTTTAAAGATTTATTTATTTGTTTGAAAGGCAGAATTACAGAGAAGGAGAGAGATCTTCCATCTGGTGGTTTATTCCCCAAATGGCCTCCATGGCTGCAGCTGGGCTGTTCCAGAGCCAGGAGCTTCTTCCAGGTCTCCCACATGGGTGCCAGGGGGCCAAGCTCTTGGGCCATTTTCAAGTGCTTTCCCAGGCTGTTAGCAGGGAGCTGAATCAGAAGTAGAGCAACTGGGATGCAAACTGGTGCCCGGAAGCTTTATGTGCTGTGCCACAGGCCCCATGACCTTAAATTATGAGTGATTTGTACTATTTGGTTTCCTGTGTTCATGTTCTTAAAAAAAATTCAAATACTTCTAGTAGAATATACTTCAGTATGGCTTAAAAGTATATAATAAAGTTGTACAGTAAGAAAACTGTTAAATTTTTGTCTTGTGTATAGTTCTCTTCCTCCCTCCACCCTAAAATTGATTGTCCAGTTAATAGTTTCTGGTGTATCCTTCTAGAGTTTTTTATTTTACATAGTTGTTTTCATATTGTTTTTTCTATGTGTGTTTCTTTTTCCAAATTGAGAATTAGTGATTCCAAGAATATTTAAAGCAAATTTTATAGTGAATCACTTCCTGGCTTGGAGAAAAGGAGATTAGATTTTTTGTCTATTTGTATTTTGACCTGAGGTGATTAGGAAACTGATTTTGGTCTCCCCTAGAGTCAGCACTGCACAGTTAGTTTTATTTGTATGTGTATGATAATTGACCTGAATCACAAAATGTAATTTTTACATTGACTAAGCATCACATATTTTATTTTCTTTTGTAGCTTGCAATCCGAAGAGCTACCCTAAGTAGGTCATTTACTCCTGTGTTTTTGGGAAGTGCCTTGAAGAACAAAGGAGTTCAGCCTCTTCTAGATGCTGTTTTAGAATATCTTCCAAATCCATCAGAGGTTCAGAATTATGCTATTCTCAATAAAGAGGAGTAAGTCTTAGAAACTGAATCTTAGTTTCTGCAAACTTTAATACATGTGCCCTGTGAAGGAATTTAAAGGTGGTTCTTCTACTTAGTTTGTAATTTTCATAATTTATAAAAATCAATAGCTATTTTTATTTGGGTAATAATTTTGGCATATCAAAAAATATTTATTACTGGTGCCTTTATCATCCTGTATTTGTTAGACATATGATTTGTTGGGGCTGGTGCTGTGGCATAGCATATGAAGTCCCACCTGCAATGCCAGCACCTCTGTGTGTGTGCCAGTCAAGTGCCAGCTGCTCCACTTCCAATCCAGCTCCCTACTGATGGCCTTGGAAAAGCAGTGAAAGATGGCCCAAGTGCTTGGGACCCTGCACCCACATGAGAGACCCAGATCAAGTGCCTGGCTCAGTCCTGGCTGTGCAGCTACCTAGGAAGTGAACCAGCAGATGGGAGTCTGTCTGTCTCTGTCTGTCTCTTTCTTTCTCTCTTTCTCCCTCTCTCCCTCCCCCCCACCTCCTCCCTTACTTCCAAGTCTTTCAAATAAATCAGTCTTTTTTTTTTTTTTTTTAAGAAGTATGATTGAAGTTTTAAGAAGGTTTTTAAAGCTTTCATTGATTATTTTTCCTTTCTTTCTCTACTAGATCAGTTCTGTATTTTCTCATCTATTCTGGTCCTGGCTGTTCTTAGTAACCAAGCCCTAATGACCTATTCGTATTGATCGTCAGTGAAATTTCGCATGTCTGTGAGGTCCAAAATGTTTAATGTGTGACTTTTCTCAGATAATACTCTTTGATGAAACAAATCGCTATAAAAGGAGTATCTCAGATTTATATTTCTTTTATTTTTAGCGACTCAAAAGAGAAAACCAAAATTTTAATGCACTCAGAAAGAGACAGTTCCCACCCATTTGTAGGCCTGGCTTTCAAACTCGAGGTAAGTTGTTTTCTATATTCAACTGCTACCTGTAGGTGTTTTCTTTTTGAATTTTATTTCTATTACAAAATAACTTTGTGCCCTTTTTGAAAGTAGAAAGAACAGACATTTTCAGTGTGTTAACACTACTAGCACTTTGTTACTAGATACATTTCCTTCTAGTCCCTTCTCTTTGCAGTTTTAACGTATAAATTTTGGGGTGAGTGTCACAGAAGTTAAGATGCATTTGGAATGCCTGCATCTTATATAGGTGTGTATGGGTTTGAGTCCCAGCTCTGCTTCAGACTCCAGCAGCTTGCTAATGTGCACCTTAAGAAGCAGCAGGTGATGGCTCTAGTCGTTGTGTCCCTGCCGCCTGTGTGGGACATGGGGATGGATTTCTGGGTTCCTGGCTCCTGGCTTGTCCAGCCCCAGCTCTCTCTGTTAGTGGCATTTTAGGGAGTGAACTAGCAGATGGAAGATCTCTTTTCATCTGTCTCTTGTCTGATTGGCGTTCTCTCTGCCCTTCAAATGAAATGAAAATAAATTTTAAAAATTAAAGAAGTATAATTTTTTACATAAATCAAGCTGTTTGTCCTTGTTTTTTCATTTAACATCATAATAAATATGGCTTCTATTTATGTAACTAGTTTGAGCATTTTGAATGACATCATAATATTTCATCAAGTAGATAATATGATTTGCTGAAATCTTCCTAGTTGTACATTTATACTGTTTCTAGTTTTTTCCTATTATAGTTGACATTGGATCCAGTTTTACATGGGTGCAGGAGCCCAAGGACTTGGGCCATCTTCTACTGTCTTCCCAGGCCATAGCAGAGAGCTAGATTGGAACTAGAGCAGTTGGCACTTGAACCAGTGCCCATATGGGATGCTGGCACTGTATGTGGAGGATTTACCTGCTACACCACAGCACAGGCCCCTAGAAAGGACTTTGTATAAGTTTATTTTAAGTAACTTGGAGAGTTGCACAGATAAAATTTGTCTATGACTTGTGCATGAGAGTTTAAGAAAATCAGTTTCAATATTTGAAGAAATAACTGGAATGCTAATTGAAAGAGATGAATCTTTGTAAGCATCAAGTATTATTTAAAAGTCTTTTTTTTTTAAAGTATTTATTTATTTGAAAGTCAGAGCTACACAGAGAGAGGAGAGGCAGAGAGGTCGGTCTTCCATCTGCTGGTTCACTCTCCAATTGGCTGCAACGGCCAGAGCTGGGCTGATCCCAGACAGGAGCCAGGAGCTTCCTTCAGGTCTTCCATGTGGGTACAGGGGCCCAAGGACTTGGGCCATCTTCCACTGCTGTCCCAGGTCATAGCAGAGAACTGGATCAGAAGTGGAGCAGCTGGGTCTTGAACCAGCACCCATATGTGATGCCAGCACTTCAGGCCAGGGCTTTAACCTGCTGTGCCAGAATACTGGCCCCTTAACAATCATTTGTTTCAGAGGAAGCAGAAATATGTTGGATTGTTTGAGACCAAAAAAAAAAATCAAGTCATTAAGTTTATCTAATTGATGTTCATAGCTACTCTTAAATTAGTTATGTCAGCAAGCTGAAATAATCATAAGATGTACTGCTATAATTTGGAGGGAATATTTGGAGGTAGTTGTCAAGTTTTCCTTTTAATTTTGATTCTTAATGCTGCTTTTTTATTCTTTATTCCCTTACCCAATCTTGATTTCTAGGCAGGTCGATTTGGACAGTTGACTTATGTCCGCAATTACCAGGGAGAGCTGAAGAAGGGTGACACCATCTATAACACACGGACTGGAAAGAAAGTGCGAGTACAGCGGCTGGTTCGCATGCATGCTGACATGATGGAGGCAAGTGCGGCTCCTTGTGAGAGCAGACATTTCTCCACTGCCGGTGAAGCAGATCTGCCTTCTTGGTATCCTGAGCCCCACCAGGAAGTTGTTTCTGGTTGAACAAATGTGTTTTCTTAGCTTTTTCCTTTTTTACTAAGATGTCTTACAGTTCTGATCTGGTTCTTAGTTACAGGCTGAATTAGCAGATGTTAATTCATTTAGTAACACTGGTTATGAGATAATTTTTTTTGTTTTTTTAAAAGATCTCATGTATTTATTTGAGAATTAGAGCTGCAGACAGAAGGAGAGGCAAAGGTCTTCCATCTGTTGCTTCACTCCCTAAATGGCTGCAACAGCCAGAGCTGGGCTGATCTGAAGCCAGGAGCTTCTTCCAGGTCTCACACATGGGTGCAGGGGCCCAAGCACTTAGGCCATCCTTTGCTACTTTCCAAGGCATAGCAGAGGGCCGGGTTAGAAGAGGAGCAGCCAGGACATGAACTGTGACCATATGGGGTGCTAGCACTGCAGGTGGAGGCTTAACTTACTATGCCACAGCACCAGCCCTATGAAATAGTTTTATTTTCTCAATGGCTGAGGTTCAGGAAGAGAGAGAGTTCCTTAAGATGCAGAACACTAGTTTCAGTGCTTTTCTTTTTCTTTGAGATTTAAAAGCAAGGTTTATCAGAGTCAGAGACCTCCAGCCAGAGTGGCATGGAGGGGGGCTACCATGAGGGGAAAAATCCCCAAAGAGCCCATGGCACTGGGTTTTTAAGAAAAATTAAAAAAATAAAAAACTTGACAATCAGACTGACATTCAGTTACAAGAGGGGACAAAAAACTATCAAAAGACCTGATTTACAGTCCTTCATCCTGTTTGGCTTACTCACCATAAAACAAAAGAGCCATAACAAGGGTGGGATACCTAATTTGTTTTATTGTAAACTGGGAGCTCAGAGGGTGGAGTCACATCTCCCTAGCTGTTCTCATGATAGGATTGAGGTTTTCAACCTTCAGGTAAATTCTGGTACTGATATGGTATTGAGGGGGTTCTACAATAAGAATAAAAGCTTGGGGGTTAAACAGGGCTTTATGACTGCCATGTTTCAGAAAGTCAAGTCACCAAATAATGTGAAAAATTATGTGTGCCTGCCCATTCCTTGGGCACTTCTGACCTTGCTAAGAATAACTTTTGGGGGGAACATTTTCCACCCTCAGTTTCCACTGACTTTCTGTTAACCCATCTGACTCTCACATCCCCACCCCCCCAGAAGGATGGACCCTAACTTCTGTTAGGGGGACTGGGTGATGATCGCTGTGGCTGCTTCATGCTGAAAAGGGGCATCGTTGGGAATGAGAGTCAAGACAGGGTTCCAGCAGGAGGTGGCTTCTGGAGGGGAACAGCCTAGAGTGACAGCTTGCGGAAGCTGCTTCCATCTGAGGTTTCATATGCATAGCCATCCAGAATTTCACTGTCTCAAGTCTGGAAGAATGAATCCCTCAAGCAGTTTAAACTCAGTCTAAAAGGAGAGCATCAGTAGGGGAACTGAGAAAGGTGCTGCCTAGACCATCAGCAAGTTTTCCTCTTGAGAGGCAAATGGAAACTGACAGCTTGATAATAATCAGGTGGGCTTTAAGGCCTGGCTAGGTATGCAGCACTGTATGTGGAGGATTTACCTGCTACATTCTTCTTAATTCCATAGAAATAACTTTAAAATCGTGAGGCCTGCCTATCTCTCTGCATGGGATACTGGAAGAGCCATCATAAGGGAGGTGTGAACCTCCGTAGGGAAGGCACCCTGTTAGCTTCCATTACCTAGCTCGCCCGGAAGGAAAGCTGGCTTGAAGAGAAGGTAGGTAGCATCTCTAAAAGGAAAACATTTTTAGTTAATTTACGGTTCTGCCTGCAGTGTTGCTGACCCTGCTTAGCCATCCCCTCAACAGCAGTGGTCACTTTGGAAGCTGGGCCGAGTGAAGGGCTTTTCAGCTTAGAGCCAACAAGGTCTGTGGCTCTGACCTGGAAGTCCTTTGTCTCCAGGGCAGTTCCTTTTCCAGTGACTCAACTCTCGGCTGACAGTTAAGCGCTTTTCTCGAGCTACCAAAAATATTATAGGCATTTGGGGTGATGTTGGAACTGTGGTTCTTAAAGGTGACAGTCGTAAATTCACACATAGTTTTTCACATTAATCAGTGACTTGACTTTCTGAAATATGGCAATCATAAAGCCCTGTTTAACCCCCAGGGATTTTATTCTTACTGTAGAACCCCCTCAATACCATATCAGTACCAGAATTTACCTGAAGGTTGAAAACCTCAAGCTATAGTCTGTGTCCTTGACTTACGGCTTGAATTGATTCTGAATGTGTCCTGGCCTTCTGTAGTCCTTATGGTTAGGCTTTCATAAGAAAAACCAGGTTCATGAGGTTATCCCTATTCCTATGCTTTCCGAATCCAGCTCTGTATTCCTGCAGAAATTTATCAGTCTAAGTATAAATGGTAGCTATAACTTTGTTTTCTGGAAGATGAATAGGCACACTCAAAATTGGACGGCCTTGCAGCTTTCAGAGATAGTCAGCAGAGGGCAGGCTGGAGGGATTAGTGTTTGTCACAGCTGTTTCATGGGCCAGGTGCAGGGAGGCATATACAGCTGTGCAGCCATTGAAAAGCACACTTCCAGCCGCAGCTGTTGTGAATAAACCAGAGGAGGGAAACCAGGAGGCGTGGAAGCAGCAGTGCTTTGTTCCTAGCTTTCCTGTGTTTCCTTGACTGCTTACATCTGTGAGAAATTAAAATTATTTTTGGTACAATGGACTCCATTCTTCTCCCTTTGTTTTCAAAACTTCCTTTGCAGATTTTTCTTGTATGTCTGTGACAAACAATTTCCTTGTCTGACTGTGGAAGCATATATAGTACATTCTTCTTAATTCCATAGAAATAACTTTAAAACCGTGAGGCACTGTTTTGTCAGTACTGCAGATCCTTTAAGTAATTATGCCATGGCTCGGAATTTTACATATAAAGCAGGTGTGATTTAAGTAAAAGCTTTGTTCTAGATATTAGAGGCTACTTCAGACCATTTGTGGGAAGATGGAATTAAGATAATCACACTTAACTTTCTAAAGTTCCTTGATACATCTTGGCCAGATTGTTTGTTGGTGAGGCCTTGGTTTTCTATATACTTCATGGTGAGAGATGCTGCCTTGTTTATGTACAGTGTGTTTCTTGTGCAATTGCTTTTTAGTACTGTGTTTTCATTTGGGTTGCAAATATCATTTTGTGTTCTTTGTTTAGGATGTTGAGGAAGTCTATGCTGGGGACATCTGTGCATTATTTGGCATTGACTGTGCTAGTGGAGATACATTCACAAACAAAGACAACAGTGGGCTTTCTATGGTAAGCCATTTAATTTTAAAGCTATTTAACACTTGATTTTGGAAGTCTGTGTTTATATGTAGTACATTGAGTATTTCAAAAAAAACAACCACAGATGTTTTCACCCAGTGCCACAAGCATCAACTTCATTTGAATACCAATTACACAAGTGCTCTGCAAGCTAGCTTACCTGTCTTTTTTTTAGCAAAATCATTCCACAGTCTTCCAAAGTTTAATGTGGAAGAAAACCTCCACTAGTTAACACCTAAATTATATAGTTTGCACTCCTCCCTCCTAAAATCTACCTCCTCACACTGAATGCCTCTTGAAGTGTTGCCACTACCGTCAGACTCATCCCAGTGGAGTGCTGTTTCCTTATGAAGTCAGTAGCCAGAGAGTGGACCAGTTCCTCGGTCCACTGGAGAATTAGGAGACCACACTCTGGATCTAGACTGGACTTGGGGATAATGGACCATAAGCAAGCTCAGGAGGCAAGATGCAATGAGACAGTCTGATTTAGAGGCAGACAGCTTGACTTTTGAAACTCAGAGATCCCTTCCATCACTGGGGATCCTGAGGGAAGAACATGCTCAGGCACTACCTGCCCTTGAATGCAGCCCTTTGGCCCTGTAGCAGAGCAGGCTCTCCAACACCATGACCATTTGCTTATTCATGAGGGTGGCATTCAGGGAAGAGTAGAGTACAATGGGTGTGACAGGTGATGTACAGTAGGTCATTTATATAAGATATGATTAACTCTAATAGATGAGTGTGTGATAGTTCCCCATACCATTATGGTATATTTATAGTTTTATAATTTAACTTTTTAGAAAAATTAACTCTTTTTTTTTAAATTTTTTTTTTTTTTTTTTTTGACAGGCAGAGTGGACAGTGAGAGAGAGACAGAGAGAAAGGTCTTCCTTTGCCGTTGGTTCACCCTCTAATGGCCGCCGCGGACGGCACGCTGCAGCCAGTGCACCGCGATCGTCCGATGGCAGGAGCCAGGAGCCAGGTGCTTTTCCTGGTCTCCCCATGGGGTGCAGGGCCCAGGCACCTGGGCCATCCTCCACTGCAATCCCGGGCCACAGCAGAGGGCTGGCCTGGAAGAGGGGCGACCGGGACAGAATCCGGTGCCCCGACCGGGACTAGAACCCGGTGTGCCGGCGCCGCAAGGCGGAGGATTAGCCTGTTGAGCCACGGCGCCGGCCGAAAAATTAACTCTTAATAGTGTATGGTTTTACATGTTGATTTAAAACACTCTAAAATGTCAGATCTATATAAGTTTTGTTTGGGATATAGATAGCAGAAATGTTTCATTACAAGTATTTTTTTTAAGATTTATTTTTTTATTTATTTGGAAGACAGAGTTAGAGAGGTAGAGCCAGAGAGAGAGAGAGAGAAACTTCCATCTGTTGGTTTACTCCCCAGATGACCACAGAGAGAGAGAGAGAGAACGAGACAGAGCAAGCAAGCAATGGCCAGAGCTGAGTTGATAAGAAGCCAGGAGCCAGGAGCTTCTTCCAAGTCTCCCATGTGGGTGCAGGGGCTCAAGAAATTGGGCCATCTTCCACTGCTTTTCCAGGCCAGAGCAGAGAGCTGAATCGGAAGTGGAGCAGCTGGGACTTGAACTGGCACCCATAAGGGATGCTGGCACTGCACGCTGGGGCTTTAACTGGCTTTGCCACAGCGCTGGCCCCATTACAAGTATTTTTGATGAGGCCGTCTCTCGTAATTAGCAGTATGAAGTGATAGATGTTTGTAGTAAGTGCGCATTGAGGCTTTGAAGCAAATAGGTCTTGCTTACAGTGTCACTTCTGCTCTGTACTGCTACTGGCCCTTAGCCAAGTGACTTCATTTTCATTCCAAGCTTTTAATGACTTTATTTGTAAAATCAGGTAATACCTGCTCCTCAGAGTTGTGACTGACTAAATAAGGTATCATGTTTGCAACCTCGTGCCCTTTTTCTGTTTTCCTTATCAGAGATCATAAAATGTTTTCATTAAATAAAGTAAATTGTCAGAAGATTGGAAAACCAAATGTGGGTGGCTTTAGGCAAGAATTACATGTATCAGCTTTTAGAATTATTGTAGTGATTATGTTAACTAGTTAAGTAAATTTATTTTAGGAGGGAGAAGATCACACAGTAGACAGCTTTATTTACATGTATTGTCTAGCCTAAAGATAATGGCTAATATTTGTCTTCGATTTATTTTAAAGTAGCATATTGAAATTAATCTATTCATGATTCATACAGTACTGCTTTTGAATTATTCTCCCTTCTTTTAAAAAAATATTTTAGGAGTCAATTCATGTTCCTGATCCTGTCATTTCAATAGCAATGAGACCTTCTAACAAGGTAAGAATTCAATTTAAAACTCAATATCACTAAAAACTGGGGCTCTTTGCCTCTGTAATGCACATGGGATCTTACAATAGCCAACAGTTTTAAAGTCTCTTTCATCTTTTGCTATTGAGATCATTTTCAAAAATTTACCAGTTTGTAATTTCTAATCTTAACTCCTCAGTATATTTGAAGAAATAATGGTATAAAATATTTCCCAGCCAGCGCCGTGGCTCACTAGGCTTATCCTCCGCCTTGCGGTGCCGGCATTCTCAACACTCTTATTAATGTGGTTTCTTGAAATTCGCTTAATTTCTTCTGTGAACTATTATGTACAGAGCATATTCTCATGTGGGAGACATTGTTAACAGCTATTACCTCCTTCATTTTGAGGAACTTTGAAATTTTCCAAACTTTTTCTTAACATAGAAAAGAGTGTTGAGGTGGCAAGACACATTAAATTATTCCATCTTCTCAAACTTGCTGAAGAGTGAGCCTTACATGTTGCCTCAGTAAGATGCCATAGTTTGTTCCTGATGCTTTGCTCAGACTGCTAGCTTTTTCCTTCAGAATTATGCCGGGTTAGAGATGGAAGGTATTGTATTTCCATATCCCAAACAGTTTATATAAGACATTTAATTGTTGACAATTCACAGTAATGGAGGGGAATCAAGTGCATCAGTAATCCAAAAGGGTTTTTGGTATACATTAAAATGTTTAGAAGCATCTGTTCCTGGAATAAATTAATTTAAATCAATAATGAAGTTACTGAATAAAGCTGTGCATCTCAGTGGGGGCTCCTAAGTGGATAATATCTGGCTAGAGAGAGAAAGATAAATACTGACCTAGGGAACCTAACCTAGGATTCAGTCCCAGCTTTGCTATGCACCAGCTATGTGGGCTTGAACAAGTCACTTAATCTCTGTACAGCATTTCCTTACCTGTAAAATTCTATCTTGCAACATTGTGATTAGAATTTGAGCTACCATGGAAATCACCGCAGCTCCAGGCTTATGGTAAATGATAGCTATTAATACTGGTGATACAGAGTGTATCAGTTTCCCACTGCTGCTGTAAGACATTGCCACAAATTTAGTGGCTTAAAACAACACCAGTGTTTTACTTTACAGTCAGCTGGAGTCTGACACAGTTCATGGTGGGCTAAATTAATCGAAGTATCAGAGTCGTGTTCCTTCTGGAGGCTCGTGACTTTGCTTACTCAAGGTATTAGCAGAATTCAGTTCCTTGTGGCTGTAGGTTTCCCATTTCCTTGCCAGCTGTCACCTGATGGCCATTCCTAGCTTACTCACCTGTCTTCACTGGAGGCTCCTTTCCTCGTGTCTTCAGGGCCAGCAACAGAGGGTTGAGTCCCTCTGCTGCTTCAGATATCCCCTGCTGCTTCTGTTCTTGCATTTCTGACCTCCCCTCCTGCCTTTCTCTTCCACTCGTAAAGGCCTATGTGATTACTTTGGGTCCATTCAACTAATTCATCAGTTTCCCCATCTCAAGATCGGTAACCTTGATTGCTCTTAGAAAGTTGCCTTTACTCTGTAAGATGATGTACAGGTTTCAGGGGGATTAAGCATCTTAGGGCTGTTATTGTGCTTATCTCAGAAGAATAAAAGTGTACTCTACTGTATCCGAGCAGGTTGTTTTGAAAGGAAGAAGTCTCAGTGTGGTTATTTCCTTTACTATTGGTTTTAATTGTTCTGCTTGAATCTACAGTAGAAATCGTGGTCAACGTGCTGATTCTTTTGATTTAGAATTTCTAAAATGTAACATAGATACCACTTTTTACTTTATGGGCAGTTTTCCACAAATGGACAGTGTTTTCAAAGTAATAGGAAAGGGTGCAGAGTTAGTTAAGTCTTAGACTCTTGTTTGCTATCTTGATATGCAAGAAAATCCTATTCAGCTAGCTATTCCCTGTTCTCTTGCCTTAAGAGTTCCAAATTCATATTTTTTAAGAAAAAGTATGGAATAGAACTAGACATGGATCATCTTTATTAACTGCTAATGTATTTAAATTCATTCAGTAAAGTTCATTCAAAAATCTCATTGCTTGTCATGCTTAGTAAATTAATGTATAATGACTTTCTTCTTTTAAAGAATGATTTGGAAAAATTTTCAAAAGGTATTGCAAGGTTCACAAGAGAAGATCCCACATTTAAAGTCCACTTTGACACTGAGAGCAAAGAAACAATTGTATCTGGAATGGGAGAGTTACACTTGGAAATCTATGCTCAGGTAATGAATGATGACTGAATTGATTACTGTCTGTTTTGGGTGCAAAAATTTTTTGAAATCATGTATGCACGTGGTCTTCAAAACATTCATGGAAAATATGAAAAAACTGCATAATTCCAAAAATGTTTTGCACCCAAATTATCTTTTAATTCCATAGAATTCGAGAAAGTGTTAGTAATTCTGAAAAACAAGAAACTAATGGTGATTCTTCAAGCTTCACTATGGTTTGTATCTAGATATACTTCTTCCTCTAATATGTGTTACAAATTGTTTTTGGTTTCTAAATCTGTTTGATAAACATGAACTCCTAGAATCAAGACCTCAGAGATTTGCAGTGAGATTGTCCAACCATCCCTGAGTCTTGGTTAATTTAATTGGGTCAGTTAAATCCTGGATTCAGCCTTACCAGGCAAACTAGTTGTATACACTCTTGAGGCTATTTCAAGTCAATAATTGGTCTTTATATGGTAGACAAAAGGGTGAATGGGGCCTGTACTTTGCTGGGAAAGGTCTCCTTCATATGTGAATGAAAGCAAAAGACATATGATTTGGAATTGTGGCATGATCATATCTTTTGAAGTTGAGATTAAAAAATCCTGATAATAGATTTATAAATTATTCTAGTAACATGTAATAATACAGAACAATGGTGAAATTTTAGTGAATAGATTGGGGGTAAGTACAAATTAATCATCCTAAATTAGAATTTATTTATATAAAATCTGTAAAAGTAGTCTAGTTTAAATATCATATATCCAGTTCTTTAAAAATTACTTAAGACATCATTTATCTATTGTGTTTAAATAAAGCTGTTAAGATATTTAAGGAACTTAGAATTTTTTTCTCAGATTATTTTGTTAATCATAATAAAAAATTATTTCCTACACTCTATTTTTAGAGGATGGAAAGGGAATATGGCTGTCCTTGTATCACAGGAAAGCCAAAAGTTGCCTTCCGAGAGACCATTACTGCTCCTGTCCCGTAAGTATGCAACATAATTAAACATTATGAGGTTGAAATTGAAGTTTTTATTATGGCATGTACACAGCACTGTTACTGTTATATAGACATTCTTATGTAGTAACACTAATTTTGTTCAGGGATCTGTATAGAGTTTTATACTGGACAGGATATTATATGTAGAGAACCTTTGAGACTTGTTTGGCCACACAGCGCTAACAGGCATCAGGCTAACAGGAGGCTAGGGGCCTCCTTTATTCCAGATGTGCTTCCTTTGGCAGACGGCTGTGATGTTTGACTTTAGTACCGTATTGTGGATGCCAGAGAACTTGCATTTGCCAAGGAATGATCTCCTGAAAGAAAAGGAAATTAATGTTGTGATAAAATTCGTAAAACAATTAAGAAAACACAATTGGGTTTGTATTTTGATGGAGACAAACTAGTCCTCATAAAGAATTGCATGAAACACATTAAATTGCTGCAGGTGTAATAGGCTTCAGGCAGGTGCCTGTCAGAATTTACATGAATTTTGATTCAGTCGGAATTAACACAGTACACTGTAGCTGTAAAAGGAACATAGTTTTTTCACAGTGGCATCAACTAAAGTTAAGTGCTACTTTACCTGAGATGCAATGTCATGAAGTAGAATGGTATAGTCTAATTCAATAAAGTCATCGTTTCTTTGCTGTGACAAAAAATAGAAACCTGATGTTTAAAACTTAATAACATTGACAAAAATGACATTTCAGTTTTTAAAACCAGCTTAGTTTAATAAATGATTATAGTATACTCATTTAGGTAAGAATGAAAATTGACTGTGATAATTTAGCCTGACAGAAAAACTATTCTCATAACTTAATAAATGAGTATTCTTCCACTACATTTTAAATCCATTATGTATTTGTTACTCTAAAGAACATTTATCCAGTTTTAGTTTTCAAGTTGTGGTAGCTTAAGATTGTTGTGTAGCTTATTATATAAGGATCCTTAATATTTCCATTGTTGAGAAAAACATTTAAGGAATAAACTGTGGCAATGAATGCTAACATTAAAAGAAACACTGAAAATAGTAAAAGGTAATGAATGTAGTTATCTGATTTTGTAATTAAAGCTTTTATCTGTACTGTTTATTGCTTTGGCAAAAAAAAAAATACTTAAAGCTACACAGCAATACTTTATGTATGTAGTTTAAAATCATCATCAGTCTCCTGTAGGCGTGTAATTGATGTACTATTTCAAGGGGCAGAACAAGTTCCTTTGGTTAACAGTGATAATAAATGTGACCCCAGGGTCAAGTAAATAAGAGCATAATATCCTCTTTACAGTAAATTGGAGTAATCTCTTCTTTGTATCCACAAAGGATGCCCCTTAAAAAGAATGTAAACATCAGTAAGGAATTTTACATGTTGGATCTCGATAGGTAAAGTCATCTTACTTGTATTACCAAAGGATTGGTAAACTATTCTGTTGAGATTTTCATTATTGCTTTAAAAATCACAATTTGGTGAAGGGCCACAGGAGTTTCTTTACATAAATATTTACTAATATTGTCTTGTACATGATTCAAAGATTTTATGGCTTGTTTCCAGGAACTCAATTACTCAAGACCTCAGTCCCCCTATAGGAACTGATGTGTGTGAAAATGCATTAGAAAAAAAGCTTGCTGTGTGTCTCAAAATATTGTTATATCCATGTTAGATTTTGGTATCATACTCTGAATATCGTAATTGGGTTTCCTGTCCTCCAGTGCTCATAGGTGTCTAATAAGGGGTTACAAAGCCTGTGGTGGAAAGGCGCTCCGTCTTGCAGTTGGGTGCCAGTCAGCAGGAAAATCGTTTTCTCCAGGGAACTGATTAAAGCTCTTGCGCTTTCTTTAAGCTCTACTTTATTTATTTTTTTATTTCTATTAGATACTGGTTGATTTTTTTTTTCTTTCAACTTCTTAATAAAACTAAGATTGAAGAACTTATTTTTACCTCTTTAATGTCTAGAAAGATACACTTCTAAACAGCAATAAATAATATCAGACTTAAGAAAACATACAGCTAGCAACAGATCATATAAGATGTTGTAAATTGTAACTAAATAGGTTATGAAAGAAAACTGTATATAGCAAGCTAAGGAACGAGTAGTGGAACTATTTTAGAGAAATACAGCAGGCTTCTCAGAGACTGTGATCCTATGACTTTATTCAGGGAAACTCATGGGGAAAAGTACCACCTATGTCTTTTAAGTAGCTATGGCACTACTGTTGTTGTAGAGAAAAAAAAGCAGAGACAGTTTAATTAGTGCATGACTTAGTAATTTATGAATCAAACTTAAGTTGCTATAGGAAATCATAAATGGCTGAGCACAAAAGTGAATGCCAAGTTACAACTCGCCTTCATTCTAAGAAAGTGCAATTTCGCCTGTGAATGCCACAAACAGTGACCCTTAGGACTTCTGTATAGCAAATAAGTGTATAGTCATTCATACAAGTAAATTCACACAATGTGTCCAGGATTCTCTTTCGCTTCTACTAATAAAACTCTTCAAAATGTTTTGCTATAGAAGAGATTTGAGTTCAGAACCACAGTTGAATCTGACTCGCCTAACATGAAAGGTAAAGAACTGTCATTACCAGTCGTTACCATGGTGCCTTTTCTTTTTTTAAAATTAATTTTTTTTTTACTTAGAAACCTTTTATTTAAGGTATACATACTTCATGCCTTTCATATATACAAATTTGGGAACATAGTGATTCTTCCCATCCTGCCCTCCCACCTACCCTTCTTCCTCCTCCCTCTCCTATTCCATGGTGCCACCTAGGACCTACTTATTAATAGAAAATGCTTCATGGAAAATGCATGGCTTTGCTTTGCTATTATCATGGGTCCAGGGAATGTACACTAATGCAGCACTGTTGCTAAGAAGGCAAATTAGGCAAAGGACTGTGGTTTGTAGCTCTCTGCCAAACTAAGAGACGTTCTAGACCATTGCTGTTACTTGGACTCTTCCTGCCACTTTTACCTTCACAAGACTAGATTGTGACTGACCCCTCCTTCAAAATAGCAGGCTCATACTTTTAATTCAAAATTACTTTAGGGGCACTCTTTTTCCAAGTACGAATTACAATACTTTCGATAAATATGAACCCAGGTAATAGTGTCTTTTAAAGAAATTACTTACCACTTGCTTGACAGTTTGAATTTTTACCATTTTATACCATGTGTTTTCTGTAGAATTCTGCCATATTATATAACCACAGCCAACCCAAGCTAAATGTCGAACTGGTTTCATTTCTGGAGGTACATTTCCAAAACTGTCTATTGGTGGAAACATATGATAAGTATAATTATTTTAAATATACAGTATTAACCTTAAAAAATTAAAATTCTAATTCATGTCTTAATTTCCTTGAAATGTATACAGAAAAAAATTTAAGCCCTGGATCCATTTAGTCCCAAAGTCTCTTTTTGGTCTAGAAAGACCTGTCAGATGAGACTTAAGAAAACATAAGGCTAGCAACTAGTAAGATACTAGGTTTAAAATTATGACTAAATAGAGTATTTAAAAAATTATATGCAGCAAGCTAAGGAAAGAGTAGTGGAATGATTTCTAAGACAATGTAGCAGGCTTCTCAGATTGCAATGCTATGACTTTTCTTTGGATTGATACCTGGGGGAGAACTGCCATTACCATGATGAAAATAAATATTTTTTACAAGAGCAAGTATATTTTCAACATAGTTAATATTTAACAATTTTGAGCATAGATAATTGAGATTGATTTTAAAGTAGGAAAGAAATTTTTTCTATGCCATATTCATGTACCTGGAATATTTTTTGCTTCTAGTGGTTCCTTCATGGATTTGAGTCTTTGATAAAATGTGTTGTCTTCTTCATCTGGATTCTTTCCAATTTCTCCTTCAAATGTGAAGCTGACTTCTGGTGCAGTATTTTGTCCCACAGTAGGGTAAAGCACTTCAGCCGTACAGTTTACTGTAACTTCCTGTTTGGGACATTTTTGCAAAAGATATGTAAATGCCCATCATTACTAGTTATTGTTCCCTGAGATAGGATTTAGAGCACTGGCCCCTAACGGTGGTGTTTCAGACTTCACTTCAGAGTGCCGATTTTCAAAAGGCCCAGCCTATTTTCCAGAGGTAGCATGTAAACATTCAAAACTAGATAACTTACCGTGTGATTTGTAAGGTCCCATAATCTTATACATTCTAATCTTAAAACTTGGAATACATTTGAAGATTAATTTGCAAGGCTGCCTTTAGTCTGATTTTATATACCAACTCCAGATTGGTTATTTTTTAAGCTTTTCCATTACTCAAGTTTTTTTCAAACACAGGTATAGCGATCTGTTTGTACATGTAAAGTTAGAGATTGCAGCACTGTTATGCTTTGTAAGGCTGGCTGTCTAGCAGCCCAGATGCCTTTTAATGAACCTCCTTTAAATACTCTGTCTCATCTGAATACTGTGCAAAGCGCAAGCTTTTAGATGGTTATGATACAAATTGGGGTTCCTTTTCATTTGTCTCATAAAAATTTGACAGAATTTCTAAAAATGTCTCTGGCTCAACACCGAAAGACCCTAATCTGAAAGGTGCTATCAGTTGGCCAGTTCATGAATCTGTAAGAGCACTTGAATTCTTTAAATGCCCAATTAATAACAACAAAAAAGGAAAGAGAAAGCATTACCAGAGAGCAAGTTACTTCATATTAGGGCTAAGTTCAGGCTTCCCGATGAGACAATTGGCTTGAACTGAAGTGTGTATTCTTCTCTAAATAGTGCAACAGAAATAATTCATGTATCTCACAATACACGAAGATAGTAAAACTTGACCTCGGTAAGCTTTGCCCATATAGTATTGTTTTATTAGAGGCAAGGGTTTCACAACCAAAAAAAGGGAGTGGGTGAAGAGAAGCAACACTAATCACATGGATTTGATCAACAAAGGTGATCTAGAATATTTAGACTCAAATTTATTTAGTAAAAACATTTTGCTTACTTTTTGGATTATTTCTTCCACAGAAAATTTAAGGTGATACTTATGTCCTCTTCCTGGAATATCCTAAAATTAAAATGTGGTGGAGAAAAGATTATAACAACGTATCGAGTATTTGTGGTGTTAGAAGAATGTATTCTTATTTAGTTAGGAGGGCTGGCTGGTGGGAGAAAAGATTCAAGTCTTAAATCCTGAAAAGGCCTTGTCATCACGTTTGGAATGTCTAAATCAGCAGCGCATCTACCCCTTGTTTTGAGTGAGAACAGCAGTGTGGGATAAAAGCATACCAACAGAGTAGAGTGGGCACAACTCCTTTTCCATTATCAGGAAACTTCAGGCTCTGAATCTTTTACACAAGACATTCTGCAATAGCTTTTGATCCCAGAGACAAAAGAAAGGATACACCTTTGGAAAGATTTTTCAAAAAACCCCACTGTTCCCTCCAAATATGTTCAATGAATGTGAACTCCATTTTGTGGCAGGTTACTGCAGGGTGGTTGGAGATTTCTTGTACTTAGGCACTGTTTTTAGCCATGTAGTGGTGGACCTGAAAAATGAGAGCTTAAATTTTATAAGACAAACATTTAAGTATTTCATGTTTTTAATCAAGATCCTGATTAAAAGTTTATACCTAATTACAGTATCTGGTACAGTTTTAAACTAAAATCTATTCTTTGTCATCTCTTAAAAGACCATTAGCGGTTAAAACTATGTCCGATGAGTAAGGACAGCCTTAAATCTTGTACACTTAAGTAAGCTGAGGCCTTGAATATTTAAGTCAACCCTTCAGCCAGAGAGCATGTAGTCGCAGTGGTGGCCTGGGTGGTGGTGGGATGCTTAAAGCAGAGTGCCAGCCCACAATGCGTTTATTCTCTGTCTTTGGTTGCAGGTTTCTCTAGCTGTTTGTTTCTGGCTTCGCTTTGGTCAAAGTTCTAATGAGGATTGCTCTTACAATTTAGGCAAAGGAGAGGCAGGAGCTTTTGTTGGTGGAGCGTGGTGCAGTAGATGAGAAAGGGAGTAGCAGTGGTAATACTCCTTTGCCTGGTTCCTATGGGTTTCGATGAGGGAATGGCGAAAATGCTGCCGTTTATGTAGAGTGCTTTGCCATTTCCTTGGAAGAGTGCCCAAGAAACTATCATGTCTCTGCCTTATGGTGGAAACGACTAACAGTTCCGGGCTGTCTCCAGAGAGAGCAGCATAGGCTGCCTGGGAATGTTCAGGACTCTAGAGCACAGGCCTCTGGCCAGAGGCAGACCTCTGGCGAGCAGGGTGCCCTAGCCTGGAGCCCCCGCACCTCGCGCCTGCAGGACTCACCTCCATGCTGGCTTGTTTGACCGTCTGCACCAGAAACACCTTGTGGGGGGTTCCCTGCTGGTAGTTGATGCAGTTCTCCGCCACCGAGGCTGCCCTGGAGGCTGGGTAGTGAGTTGGTGGGATTTCCATTCTTGGGTAGCTCTGGCCGCGGGACTGCTCACTCTTAACGGGACTCGGACTAGCGCCGCGGTTCTGCCTGCTGCTGGGTGGGCACGCCTGGTCTTGCTGGGCTGGGCCGGGCGTAGGCCGGATCGCTAGCTCCTTTCCTCCCTCTTCCTTCAACTTTGGAAGCTGCTGTTGGGCTCTGGCTCCCGGAGTGCAGGCACTCAGAGCTTGCTGCTCCTGGCGCCCCGCCCCGCTCCCGCCTTTCTTACCCGGCGGGTTCTTACTGGAGGAGAGGTGGGGCGCCACGGGGAGGAGGGGACAGGATGGGAGGGAGTCGAGGAGCTGGGTGGGCAGGGCCTTCCTCTTTCCTTTTATTAATCTTTACAGAAGTGCTGGGAGGGGCTTTCAGGCCCTAGAGCTTGTAGTCCCTCCTCTCCTAAGCTTCTGATTTCCACTCCAGGGAAAGTCGGTCTGGTTGCTTCCCTTACAGGCTAGAGCACAGCTTCCATACACACCAGTGTCCTGCGCTACGTAAGGGCCAGGGGTTCTCCCGTGGTTCCACTCTCTGTGCTTCCCATTGTGAGAGGCCGGGACGGACTTGTTCATTCCCAATTATTCAGTACTGCTAAACTATACTATTAAGTGGGGACATTATGTAGTTTGGGTCAGGAGAAGTAAAAATTTACCAGCACCTCTCCGCTCCTTTACTGATCTTAGAGGCGATTTTGATAGGACACCGTGCTCCAAATTTGAATCACTTTGAATATTTTACTTGAAGGATGAAAATATACTTAAAAACTGAACTTACACAAAGCACTGTGATGAAATAGGTTCTAACAAAAGCAGCTCTTTTAAAGCTATTGGGCACAAACTTAGTAGGCAGTACATTTCCACTCTCCGATTTTCTCATTTTTTCCCCCCACCGTTTAAGGAACTATAATTTTGACTGGCTTTGCTGTACATCAGGGAACTAAGATTTCCTTTGACCTCTAGCTAGAACTTTACTTAGCTGATTGGGAAGTGGAGATTCTTTTCCTTGAAAATGGAGTTTTGATGGTTCCTTCGGTATATTTATCTATATGTTATCAGTGATTCCAGAAAGGAAGTGAACAAAAGTATACTTGTAATGTGTCTTCCTCAGATATCATTTAACATGTGTAAATAAAATGTCTTTAGAATAAGTAGATTTTTAAGAAGTAGTAAACAGTAAGGCATTTTTCCTCCTTTTTGGCTAAATTAGCTGACAACTGTGAAGTCACTAGAGGATGAGGGAGTTAATTTCTCCTCTTAAAGCTTTTACTCAGATATTAAAGCTCCCCCTTGCCACGTGGATGGGTCATTTATCTGGGAGCCAGTCTCTCTAGTTGTCCTTGTATATTCTCTTAGGCGTGGAAAGTGTTCCTTTGATGGTGTCTAGGAAGGAAGGAGTGCCTAAGTACATTCTGCTGACTTGGAAAGAGCTGTCTGCTGATAGCGAAATTTTCTTTCACAAGTAGTTCCCTCACACCTCCTACATCACTATCTGTTGGAGTAGTGAGAAGTAAATGTGAGCTTCCTAAACTCACCATTTTGAAGCTTTATCAATATAATCCCGATCTGTGATTAAAGTTAATAACGGATTATAGCATATAACAGGTATTTAAAAGTTTACATAGCAACTTAAATTCTACTAATAATATACTTTTTACATTATAAAAGAAATTTAACTGCCTGTTTTGATATTAAATGGTAGTAAGAAAACCTCATTCCTAAATTTAAGTCCTGAAAATCTTACTTACTAAATCTTCATGAAAAGGGGTGATCATCAGTCCATTGTCCTCAAAGTTGAATTAAGTGTGGATTACTTTCAAAAAAGCAAAATTTATTACAGGTCTTTGAGATCAAGTGAATTACAACTTTAGGTAACTGTAAGAGTATAAACATAAAACTAAGTAAAGATGCTTATGACTTGTGAGTATGGTATGATTATTAAGTCAAAACAAATCCTCAAATTAGAGGTAAACAACAAAACCAACCCAATTCCAGTTAACAATTTTAATGTTATAGATGATGTTTTGTCAAATAAATTGCCTTTACAACATGCCAGCTGTCTGACCCACAGGGCAGAGTTTCTGTCACTCTCAGCAAGCATGTCTGCTTAGCTGCTGCCAAAGTGGTCTCACTTCTTTGACCTCTTGTATGTGAACTACTGTACAAGCTATCCTTGCACTGTACCTCCTAATGGCTCTTGAAGTGAAGGAATCATGTGTAGCTTAAGTCAATTTATTTTATTAGCTTTCTGGAAAAATGGTTAAGGGCATTGGCTTTGGTGCAAATCCTGGCTCTGCCACTTAATAGCTGTATTACATTGGGCAAATTACTTAGGTGACTCAACTATAAAATGGTGATAAAAATAGGACCTACTTTATGGGTTTGTGGTAAAGAACAAGTAAGACAATCCATAAAAAAGTGCTTAACACAAGCCTGGCATGTAAATGTTTTGTTATTTGGTACCTTCTCAATTATAAATTCAGACATGGTCCCCGAAACCGTACGGAGTTGTTTGTGTATTGGGCGTGCAGAGCAGAGCTGCCCAGTAGAACCTTGTGCAGTGATGGAGCTGGTCTGTATCTATTCACTAAGTATTCTCCACAGGTGGCCTTGAAATGGGACAAGTAGAACTTGGGACAAGTAGAACTAGAGACTAGGTTTTAAACTTTATTTTTTTATTTCAATTTATAATAATGATTTGTAAGTGCCATATAGACAGTAGGGGTGTAGGGTATGTTTGTATGGATGTTATTGTCAAATTGAAAGCAAGATTTAAGATGCCTCGGAGAGAACTTGGTATATACCTGAGAATATGTCAGTACATTGTAGTTTTGGAAATCCCTTCAGTCATTCTTTGTTGATTAACAGTTGTATCTGCTCGCCAGGAAAATGAACCTTTTGTCATTTTGTTTTTTTCTAGCCTATGCTAAAGCTCTTGATTTCTGAAGAATATTTAAAGGTGCATTCATACTTAGGCTTTTCAGGAAATGTGCCTGATTCAAGCTGGCATCTCCTGTCAATATTGAAACTTATTTCCAAACCATTCACAAATGTACATGCAGGAACACAGGCTCATTAATGTCCATTTACCTGCAGTTACCTGTAGGTAGTTTTGAAAATGGCTTACCTCTTTCATCTTAGAGTCTTTTTTTTTTTTTTTAATTTTTTTGAGAGGTAGAGTTATGAACAGTGAGGGAGAGAGACGGAGAGAGGTCTTCCATCCGCTGGTTCACTCCCCAAATGGCTGCAACAGCCAGAGCTGCACCAATCTGAAGCCAGGAGCCAGGTGCTTCTTCCCAGTCTCCCAAATGGGTGCAGCAGCCCAAGCACTTGGGCCATCCTCTGCTGCTTTCCCAGGCCATAGCGGAGAGCTGGATTGGAGCAGCCAGGACTAGAACCGGTGCCCATATGGGATGCCAGTACTGCAGGCGGAGGATTAACCTACTGTGCCACAGCACTGGCTGTGAGTCTTGAGGAAGGCTTCCGTTTAAAGGAACCGAACCGTGGCTTGCAAATGGTAAATTAAATGTTTCTCTAGTGAAATAGTAGCCTTTGTTTACATATGCACAATATGTATGTAGAATGCATATTCTGTTTGAAGTAAACAGTGGCCTATGTCTATATATCTTTTTAAATGACCTATTTATATAAGTCACTCTCATTTCAGGATTAATGATTTTCAAATGTTTATATTCCACCCAAAACTCATTTTCTTGTATTGCTGGAGTCTGTAATGCCCAAGTAATGAAGTCAAATAGGAGCTCTCAGAACACATTAACATGAGGCAGCCCTCAGAGCTCTTACTTTGAAGGAGCTGGCCTCAGCCAGATATTTAAGTCGAGAGAAAACACTGTTGTCCAAAGAAGGGGGACATTCCAAGAGATGTGGGTAAGCTTTTTGGAATGTAGGTAATTAGAACAATGAACCTTAAACTAGTCTGCTTATTTTAATTACTTTAACTTTTGTATTTTGAAATTTGGAATTGGCAAAATTAAAAGCTGTGGATTACCTTGGTGGTATACTCCACCCTCGCCCCTCCAGTAAGATTAGGAAAATGAAGATTGTTTTTAGATAAATATATAGAAAGCTTTCATAAGCAAAAGAAAAACTAAGTGATTACATAAGGTTATATTTTTCCATTTAAGTTATTTTATTTTGGCAATTAAATAATGTTTTGTTGGTCTTTTTCTTCCTAAATCACTTTCAGGTTTGATTTTACACATAAAAAGCAATCAGGTGGTGCAGGCCAGTATGGGAAAGTGATAGGTGTACTGGAGCCCCTGGACCCAGAGAACTACACTAAGTTGGAGTTTTCTGATGAAACATTTGGAGCAAATGTGCCAAAGCAGTTTGTACCTGCTGTAGAAAAGGTAAAAGTTTTAAATCTTCTTTTGCATTTTTATGTCCTAAAAACAGTTTATTAGGTATCAAATGATACTCTTTTATCACGCTATCCATTGAGTTCGTTTTAGCTATAATCCTGCCTCTGTATCTGATTGTTAAGCATTCCATCTGATTTAGAAGTCCCAGGTCTTTGCATTCATGAGCTAGCTATAAATGTCTGCTATGAGAGTGGTGAGAAATCATTCTGTTTCTTAATTGAAGTTTTATTTCTCTTGACAAGTTGTAGCTTCTCTATTGATTACAGTCAGCAATTAAGATTTACACTAGCCCTTAGGGATTTATGAAAGATTTGTTTTGCTGTAGTAGAATGATCATTTACTAAGATTCTGAACACCTTGTTGCCACTGTCATCTTTGTTACTGCTTAATGTGCTTTTTTGTCCAATGTGCAGAGCCGGTTTCTTCATTTGTAAGATGAAAGCAAAATATTTAAACCTGTATTCTTGATAAAATAGAGATCAGACAAGTCTACGTGACATTTCTTTGGGAATTGTGAATCACTTTTTAGATATAAAGGGTTGGCGTTTTGTTTGCTTCCCAAGTCACTTATTTAAGACTGTGTTAAACATTTGACAATTGTTTATTCTTGTACATTAAGGTTTTTCTGAGTTTTTTGTTTTTTAAAGATTTATTTATTTGAAAGCCAGAGTTACACAGAAAAGAGAAGGAGAGGCAGAGAGAGAGGGGTCTTCTATCCGCTGGTTCAGTCCCATTTGGCTGCAACAGCTGGAGCTGTGCTGATCCAAAGCCAGCAGCCAGGAGCTTCTTCAGGTCTCTCACGTGGGTGCAGGGGCCCAAAGACTTGGGCCATCTTCTACTGCTTTCCAGGCTGTGGCAGAGAGCTGGATCAGAAGAGGAGTAGCCAGAACTCAAACTGGTGCCCATATGGGATGCTGGCACTGCAAGCAGAAGCTTAATCTACTATGCACAGCACTGGCTCCTTTTTTTAGTGTTTTTTCTTAGAAATCCTTGGTAACATTAAAATTTTGGTTTCAGAGATGGTAGTATTTTTGTGATTAATATATTCTATTATACTCTTATAAGATAATGTTATTATCAACATACTTATAAGTATATTTCTTCAGGATTAGGAGAGCTTAGTTTTTTTTCAGCATACATAATTTAGTTTTGAAATGTGTGAAAGACATTGTACACAGGTTCAGTCATACGATTGTGTGGCCAGGTAAACCAAAAATATGTACAATTTGTTGTAAATCAATTATACCTTAATGAAGCTATTTTTAAAAAAAAGAATTTCATTTAGAAAAGTAAAATTACCTTTTAATTATAATTACCTTTTAATTTTAGTTCTTACTGCCATTGTGTAACTTTGCACATTATAGCTTTATCATATGACCTGGCAGTGAGGCAAAGCAATGATAGGTATATAGTAAGGACATCTACTACATATGGGAGTTTTCTTTTAAGGAGTTCATAGTTTGCCTTTCATGTTTCCTCTAAAAGTAAGATCATGCTGTCTCTATAATGGATTATGAGAGTTAAGTCACTGTTGAATATGAGTGACTATTAGCCCTCCTAAGTTCAGTTTCCATCTAGCTCACACATGTAAGGAGCGTTTTTGCAAGGGATTCTTCATCTAGGTGGTATAATAATGAAACTTAAAGGGTAAAGATATTAAGTTCTTCAAATAATTCTTTTTTGAGGGATGAAATGTAGCATGTATAAAAATAATACACTTCAGAACCCTAAAATGTTTGGGCGTTTTTGGTAATGCACCTGTAAGTGAAATCCACTCACTCCGAAGTTGTTTGCATTCATTAACAGGGATTTTTAGATGCCTGTGAGAAGGGCCCTCTCTCCGGTTATAAGCTCTCTGGGCTCCGGTTTGTTTTGCAAGATGGAGCACACCACATGGTTGATTCCAATGAAATCTCTTTCATCCGAGCAGGAGAAGGTGCTCTCAAACAAGGTATGCTGTATCCTAACACCTACCACCTTAGACCAACAGAGCTAGGCACCACACCAGGGAATTTGATCAGTACTTGGGCAAGTGGATCAAAAGTGAGGGTGGATTGCTAGTTCCCCTTCTTGCAAAATTAAGAGCCTTACCTGTTCCAAAAATTATCTAATTTTTTTCTTTGTGTTTAAATTCATAGGTAATTTGTAAGTTCTATTTTTCATAGACAAGATAGAACTGCATAGGATTCTAAGAAATATTCTAAAGTAAGCTAACTATAGTCATGTTGTTTTAGTGATCTGCTCAAATTATATTTGTAAGTGACATTTTCATGTATGACATTTTAGGCTATTAGATTTTATTTTTTTAAGATTTATTTATTTGTTTGAAAGTCAGAGCAAGAGTGAGCCAGGAGCTTCACCCAGGTTTCCCATGTTGGTGCAGGGCCCCAAAACACGGGAGACCTTCCGCTGCTTTTTCCAGGCCACCAGCAAGGAGCTGGAAGAGAAGTGGAGCAGCCAGGACGTGTACCTATTGCCCATGTGGGATGCCAGGCGTTGGCTTTAACCTACTATGCCACAGTGCCAGCCGCCAGGCTTTTAGATATTTTGAGGATGACAAAAGTATTTTGAAAGAATTCAGTAAATCTTGTCCACAGTGTAGATTTCTTGATAAACTGATAAATTTGTCAGCCTGGTAAACTAGAGCCTTAAGAAATTGGGAACATGTTTGATTCTTTGCTTTTAAGAGAAAAAGGCAAATGTTATCATAGCAGTTTGACATCAGGATTTTTCCACAAAGAAACTTGAAAGTTGTGGGCAGAATCTAGAAAATTTACTCTCTCTGCCATTTCTTCTGTTATTTGTTATTTGGTGATCTCTGTAAGTGTCTTTATACAGGAGAATTATATTATGCACAAAACATTTCTTTTTTTTTTTTTTTTTTTTTTTTAAGATTTATTTGAGAAGCAGAGTTACAGAGGGAGAGACAGAAAGGTCTTCCAACCACTGGTTCACTCCCTAAATAGCTGTGACAGCCAGAGCTGGGCTGATCTGAAGCCAAGCCAGGAGTGTCTTTTGGGTCTCCCACGTGGGTACAGGGGTCCAAGCACTTTGGCCATCTTCCACTGCTTTCTGAGACCCTTAGCAGGGAGCTGGATAGGAAGTGGAGCAGCCAGGATTTCAGTCAGTGCCCATATGGAATGCTGGCATCACAGGTGGAGGCTTAACCTACTACACCATGGCACCAGCCTCTTCACAGATATTTTTGTCAGAGGGTCAAAGCGCTCAGCAGATAATTAAATTGATCATAGTAGCACTTCCTGAGTATTCTGTACATCAGGGTTTTATTGATGCTGAGTGATTTTGACTTTTCTTTTGCTTTCAGTCTAGTTGCATCTGCAGTTAGTTGTGGAGCATTGGTTGAAGAAGGATGCTAATTCCTTGACCTGGTTGCTAATTCCTTATTTTACTTAAACTATTTGGAGTCTTTAGTAATTTATGCCCCAGTTTCTTAGTTGTGAAAAGGAAAAGGACCCTCCATTTGTTTTATATCCATTCTTTATTAAAAATTCATTTGAAATTGGTGATGTGGAAGACTTTTCACAATCTGAAGATTATGTTAAAAGGAAGCATAAACATAAGACCACATGGAGAATCAGACTTTATTGGGCATGACAGATGCTAAAATACCTGCTTCTTGAACTCTTACTGTTTACACTGGAAGAACTCTTAAATTGACAGATTAGTTATAATCACTTTCTATCCTTTTTGAGGTAGTTAAAACAAATTAGAAGCACCAGTTGCTGTATACTGGTATTTTTTGTTGGTTTTAAAGATTTATTTATGTATCTGAAAGGCAGAGTTACAGAGAGGGAGAGGCGGAGGCAAAGAGGGAAAGAAATCTTTCATCTACTGGTTCACTCCCTAAATGGTAAAGTCAGAAGCTTCATCTGAATTTCCCATGTGGGTGCAAGGGCCCAAGTACTTGGACCATCTTCTGCTACTTTTACAGGTGCATTAGCCAGGAGGTAGATCAGAAATGGAAAAGCTGGGACTCATATGGGAAGTCAGCGCTGCAGGCAGCAGATTGCCCTGTAGCCACAGTGCCAGCCTGTGTGTTGGCTCTTTACTGATATTGGTAGTGTTCCTGGAGACAGAGATTCCATAAAGCCAGATGTGTAAGGTGGTTATCAGTTAACAAAGAGCCCCATCCTTTTTAACTGTTCCTATATTTAAATATAGATATTATATTTATTTTTGTATGTGCCTGTAATACCTATATGTGTCCTTGAAGAATGTACTGAATAGTAACTAAACAGAAGTGCACTATGTAGTTTATTATTTAGGTATGTAAGTATTATTATCATTAATCGCCTGTAGATATTCAGAGGGATGGTACTAGATTATAATTGAATTAAGAAGTTTTATGCTTTTGCCAGATATACATACACAGACAAGCAGGATGCTGGCATGAAAAATTAACTATTGTTTCTTCATTTGACTCTCATTTCTCCATGATTAAAATCCTGAAATGTTCAAAATATTGCCTTGTACCCCATAAGTATAACAATTATTGTCAGTTAAAAACAAAACTTAAAAAAATAGATTTGAAGTAAAATAATTTTTTTCCTATATAGAAAGAAAAAATAGGGACAAGCATGGTGGTGCAGGGTTAACTGCTGCTTGGGACACCTGCTTCTGTTGGAGTGCCTGAGATCAAGTCTCACCTTTCTCATCCAGCTTCCTTTTAATGCTCACCCCGGGAAGCAGCAGGTGATGACTCAAGTACCTGGGTCCCTGCCACCCACATGCGAGCCCTGGATGGAGTTCCAGGTGTCCAAGCCCTGGCTGTTGCGGGCATCTGGGGAATGAACTAGTGGATAGAAGCTCTCACTTCCTCTCTTCCTCTCCCCTATCACTGCCTTTCAAATAAAAATATGAATTTTAAAACAATGAAGACATAAATGTAAAGGAAGAAAGTTCTTGCCAAACTCAGTAAGAAAATCATGTTTTATATATATATATATCTGAATGCCGAATGAGAGTTTCAGGGTGGAAAGGTTGGTGAATGAGCTTAGACCAAGAAGAGCTTATACTATGAACTATGAGAATACTTTATTATTGTATGTTACATACTATCAAAAGTGGAAGAAAAATAGTTCAGATTCTCATGAACTCTAATTTGAAAGGGCACGTTCAGGGTGGTATGGCTGTAGACATGAACTCTTAATTTGAACCTTATTTTAAACTTTACCCCTGATATTTATCAGTGATGTCATCTAAAAGTGAAATGCAAGGTGGAATGTCCTATTTGGGTATGTTTCACCCTGTGGATGTGACCATTGCCATCATTTTTGTTGCCAGCTTTTATTTTTTTAATGTGAGTCAGAGGCTTAGCTCCCATCCACTGGTTTGCTCCCCAGATGCTCACAGGGAGGATAGAGGCAAAGTTTGCAGCCAGGAACTCAATTCAGGTGTCCCACATGGGCAGTAGGAAATCTAATACTGGAGCCATTGTCCACTGCTTCCCAGGATATGCATCATCAGGAAGCTTGAATCAGGAGCCAGAGTCCAGCATTGAACCCATGCACTCCAATATGGGATGTACTGGTGACCCAAGCACCAGGCCAAAGCCCCACTCTCTGACCAGTTCTCAGAGACTACCATGCTTGGTCTCCCTAGAAACACCAAACTTGGAGTCACTCTGCAAGAAAAATAAAGGTTATTAGCGTATTTAATTCAGCAGTGCTCTTTTTGTAATCTCCTGTCCTTTGAGTTTGAATCTTAGCCCTGCTCCTGACTTGGATGGAAGTGGGCAAATCATCTGAATTTAACCCAGGTTGCTTGGTGATAATAATGGACATACATATTTGGACATAGTGAATGCTCAGCCCTCTTCCCGTTGTACAGTCCTTGACCTAGCACTGTCACACCACCCATTCCCCAGCTAGTTTGTTTCAGAGTGGTCATAATGTTTATGGATTACTCAAATGCCATGTATTATGCAAATAACATGAATTATCATATCTTATCTTCACAGTGACATTATAGTTGAGGAAGTTAAAATTCAGAGTAGTTAACTGAGAGACCCAGGGTTGCAAGCTAGGTAATAATGAAGCTGAAAGTGAAATCCCACCAGGGTCAGCATCCTTGATTACTCCTCACAGGGCCTCTTTAGCATTTAACCTGGTAATGTCAGTGTTATTCCCAGTGAGCAGAAACGTAAACATTACCATCTCTACCCACAACTTTGACTTAAAGGTCCTATGATGATGTCAGTATCTTCACTTCTCCCTTTGGGGAGCTATAGACCGTGGATCTGCTAGAGGGAAAATTGCCTGTAGGACTTGGCTGCCTTGCGGCTGATGGCTATTGGAAGATGTTAGGGTGAGTTAGCTCTAGAGTCTTGTCACATAGAGGTTAGAAGATGTGTTTAAGGACAAGGTTTATCTGGAAGTGAGTCAAGGTAGATTTAGGAAGAGAGGAAATTTAGAGGAGCAGATTAGGGTAAGGGAATATGAAAACTGAATTAGGCTATCCCCAACACTGAATGATGAACTCTGGATGTTTCACCCTTTCCTTTCCTTTAAATAAGGCCTTTCACAATCTAGCTAGCTCTTTTACAGCGCTAACTATGGAAAACACTAGATGCAGCAGTCTCTAGGTGCCCCTTTTCCACAGTTGAGGATTGTTTGTCTCTTTTAGATGTCTGTGAAAACTTAGGCAGGTAATATTTCTTTTCAGAACAAAATTCACTAATTAAGACTAATTGGTCAAAGGCAGATGTGAGCTAGGATATGAATTGAATTTTAAAAATGCAAGTATATTACATTGCTATTACAATTATTGCTCTTAAGCTAACAGTGTCTTTAGAATGCTTTAATGAACAAACAGGAAAAATTGCTAATTAGTTTATAGACAAATTGATGCTTTTAGGAAGCTCTTTTTTTTTTTATTTGACAGAGTTAGTGAGAGAGAGAGAGAGAGAGAGAGAGACAGAGAGAAAGGTCTTCCTTCCGTTGGTTCACCCCCTGAATGGCTGCTACGGCTGGAGCTACGCTAATCCGAAGCCAGGAGCCAGGTGCCTCCTCCTGGTCTCGCATGTGGGTACAGGGGCCCAAGCACTTGGGCCATCCTCCACTGCACTCTCAGGCCACAGCAGAGAGCTAGATTGGAAGAGGAGCAACCGGGACTAGAACCGGCGCCCACATGGGATACCGGTGCCGCAGGTGGAGGATTAACCAAGTGAGCCACGGCACCAGCCCCAGCTATGATTATTTTTAAACAAGTATTTTTTTTTGTCATGTTATCTGTGTTTTGCTTAAAGCCTTTATTTGGAGATAATTCAACCAGTGTGAGGCTGAGTATTCTACAAATACTATCACAACTTCCCAATGAAGTATGATTATTTGGAGTCTTATTACACTCTCTCCATACTGGCTTTTTTTTTTTTAAGATTTATTTTATTTATTTAAAAGTCAGAGTTACATAAAGAGACAGAGACAGAGAGAGAGGTCTTCCATCCACTGGTTCACTCCCCAGATGGCTGCAACAGCTGGAGCTGTGCCGATCCGAAGCCAGGAGCTTCCTCCGGGTCTCCCACGTGGATACAGGGGCCCAAGACTTGGGCCATCTCCCACTGCTATCCCAGGGCATATCAGACAGCTGGATCGGAAGAGGAGCAGCTGGGACTAGAACCGACGCCCTTATGGGATGCCGGTGCTTCAGACCAGGGCTTTAACCCACTGTGCCACAGCACCAACCCAACCCTCTCTATACTGTTAAATGAAACATCGCTCAGCATTTGTAGCAGTGGAAGTGTTTTGATTATGTAAGACATACATATTGTGTTTTAGTTCTTAAATGACCCCTAGCATTTAGTCCAATATCTGTATTTCGTAGGTGAAAGAAATTGACACCTGGACAGACTGTTTTTCAAAAGGCATAGCTTGTTAAAGGTAGAGCAGGGGTTGGTGTTTGGCCTGTTGGTTAGGACACTGGTCTGATTAAGAGGCCCATATCCTATATATGAGTTCTCAGGTTCATTACCAGCTCCAGGTCTTGACTTCAGCTTCTTGAAGACCCCAGGAGGCAGTGGTGATGGCTTAAGTAAATTGGATTCCAGCTATCCATGTGAGAAACCTTCCATTAGTTACTAGTTCTTGGCTCCTGGCTTCAGCCTGGCCCAGTCCCAGCCCCAGTGTAGGCTTTTGGGGAGTAAACCAGTGGATGGGAGCTCACATTCTCTTTGTCTCTCAAATAAAATTTTAAAATAATAGCAATAATAGTTAAATATTGAGCAGAATCTAGAAACTTGATCTTCTTGTTCTTAGATTATTCAGCCTAGAAAAGCCTAAAAAAGGAAAAACAGATCGTTGGTATGTGTTGATTCTTATCTCCAAGTATATTGCAGGGTAACATTGGTAACCCTCTCCCCTCTGCCCACAATAAAAGTTGTTTTCTTATAGTTAAAAAGAACTTGTCTACCAGAGACCAACAGAAAAGAATGGGGAGATGGGCTTTGTGGCTCAGCAGGTTAAGCTGGGTCTTGGGATGCCCACATCCCTTGGCCAAGTCTCTGGGAATGAGGCTGTCTCTGTTTCCAGTCAGCTTCCTGGTAATGTACCTGGGAAAGAGCCACTGATGGCTCAAGTACCTGTGTCCCTGCTACCCACGTGGGAGGCTAAGATGGGAATTTCAGGCTCCTGGCTTTGGGCTGGACCAGCATAAGCTATTATGGGCATTTGGGGAGTGAACTAGCCAGTCACCTCTGCCTTTCAATAAATAAATAAATAAATAAATCTTTTAAAATGAAAGGATGAGTTTTAACAGTTAATGTTTCTACCCATAAGATTTTCAGAAAAAAATAACTTGACTGGGTGATTTAGATGGTAAAGTACTTCATACAGTGCTGCTTAAAGACACTTGTTTAATATTCTCTGCAGTTTTTTATTTATTTATTTCAAAATCAGAGTTACACAGAGAGAGGAAAAGGAGAGAGAGAGAGAGGTCTTCCATCCGAACGTTCGCTCTCCAGATGGCCGCAGCGGCCAGAGCTGTGCCGATCTGAAGCCAGAAGCCAGGAGCTTCTTCCAGGTCTCCCATGCAGGTGCAGGGGCCCAAGGACTTGGGCCAACTTCTGCTGCTTTCTCAGGCCACATCAGAGATCTGGATTGGAAGTGGAGCAGCCGGGTTTTGAACTGGCGTCCACGTGGGATGCACTACAGGCCAGCACGTTAACCCTCTGCGCCACAGCGCTGGCCCCTGCAGTTAGTTTTAAGTATAAAATTATGTTAATGGAATACTAATGCTAGAACTAAATGTTGTCTTAATTGGACTTGCCATTAAGAAGATAATGCTACTAGAAAATTAGTTCAGATCAATATTTTAACCTCATGTGTGTGCCTTTGGGAGAGCACCGTCTATCTCCCTTTTTATAGCTGGATAGAAAAGAGCTCAAGACTAATAAGCTTCCTCTTTTTTTTTTTTAAACTCAGCCTTGGCAGATGCGACATTATGTATTCTTGAACCTATTATGTCCGTGGAAGTTGTAGCTCCAAATGAATTTCAGGGACCAGTAATTGCAGGAATTAACCGGCGCCATGGGGTAATCACGGGACAAGATGGGGCTGAGGACTATTTTACATTGTATGCAGATGTAAGTACTATGCTTATTGACAATTTTGCTTTTATTAACCATAGAAGGAAATCAGAATTAGCTTTTGATTTTAGAGATTGTAAAGCAAGCTGACACAATTCCCTCTTGAATTTGTGGCTTATATATATGTGGCATTTGCTGTTAGAGCAACTCTTCAGTGCATAAACTAAAAATAAAATGCATTTCATCTTGCCCTTTTGTGAATGTCATTTGCTTAGATGTAATCTTTCTCATTTTTGCTTTGTTTGCATAGTTGATTTATTATGTTATCTCTATTGGGATAATATTTAATTCCCTTGCTTGTACCTTTCTTAAGTCTCATGGTAGAAAGGCCTCCTGGAAGACACCACTGTCAGATACATGGTGTCAAAGGCAAGTTGACACTTTGAGAGAAGAAACCCTTCTGAGTGCTTGAGCTGGTACTGGCCAGCAGTGCCCATGAGGAGGGCAGGCTCGCTCTCTGTGGGGTCCACTCTGTGACTCAGTAATTTGGTCTTGAGTTGTGATCAACAACTTTCAAATGGACTTTCCACCTGGAATAAAACAAGAATGTTTCTCTGCAGTTTTTAATTCTTTCAAACCAAGAGCAGTGACTAGAAACCCAAATCCAAAACATCTCTGTATTTTTCTCAAATATTTTATATATATATATATATATATATATATATATATATATATAAAGCTTTTATTTAAAGAATATAAATTTCCAAAGTACAGCTTATGGATTACAATGGCTCCCCCCCCCACAACTTCCCTCCCACCCGCTACCCTCCCCTTTCCCGCTCCCTCTCCCCTTGCATTCACATCAAGATTCATTTTCAATTCTCTTTATACACAGAAGATCATTTTAGTACATATTACGTAAAGATTTCAACAGTTTGCCCTCACATAGAGACACAAGTGAAAATACTGTTGGAGTACTAGTTATAGTATTAATTGACAATGTACAGCACATTAAGGACAGAGATCCTACATGATTTTTTTTAAAGAAGTGATTATCTATGCAATTTCCAATTCTCTCAAATATTTTTCAGTAAGCTCAGATATCTATTATGTTTGTTTCCAGGTTCCTCTAAATGATATGTTTGGTTATTCCACTGAGCTTAGGTCATGCACAGAGGTAAGCTCTTCAAAATACCATCCTACAAAATGATCAGATTTGTGAAATCCTGACTTTGCATGCCTTTGATAGTCATACCAAATATACACACATATAAATATGTGTATATATACACACAGTTTTTTTGTTTTTAACTTGTAGGGAAAGGGAGAGTACACAATGGAGTACTGCCGATATCAACCATGCTCACCATCCACACAAGAAGACCTCATTAATAAGTATTTGGAAGCCACAGGTCAACTTCCTATAAAAAAAGGAAAAGCCAAGAACTGACTTTCCTCACCTTGAGTTTACTGACTTTAACTGAGTGTGCAATGTTTAGAAACTTTGATGGATTCCAGTGGAATGAACTCAGGATGCTGAAAAATTTAGAAGCCCTTATTTCACATTCAAGAACTTCTGCTGTATTCAAAGATAATTATATGTATATTTCTATTGATTGGTTTTATAGTTTGTGGCAAACCCCCCAATAAAATATTACTGAAATATTTTAATGTTTATTTAAGGAGTAAAGAAACTAATTTTAGTTATACATCTCAGCTTAGAATGTGTGTAAACTTCTTTTTCAATTTTTTATCATAAAAATTTCCAGTATACAGGAAAGCTGGAAAAAGTGCACACAAGTCCTACCTTTCATCTAGTTCCAACAGTAAACAATTTTGGTAACAGTTTGCTTATCATATTTGCTTTGTATGTATGTTGTCGGTGTCTCTCTAGTTTTGAGTTTTAAAAATTATGATTTTGCTCAGGACTTGAAGGTGAATTGCATACATCACATTTGGAGTTTCATTAATGGATAGGCTTTTCTGTTTTACGATCCATATGGTCTTAATAGAGAATGTTTACCAGATTCTTCATTGTGATATTAAAATATTAGCTACATTTCTAGTTGGTTAAGTATGTCTGGTTACTTTAGTTTGTGGCTTCCACAAATTTATGACTGTCTATGTTTTAGGAGTGTAAATGTTACTACTTCCTGTGGTCCTATAGAAAGTAAAAAAATGGACACTTGCATGTGTTATTCATATTTGTGTTCATATTAATGTTTCTGCAGGCCTAGATAATAAAGTATAATTAATAGAATTACTGCCCAGTCAGTTCCATTCACTTAGTAAATGCTGGTTGAATTTGAGTCTTTTGGAATTGATCATATGTGTGTATTATGTTCATTGAAATTGTGAAAGAGTAAGTGTTAAGCTTTTGTTTGCAGTGTAAGTTGGACTTTTCCAGGTAGTTCAACCATACTTTCCAGAATCGTTTCATCCAAAAATCAGCTGCTATTGCAGACACGTTCTATTCCTTTATCTTAACTGGATAATAAAATAACCAAGGCAGGTGTCTTCCCTAGCAGGTAAGAAGTGAAACAGTTGATTTAAAATTTCTGTGAGTTTCTTGATTTATGAATTTGGCTTCATAATTTTAAGATTTCTACAAAAAAGATTTTTTAAATCACTGCTTCCATGTTTTCAATATATTTGCTAAATACTTTAAATGCATTCCTTAATTTTTCAGTGCTGTGAAAATAAGTACTGTTATCTCCATTTTGTAAGAATAAGCAAATGCACAGAGAAGGTAAATAGCTCTTCCAAGATCACACGGCTCACCATTTGCAAATTAATATTTTAGTTGTAATTATTCTGTGTGCATTTCCCCTGTGAATATATCTGTTGCTGTCATGATATTAAGACGAAAAAATATGGTTGCTTTGGCATTTCATCAGTATTTTGAACACTTCCTAATGAGGAAATGCCTCCATAGTACTTAGCACAGTTCTTCTGACGATTGAGAATAGTCAGAAACATGGGAACTGAGACGAGTAATTTTGAATGTGTTTTTAATTTTTTAAATATTCTGGTTATAAAGTTACTGTGCCAGAAGAGATCTTAGATATTTAACCAACACCAGCATTTCATATGCGGTGACACAGGCCTAGCTGGTGGGAGTAACTAGAATTATATCTCAGAACCCACATATCTTGCTAACTCATTAGTTGGTAAACACCATATACCAACATCTATAGCATGGAAAACCTCATGAGACTATTCATAAATGAGGATTTTTTTAAAATAGTTTTGTGAAGGATAATTGCTAAATTAAAGGCAAATAGCATTACTTGTATTGGAGAGCAATAACAGCACTAGGCAGGGTTGCACTGCTTTCCAGTCCTGCTTGCGTTTTAAAGATCGCCCTAGGAACTGTAAAAAGAAATACACAGGCCCACTCCAGATATTTCTAATTCTCTAGCTGGATCCAGGGGCTTTTGCTTAGCAGTTTAAAAGGTGCTTAGGAAGCCTCATCCCATATTGGAGTGCCTGGGTTCTAGTTCTAGCTCTGCCTTCAATTCCAGTTTCCTATTAATGCATACACTGGAAGGCATCAGGTGATGGCCCAAATACTTGGGTCCTTTCCACCCATGTAGGAAACTGAGTTCCTGGCTCCAGGCTTTGACCTTGCTCATCCCTGGCTGTTGTGGACATTTGGGGAGTGAACTGGGAGATGGGAGCATATTCTCTCTGCCTTTCGACTAAAATAAATAAAAGTTTTCCAGGTGATTCTAATATGCAATCAGAGTTAGACTGCTGACATGAAAGATCTTGTAAAACTCAAATGGGTCATATTAATATTCTTTTGTGAATATCATAGTTTGGGTTATTGATTCTGTGATGAACTTACCTTTAGAGACAGTTTTTCTGTTATTTTCACTCTTAGAATGTAGTTTATAAAGTCACTAAGAATTATTTCTGAAGTTCAGGATTTTTCATGTAGAAGATTCTTAAATTTGACAGCTACCAAAGAGGCATGTTGGATTGTATTCCTTTGGAGATAGCTGTTTGCTTTTTTTTTTTCAATTTGACAGCAGTGAGTGAGAGAGAAAGGTCTTCCTTCCATTGGTTCACCCCCCAAGTGGCTGCTATGGCCAGCGCTGCGCCGATCCAAAGCCAGGAGCCAGGTGCTTCCTCCTGGTCTCCCACGTGGGTGCAGGGGCCCAAGCACTTGGGCCATCCTCCATGGCCTTCCTGGGCCACACCAGAGACCTGGACTAGAACCCGGCACCCATACGAGATATCGGTGCCGCAGGTGGAGGATTAACCAAGTGAGCCATGGCACCGGCCCCAAGCTGTTTGCATTTCTGAAACTCAGCTGTTGAACTGGAGCTTTAATTGCTATATCTGTCACTGAAATAAATTAAAAACTATATGGGAGAATTCATTCATTTATCTATTTTCATAAGTACAAGTCAGCATATTAAGTAATTATAATACTTTGAAAGCTAAGAAAGGTCACAGAATAGGTCAGAATTTTCTAAGCTGAAACTTAAGATGTCAATCAAGAAGGACTAATATTTAAATGCAAATATAGAAGCTTGAATATGATTTTCAAAAGGAAAGGACTTGTTTAACTTTTTTTTTTTTGACAAGCAGAGTTAGAGACAGAAAGGTCTTCCTTCCGTTGGTTCACCCACCAAATGGCCACCACGGCTGGCGCATTGCACCGATCCAAAGCCAGGAGCCAGGTGCTTCCTCCTGGTCTCCCATGCGGGTGCAGAGGCCCAAGCACTTGGGCCATCCTCCACTGCTTTCCCGGGCCACAGCAGAGAGCTGGACTGGAAGAGGAGCAACCAGGACAGAATCCAGCGCCCCAACCAGGACTAGAACCTGGGGTACTGGCGCCGCAGGTGGAGGATTAGCCTAGTGAGCCACACGCCGGTTGGACTTGTTTAACTTCTAACAACTCATCATTCAGGTAGGAAAAAAACAGCTATGAATAAATAAAATGGAATGTAGACAGAATCCTAGTATTTTGTATGTTTTAACATTCTGAAAGTTCTAGAGATTAGGAAAGTGATTGTCATGCTCTATGTAACTGTTATTAGCCCAGAATAATTCAGGTGAACTTATGACTCTTAATAAAAAGAGACTTAAGGAATTAAGAGTTTTTCATTTTATGCCATAGCAGATGGTATAATTTTTTTCTGTTAGGTAGTAAAATCAGTCTTGGTTTTTGCTAGAAAAGATGTTCTAATGGAGATACTGAGAAAATCTGATGGTTTAATATTTATAAATTAGGTAATCATATATATAGAATTCCCCTTCATAATCTATTATACTGAGATAAGTCTGTTAAAGGATATCCTGAGGCTCCTTACTGGGACAGGAGTTAGGGCACAGTGCTGCTGAGGGTGCCTGCATTCCTGTATTGAAACACTAGTTTAAGTCCTGGCTCCTCTGTTTTATATCCGGCTTCTACTAATGTGTGTGGCAAGGCAGCAGGTGGTGGCCCATATCATTGTGTGTTCCTGCGGCCCGTGTAGGAGATGGCAGGTAGAATTTTGGGCTTCTGGCTTTGGCATGGCATAGCCCCGGCTGTTACAGGCATGTGGGGAGTGAACCAGTGGATGAAACAACTATTTCTTCTGATCACTCTACTTTTAAAAAGAATAAATCTTTAAAAATAATATCCTCACTTGATTGAATTATGGTCACGTTTGTACATCTTGTTTCACTAATAAAAAATGCCTTTATCAGGCTGAGGACTTTGAGAAAGCTGAACTGCCAAGGCAAGGCCTCTTTCTGGTCTTTAATGTGATGCTGAAAGGTCGATAAAAGATTACAGAACATTGAACATGACATCACAATGCTCCTGTCATCTTTTCTGCAGATTATTTAGGGGAAATCAGTTGGAAGAGTTCATCCTTTGATTGTGGCACAATTTAATCACTGTAAGATTATTTCTTTATGTTTTAGAAAAGCATTCTCTTATCACATAGGTGGGAAAGCTGATGTTTCCTTTAAATAACTGTTTGAAGCAAGTATTGGGAAAATAAATGCGAAGTTTTAGTGTTTTAAATAGGAAAAAGTACAAACTAGATATGCATGCTAATTTTTATTTTATAAGAGCCCATATGTAAAAACGTTTCTCTTTATTATAAACTTGGCCTATTATCAAATAGGCTTTAAAATAATACATATGTTGATAGATTTTAAAGCTGATGCTTGCTAATCACTGGGTAAAGGATTTTAGACACTGATACACGCATTCCATTAAATAATAATTTTGAGAGGCAAGTGGTGGCCCTGAATCAGTTCTTCATGTTTTTTTGTTTTTTTTTTTTGATAGGCAGAGTGGACAGTGAGAGAGACAGACAGGTCTTCCTTTTGCCGTTGGTTCACCCTCCAATGGCCGCCACGGCTGGCACACTGTGGCCGGCGCACTGTGCTGATCCGATGGCAGGAGCCGGTGCTTCTCCTGGTCTCCCATGGGGTGTAGGGCTCAAGTACTTGGGCCATCCTCCACTGCACTCCCTGGCCACAGCAGAGAGATGGCCTGGAAGAGGGGCAACCGGGACAGAATCCGGTTCCCTGACCGGGACTAGAACCCGGTGTGCCGGCGCCGCAAGGCAGAGGATTAGCCTGTTGAGCTGCGGCTCCGGCTCTTCATGTCTTGAGGAGTTACTCGATTGAACTCAACTGTAGTCCATTCTGTGTTTGCTTTTATGAATCATTTAGGCCCACTCTGGGTCCTCACAAATAAAAACTCTGTGTATTTGTAAAATTTGAGTTAAGCAGTATTAAGATTTTATTTAATCCCAATTTTGCCTATGTATGCAAATCTCTGCACACAGTATTTAAACATTTATTGAAAAGTAGATATCAGTTTAAAAGTACTTGTATGAAATATAGTAAAATTTATTTCAAATAGTGTTTTTCCTATAATTTTCTTTCACTGAAAATATTTAACGAGAAAATATATTATCTTTGTTTACATACTACATAGAAGCATTTTAGCAGCATACTATAGTTAGCTATACCGTGTCCAAAATAATGTGAATTATAGGTTCAGAGATCCGACCCTGTTTTTTGTCTTTACATGTTGATCCATCTGCAGCAAACCAGGCCACTGGCTGTGCACTTCAGGGCTGAAATGTAGTGGAAGCTGCTGGCAGCGGTTTAGCACTGAGCAGAGGTCAGTATGCACGTGCTCCCAGAGCTAAAGCTAAAGCAGAACAATTGAAGAATTTTGAGCATTCACTTGTGATCACAGGCTTTCTGAAGTTACTGCCATGCCTTTACTTTAGCTATTTTACTAGAATGATGATGGAGGCTGGTATAGGAGATCATTTTTCTTGTTAGAAATTACTGAGCTGTGCTGGTGCCACAGCGGATCCTTCTTCAGTTCCAGAGCCTTCCAGTGTCTGTAGCTCTTGACAGTTGTACTTCACTTTGAGTGGTTTCCCAGGGTACCAGACCAAGTGAATACGACAGGGAATGATTTCCTAGGAAATAGTGATAGTAAAGTGTTATAATCTGCAGAAATTTGTGGTGAAAACAGTTCTACATACAATTTTATATTTTACCTGTGTTGAAAATTCATGAAGTAGAACAGTGTAATCAAAATCAATTGCACCTTCATGCGTTTTCTAGAGGAAGAAAAAAGTATAGTAAGTATGGTGGATTTCTATTAGCTCAGAATTCGGAAGGCATATGTCATAAGCATTCTTATTTTGTACGGGTGCTTTGCATCTCCTGCTACCTTTTAGATTTCAGTTTCACTTCCTTTGGTAGTAAATATCCTGCAACAAGATGTGGAAGTCACGGACTCTTTGTCATTGAGTTACCTGAAAATCTGGTTGAATGCTGCTTTTTCTCCTGAGTATTCATGACTTTTGAGAGACTCTTTTAATGATCTTAGGGATTCAAATGCTGTCTGGGTACCTCATGCTGCTGTGTTAGCCTGGATATACCAGGCAATAATACATGGGGAGAGGCAATCAGCCAGGTTCTATGCGAGGTACTTTATGCACGTTCTTATGTAACTGAGTATTGTGAGCCTGGATTTACAGGAGTGGTGACTTGAGCTTATATTTAGTGACAAACGGGCATTCGAGCAGATCTACTGACCCCAGCACTCTTGTTCTTCACGTATTGTGTATGAAGCTGCACCACACCGTTTCCACACTGCAAACAAGCAGTCATCCTCACCTCTTTCACTTACTGAGTTTGATGGATATTTACTGGTGACTAAACCCATTTCCTACTTTGATTTTCATGGCCGGGGTGAGGCAGGTGGCAAGGGTACTGACCTCTCTACTAAAGAAAATGAAAGGGAAGAATTTTTAGAAAAACATTAATTTGAACTATAATTTTTGTCTTCTACCAGTTTTAAGATTTCGAGAGGTAGAGTTACGGAGAGAGAGAAAAAGGTCTTCCACTGGTTCACTCACTAAATGGCCGCAATGGGTGGAGCTGGGCTGATGGCAGGGACCCAAGCATTTGGGCCATCTTCTGCTGCTTTCCCAAATCACCGAAGAGAGCTGGATCGGAAGAGGAGCAGCAAGGACACGAACTGGTGCCCATATGGGAGGTCAGCGCTGCGGGTGGAGTCTCAGCCCACTACACTACAGTCCACAGTGCAGCCTCCCCTCTTTTTTTTCTTAAGCTTTATTTACTTGAAAGTCAGTTACACAGAGAGGGATAGACAAATCCTCCATCCACTGGTTGACACTCTAGATGGCCACCAGGGACTGGGCCAGGTGGAAGCCTGGAACTACATCCTGGTCTCTGATGTCAGGGGCCCAAGCACTGAGGCCATCTTCTGCTTTTCCCAGGCCATCAGTAGGGAGCTGGATTGGAAGTGGAGCAGCCAGGCCATGAACCGTCATCTACATGGGATGCCAGCGTCGTGGGCGGCAGCCTCACCCACTCTGCCACAGTGCTAGCCCCATACCAGGTTTCTATTGAGACCAGTAAAGAATATGACAAAGCCAAAACAAAGGATTTGATGGTAAGTTTTGATTTCCCTTTGTGGGGAATTTTACAAGCCATGAAACTTCCAATAGCTCTGAGAAGTGGATGGGAGAGGGAAGATACAGAAGAGAGCCTGGATAAATTAGAAATTGAAAGCTTTGTGTGTGGCAGCTTCTTTGCTTATTGCATAGGTTTCTCACCTGCCTGGCAAGATACCCATGAACATTCAAAGCCAGTGCCTGAGGCTTCATGGGAGAAAACTCCGTGTCTTTTTTGTAAAATGATAGTTTCAGAAATTCCAATTACAGTTGGCTTTCTGGATCTGTGGGTTCTGCATCCATAGATTCAACCAACCTTGGAGCGACTATATTTGGAAACAACCCTGCCTCTCTACTGAACAAGTACAGACTTCTTATGCCCTAAACGATAGAACTGCTCCCAGAGCATTTACATTATATTAGGTATTTTTTTTTTTTTTTTGACAGGCAGAGTGGACAGTGAGAGACAGAGAGAAAGGTCTTCCTTTGCCGTTGGTTCACCCTCCAATGGCTGCCGGGGATGGCGCGCTGCGGCCGGCGCACCGCACTCATCCGATGGCAGGAGCCAGGTGCTAGGTGCTTTTACCTGGTCTCCCATGGGGTGTAGGGCCCAAGCACTTGGGCCATCCTCCACTGCACTCCCGGGCCACAGCAGAGGGCTGGCCTGGAAGAGGGGCAACCGGGACAGAATCCGGCGCCCCGACCGGGACTAGAACCCGGTGTGCCGGCGCCGCAAGGCGGAGGATTAGCCTGTTGAGCCACGGCGCCGGCCTATATTAGGTATTTTAAGTAACCTAGAAGAGGTGATTTAAAGTATACCAGAGGACATGCATAAGTAGTATGCAAATACTATGCCACTTTATATTAGGAACTTGAGCATCCTTGGATTTTGGTATTCGCAGGGGTCCTAGAACCAGTCCTCCTTGAATACCAGGGAACAACTGCATTAGTGGTTGCGGGGCGGGGTGGGGGGTGTTTAGTTTTGACCTCATTGGTGATCATCTTGACCCCAGGTGAGGGTTATTGATCCCAAGGTGTTCCACACTAGCTGGCTGTGGTGTTGTATGATTGTCTCAGGCTCCTGCACTGCCCATGTATTTTTATAGTTAAAATTTTGATTTTACTTATAAGTGAAGTGTTCACAGGAAAATACCTTCTTATTCTTTGTGTTTGATTTATTTATTTGAAAGGCATAATGGCATACCGAGGTCTTCACCTTCTGGTTCATTTCCCAAGTGCCCACAACAGCCAGGGCTAGCCCGAACTCCAACATGGGTGGCAGTGACCCAAGCACTTGGGCCATGATCTGGGTGCATGAGCAGGAAGTTGGACCAGAAGTGTGTTGTTCTCATCTGCCTGAACCAGGCATAATATACGATGCAGGCGTCCCAAGCAGTGGCTTAGTCCACTGTGCCACAATGCCCACCCCCTCACTGTGTTTTTGAAAGCAGCATTTCATAACTCCCTAGATTTTGGGCAAAAATGAGGGCTTGAAACAGATGGTAGGACTCCAGTTCCATTTGATAAATTGTTCTGTCAAGTATTACGTGTTTAATATAAAAATGTGAATTATGATTGGAAAAGCTAGTACCATTTTATTAAGACCTTTCTCAATAAAGTTAACTGAAACACACCCTTACATTCTGTTTTGATAGTTTTTCCTCCTCCAAAGAGGGAGCAGCCTTCAGCCAAACCAGAAAGCATGCTTGTTGCAGAACTGAGGAACAGGATGCTGCCCATCCCAGCCTGGTGAAGGATTCCGAGGCAGGCTCTGCCAAGAGGTCATTATTTTAGTATTATTCATAAATAAGCTCTTTGGCTTGTATTCAAACCATCACAAATGCCAGATCCTTGCAGTCCAAACTGATGATGATTCACTAACATTCTCTGGTAACTCAGCACCTCAGTCTTCCTGGAGACAGACTGCAAGTGTTTTGTTTGTTCCCCTCTACTTACTTGGATCCTACTGTACCCTATTTTCCCCAGAGCCCCCAAACTCCTCCCAAAAAGATTATACTTAGCAGGGCCAATGTGGTTTTAATAGAGAGTAAGTAGGCTTAAATTATTAATATTAGCTGTATCAAAGGTAGATTTCTTATCAGAATAGATAGCATAAATGGTTTCTGTAATGTTCCTCTGGCTAATGGAAACCTCTAGTTTGGGTAAAGGCTTGAGCTACTGATTAATAATGTAGTGCTGGTTAGACAGTTTGGGTGCTTAAAAATATGGTTTGGACTGAGAAGTGCTGTAACAGTTCTCTTTCTACATCATATTCAGGACGAGATGTGGAGAGGAAGTCCTTATCTATTTTCCCCCCACCTGGCATCTCTCTCTTGTCATTGGCATAATCCTCATGGGGTCAGCAATGGCATCTATTCTGTAGCCCTAAAGAGATCAATGTGCTGGTGAGATGGGTTGCATTCTGTAATTGCACTTGAGTACCTTCTTTGCCCACTCTTTTCTAAGGTCTTGTTCATTTTGTGGCTGTGAGTATACAGGCCTGCACTTTATACAGTGCATCAAAGGGAGTGTAACCCTGAGTGTAAAGACAATGCCCACCTAGAAAGTTTTTGGAAAAACTTGCCAATCCTTGTACTTTTTGGTGCTCCTTGGGCCACGGAGCACCTCCAGTCACTTCCTGCCTCTGTTCCCTGGGCTTTATCAGCGCTGCTGCCCTGCTGCGCTAGACCTACAGTTCTTAGTGACTGTAAAAACCCACTTGCTCAATAGACTGTGTTGCTGCTTTTTCTAAAATATCTTACAAATGGTTAGGAGCTATTAGAATAGCAGAATTTGAAAATCTATGTGGATATAGATAAACTACACTTCTCATTAAGAGAACCCTCATTTGAAATGCACATCAAGTTTTGAGGGCTTCAGCCAGTTTGTTGGTCCCCATTTAATAAGGGATGAAGTAATTTGTGTGGGTGACCCAGCAAGTCAGTTGAATAATTGTTATTTATCTGAATCCACCCTCCACAGGGTTATTAAAAAAAAAAACTCTTAGTCTTGACTGTGTCACAGGTAGGCTCCCACTGTCCCACCTGCAGGTTGGTTGAGGGACATGATGGCCATCAGTGACTGGCCTGGGAGGGAACCGTGATGCTGTGTTTACGTCCTGCTGTGCCTGGAGAGGAGTTTGGGGATGTGCCATGGAAACACATCAGCGCAATCCTAATGCTTTTTCTCTGGTATCTCAGAGTATTGCTCTGTTCCCATTGGGTTTCCTTCTCACATTCAATTATTTTGACCCCATTCTCTACACTTTAAACAAACTTCCCCCTCTGAGTTCTTAGTTATGGTTAAAAGTGTCTATCCAGCAGAAGTGGTGCTGTATCCTGCATGCAACAATCAACTAAATGGTAATTTCTACTAAAGAATACTCTGTAAGCAGAAAGAAAGATGTTCATTTTGATAAGAAAAAAATGAGTTTCTAGTTGATAACTGTTTTACAAATGGCTTTGGGAAGATAAACCAAACTATTAGTGGCATTAAAATGCTGACAAATCCCTGTCCTCAGATTCACGGATGATCCCTCTGTGGATGGGTGAATCCATGAAGGAAGTGAATTTTAAAGACTGGTCCTTGCAGTTGGTTGTGTTTGCCTCTCTGATTGAATGCCCCTCTTTCCCTACAGCACACTGCCCAACAAAACCTCAACCCTGGCTAAATCCAACTCTTCACCTATTGGGTTTCCACACCCACACAGCAGGGAGGGCCGTCCTCTGAGTTCATGCCCATGAAGCTTCATGGGCCCTTCAGGGCTGCAGAGTGCTTCCTGCCATGCTGCCAGCACTACTTCTCTCCTCCTCACTCTCAGCTGGTAACGTGGCCTCCTTTATGGAGAAGACGGGAACAGTCAGAACTTCTGCAAGTGTTTGACATCTGCCCTCCTACCAGCAGATCGGGCTGCTGTTCTGCTTTCCCCCAAAGTGAACCCTCCATGTACCTAAGAGCATCACAATTGATCAGTTCTCTTACCTACTCAAATTATAAACTTTTCTTTCCTGCAATTCCTACCTTGCTCCTCTCTACTGGATTTTTCGCATCAACATAAAAAGCCCTTCTTTCAACGTCTGCCCACCCATCCTCCAGTCATAGTCCCTTCCCTTTCTTTTGCTCTCGAATTTAAGCTAAGCTTCCTGAAAGAAGTAAACATCCCTTCCTCTCCTCTCATCATCTCCTTAAACCTACACCAGGCAGGCTTTGGTTTCTATTGACTTCCAGTTGCTAAACCAAGTAAGTCAGTTCTCTGGCTCCATCTTGCTTGACTTTCTAGCAGTATTTGGTACTGGCAGCCAATCTTCCATCCTTGAAACACTGTCACCCTTAACTCCAGCATCTATAGTTAGAAGTATTCTAGGAGTCAGTCCTTATAAAGCCCTTGTCTTTGTCTACACTCAATCATTACTTATGGATTTACCCAATCCTAATCTTGTAGGATTACAAGACCTCTCCCTGAACATCAGATTCTCTTAGTCAGAATTTAGCATGTCTCAAATGAAGATAACTTTATGTCAAATCTCTTCCTCCTATAGTATTCCCCAGTCGCAGTTAACTCTCTAATATCCATATCTAATCCCTGAGTAATACTGTCTACCCGAATCCAAGCACATCTCATCACCTCCCTTGCTGCCATCCCCAGGCCTCACCTAGATTACTAATAATATTTCACTGGTTTCCTGCCAGCGCCCTCGTTTTGCTTTGGTGTGGTCTTCATACATAGCAGCCAGGATGATACTATTCTAAGTCAGATTATGTCATTTCTTTGCTAAAACCCTTCTACTGGGTAAAAGACAAAGCCTCACATGATTGGGTCCCCTCGTTTGTATTCCATTTGATTTTTTTTTTTTTTTTTGACAGGCAGTGTGGACAGTGAGAGAAGTAGAGACAGAGAGAAAGGTCTTCCTTTTCCGTTGGTTCACGCCCCAATGACCGCTGCAGCTGGTGCACTGCACTGATCCGAAGCCAGAAGCCAGGTGCTTCTCCTGGTCTCCCATGAGGGTGCAGGGCCCAAGGACCTGGGCCATCCCACTGCACTCCTGGGCCACAGTAGAGAGCTGGCCTGGAAGAGGGGCAACCAGGACAGAATCCGGCGCCCCGACCGGGACTAGAACCCGGTGTGCCGGCCCCTCTGGCAGAGGATTAGCCTATTGAGCAACAGTGCCGTCCCCATTTGATCTTACCTCCCGGCACCACCCCTTGCCCACCAACTGTCCTGCTGCACAGTTCCCTCTGCCTGAACTTCTCTTCCCTCATGGGAACATGGCCTGCTGCCACTTCCCTTCAGCATCCATGCATTGTTACTTCTGTTCAAAGTGGCCTTACTGTAGAAGAAATTCTGTTAACACCCTGCATTCCCTTTTCCCTCTGTTTTTCTTCAAGGCACTTAATACCATTTGATGCATATTCATTTGTGCGTTAGTTCACTGTCTTACCTCTTGCTAGAGTTAATCTCAATGAAGGCAGCAACATTGTGTTTTTCATTCATTGTTGCATCCTAAGTTCCTAAAACAATACCTGAGTCCTGGCAGGCACCCAAATTTTTGTTGAATGAATGAAATGCAATTAAAACTCTTGCTGTAACATTAGAAATCCACATTAGTTCAGCCGAAGAACACTGCATTGCTTCTATCTCTTGTGGCCCTAGCTAATTTTCAGTTTTCTTACCCACTGCTTCACACTGCTGAGCTGTGCCAGGTTGTAGCGCGAGAACTGAGTTGTCTTTTCCCACATTACATACGAGCTGCCAAGAAAAGCCAGGTCCCACATGGGTCTCAGTGAAGGATCAATATGTCCATGACTGTCTGAGAGGGAGAGAAAAAAATAGTTCATTTGTATTAAGGCATTTTCAAGGGACAAAATGTCAGAAGTTTCAGTCAAATCAGTCATCTCTCTCAAAATAAGACCTTGAACCAGACAGACATTTCGTTCGTGACTGTTTCTATATTAGTGTGGAGACTGATAAGCTACAAGTTGGCACTGAGTACATCTGTTATAAAACCGTAATGGCTAAGTGCTCTAATGATAACTCACAGTTAAGTGTCATTAGTTCGGAAGCATGTCTAAGTAGGCTGAAAAGTCTGTCTAACCTTTTCCATGATACCTTCTGATTTTGGCCTACAGTCACTGCCATGATCTTTGTTTCCTCATCTGCCAAATGCCTCTTTCTCATCCCTAGCTTTAAAGCTAATCAGTGTGTTAGCATCTCTGCCACATTCTTTTTGAACACATAAAGAAATCGGGTGAGTTCTTATGACATTGTTTTTGGACCTGAAATCTTTAATCTGGCAAATGTTTTTTAAAACTTAGTAAATTTCAGACATTACTAAAGGTAGAAGACTTTTTGGGCCATCATTTTATACAGTGTGGTGAAGAGATGCACAGTCTGTATTAAGGCCCAATAACAGCACAGCATAAGGAATACTAATAAGCTTATTAGGAAACAAATCATTCCTGGTGAAACCCTTTTTAGCATAGATTCTGTTCTGTGGAACCTAACTCGGTAGATAATGGTGGGCAGTTCAGGCAGCCTTTGCTGATTGAAGGACACAAAGGTGGGTCCCTGTGTCTCCCACCTCTGCCCAACATGGCAGTGTAGAAGAGAGGGGCTCTCAGAACTCAGGAACAACAGCCAAGGGAGGGGTCTCAGGGACGTGCCACAGAAGTGAGATTTTTGCTAGGTGTTGGATTCCTGTGATGTAGGGAGGGGGAGGGAGGGAGCAAGCACACAAAGGTAGGAAGGCACCTGGCAGGTTCAGGCTCAGTGTCTGGTCTCGACAGAATAGCGGCTATATGGACACCGGACTAAGAATGGCCTTGCGTGCAGTGCCAGGGTGAGTACAGATTTTGATCAGCAAGCAGTGTGAGAAGACTTGAGCTGCCATGAGGAGGAGGAGGAAGAGATGGAAATTCAACAGCCTAGACAGCAGGCTACTTGCAGTAGTCTTAGGGAGAAATACCACAAGCACAAAGGATGATGGTGGGTTTGGAGAAGACAGGATGGGTTCAAGATACTCTGTGGAGATAGGTGTAACAGGAAGTAACACATTATTAACTGTTAGGAAATGAGTTGAGAATGGCCAAAGTTTCCAGCCAGTTAGACCTAAATGTAGCCAGAATGTGGAAATCTTTTAAGTAAAAACAACTTTGAGTTTGTGTATTAAATACAGTGTGGAGAAAGCAGGGGAGTAGATGATGCCAGATACAACAGAAAAATTGAGAACAGTAGGAGCAAAAAAGACCATCAGGTGAGTCCCTGATGACCCAAGATACAGCACTCTCAGTTCTGTGCACAGCATAGAAGCCAGATAGGAGGCCGTTGAAGAGGAAGCAGAGTACATAGAGTCTACTTTTGAAGAATGGACAGAATAAGGAAAGATACAGGGTGCTGATTCCATGAAGCATTTGGTCCACAGAGCTTGACTGTCTTTGTGGAGCAAGACAAGGAACTGGCTGGCAGGCAGACAGTTTCAGAGGTAAGAAAGCTGCTGAAGAAGCCAAAGAAACTGGGAGTCTGAGGATAAAGGAGAGTTGAGGGAGACAGAGGTGGGAAGGAGTTGTAGAAGCTGGGGCAGTGAAGCAGAAAGCCAGACCTAAAGTGCATGAGGTCAGGACAGGTGCTCTGGGCTTTGACGAAATGGAAGGCTTCAGTACAGCTGGGACAGCAGGAATGAAGAGTGAGTACCATGGAGAGCCTGGCACTTGGAGGTAGTGTTTTATAAGGAAAAAACCTGTTGAGAGTAAAGCCAAGAGATTTCTTTTCCTATGTTGCCACCACTCACTGTTACATGGTTCATCTAAGTTTTTTTTTTTTTTTTTGATCCCAAAATGCTTTCCCTTCAAACTTACAATTGAATATTTGAATATTCTTCATTGTCTTTTCCTTGTAATTTCTTGACCCTGGTAATGTCATTTTTCTGCCAGCCTATGTTAAATAATCAACAGGGATGTGATTGCAGAAAGCATTTCAGACTTCTACCTTCTGGCCAAAAGATGAGCATTTTATGAATGAATGGGTTGTTCTCTTTTATATGAGCAGCTGAATGTAGGAGTTTCTGAAAATTAACACGGGACTCTGAATTCAATATCCTGATATGAACATTTCCCCCTTGTTTTACTGTTAAGGAGTTTCCTAGCCTCTTTGTCTCCATTGTCATGTATGTTGTTTTACAGTGCCACAGTGAGTTTAGATGTATGAGATCAAGACCCATTACGCTATAAGGTAGATGCATTCAACTGAATCCCGTTGAAAGGGTGAATGCTAGCAGCACTGCAATAGGACCACTTGAGCTTTCAGCTGATCACATACAGCTCCTTGGTCTTTTCCTGTGAGTGTAGTATGCTTGGGGTCATCTATAAGTAGTTTAATGAAGTCATTAGATGAAAAATTTTATGTGTAAAAAGACAATTACTTTTCTAGGGGAAAAACAAGGTGGAGGAAATTCTTAAATGGATTAGATATTCTCACCAGTTACACAGCAATCTAATGCCTTTGATTGATTAGGTACTGCATAGAATCTGCTGGGATTTGAACTGGCTATTCCAGGAATATTTCCATTATTTTGATTCACTTTATCTAAAAGTAAACCTTTTGTGTTTTAAATAATTTTACATAGATATAAATAGCACCATTAAATGTCTGCTAAATTTAGTGATAGCAGAATTTGTAATTTTTTTTTTTTTTTGACAGGCAGAATGGATCGTGAGAGAGAGAGAGAGAGGCAGAGAGAAAGGTCTTCCTTTTTGCCGTTGGTTCACCCTTCAATGGCCGCCTCAGCCGGTGTGCTGCAGCCGGCGAATTGCGCTGATCTGTAAGCCAGGAACCAGGTGCTTCTCCTGGTCTCCCATTCAGGTGCAGGGCCAAGCACCTGGGCCATCCTCCACTGCACTCCCAGGCCACAGCAGAGAGCTGGACTGGAAGAGGGGCAACCGAGACAGAATCCAGCGCCCCGACCGGGACTAGAACCCGGTGTGCTGGCGCCACAAGGCAGAGGATTAGCCTAGTGAGCCGCTGTAAATTGTTTTCAAAGATTACCGCTATTAAAAATATTTTAAATTTCATAATAGCCATATTTAGATTTGTAAAGAATGACTCTTATGGCAAATATATAGGGCTTAATAATGGAACATGATCCAATTAACCTGTGCTTTTCAAAAGTGTCCAAAGTTTAGTGATTCTGTGTATTCAAAGAAAATACCCTATACAATTTCTAAAATGTATGTTTTGAGGAAAATAAACCCTATTTACCCAACTTAAAAAAATTTACAATCCAACTAGACATCTAAGTATTACATCAGCTCATTTATTTCACAGAGGTTAAGCTTCTGCCTGTGATGCCAGCATTTCAAGACCCGGCTACACCACTTCCGATTCAGCTTCTTGCTAATGTGCCTGGGAAAGCAGTGGAAGATGGGCCCTTGCCTCACATGGGACAATAGGAGGAAGCTCCTGGCTTGGACCATTAGGGGAGTGAACAGGTGGATGGAAGACCTCTGCCTCTTCTCTCTGAAACTCTGCCTTTCAAATAAATAAATAAATCTGTAGCAAAACAAAAGGCCCAAAATTCTACAACATAAGCTTTGGAATTGCTCCTCACAATTTGTGGGCACAGAATTTGCTGTGTGCTATCAGACTGATTATGTGAGACCCAGGGAGAAACGTGCTGAGCAGTATCCCCTGCCAAGTCTTGGTAAACTGATGCAAGCTGGAGGGCTCGGGAAGGGAGACCGCGGATTCTCGCGCGATGCAGGTTAGGTACCTGGGCGAATCTGAGTGCACTGTGAGCGAGTGGGCTGGAGAGCTGTAGTGGTCTGATGTCAAGCTTAGTACCCAAGTGCAAGTCCCAAGATAGCTTCTGTGGTTTGGGAAATTGGATTTGCCAGTAAGTGCTGCCTCTCAGCTGCTGGCCCCTCTACTGCCGAGTGCCAGAGCAAATGAGCTCTGCTTCACTTCAGCTGAGTCACTTTAGAGGGCACAGCTCACTCAGCAGAGACTGAACCCTGCCCATTAGCCACTGGCTTGAAATGAGGTAAACAGGACTCCATGGCAGCCGCCCAGCAGAGGCCTGGGCCATGAGGCTGGGAGGGCTCCTTAATTGAACTTTCCAAAGCCACCACCCAAAATTTCTAGAACTATCACTTTGGGTTAGACTCAGACCTCACAAACTGCCCCCTGTGTGTGTCCTGCTGCGAACACCTCTTCCCCTCCTAGGTACAGGCTCAGCGCTGCCTGCCGTGCCTGTCATTCAGGGATGGGAAACGGGGAGGGTAAAGAGACAGGCAGCATCAGGTGGAGTGACTGTTCTCAAAGTGAAGAACAGGAAATGATCGCTGGGTTCTGTTCACAGCATGAGGCAGGCATGCCACAATCTGCAGTTGACTTAGAGTTCCACTTTGGAGAGAAAAATTCAGATGACCATTCTCTTTAAGACTGAACGTTCACACACATTTCTGAGTATAGAAATGCTGGATACTGATCCGTACCAGGTATGCTGACCACATCCAAGGGATTTTTAAGTTGCTTCATTTGCTTGTAAAGCAGGTAATCCTCTTGTTGTCTTTTCTTTTTCTCAAAGAGCCGAGTGCAGGTCACATTAATGGCTGGTCTGGGTTTCTGATTCTTGAAAAACACTTGAGCGGAGCATTTCCCCAAATGTTCCTCCCCCTCCTGAAATACAATTTTGAATTAAACAGCGTGCTTCCTTTCCACCCTGACCCACCCCAGTGCATGTGCACACACACACGCACCAAGACTGAGAAGAGTCATGGTCACGGCTGGTATGCTCTGGCTTCCACGGGTATTTTTGCTTTACAGAAAGTGATTCTTGGGGCTGGCACTGTGGCATAGAGTAAGCATCTAGGGCATCCCATATGGGTGCTGGTTTGAATCCCAGCTGCTCCACTTCTGATGGCCTGGGAAGGCAGTAGATGGCCCAAGTGTTTGGGCTCCTGCACCCACATGGGAGACAAAGAAGTTCCTAGCTTTGGATTGCTCCAGCTCCGGCCATTTGGGGAGTGAACCACTGAATGGAAGACCTCTCTTTCTCTGTAACTCTGCCTTTCAAATAAATAAATCTTTAAAATTTAAATATATATAGATATTATATGATTCTTGGGCTCAGAGCTGAATACAATAATGCCTTACCCTTTGTTATCATTTCAACTCTTGCCTTCTGTTTGTGCCCTTACAAAATAATGCTGGGCCCATTCCAAATTTAATATCACTGACGTCTGCTTGTCTCGAACCTCTAGCACAGTGAGTATTTTACTCTATTGTGAGCCAATGTAATGCTCAGGTGATCCTCAAGGTTACTTCCTGGAACTAGAAGATGAAGCTGGCTCTTATTAACAAAAATAACACCATCTTCATGCTGCCTTATGAAACAGTTCTCATTCAGACTTTCAAAGATTAAGATACTGAAGTTTACAAAGGAATCTGCCGTCTGTCTCACAGCTTCTCAGTGGTAGGCTTAGACTAGAGCTCACCAAGCCCTCCCTCTCTGAGCCAACTCCTCTACTGAAATCTAACCTGGAGGGAATGGAGGCACAGATCATCCAAATGAGGTGTTCTACACCTGAGGGCTGTTTGCATTCATATTTCAAGGGAGAAAGCTCATGGGCCACTAGTCAAGGCCTACCCTAACCCACCTAGGGGCCTCTCAGGAACTCCTGTTATAATGTGGTTGGTTGAGCAGTTGAGGCAATAACTTTTGCACTTAAGGCAGCTGTTGCAACTGGGTGGAGTCCCAGGTAAAACCACCACCACAAATAAGATGAAGCAGCAGAGGATGACCTAAGGGGAAGAGATTCTGGTTCCTGACTTTGGATCGGCTCAGTTCTGGCTGTTACAGACATTTGGGAAGTGAACCAATGGATGAAAGACCTTTCTGTCTCTCCTCTGTCTGTAACTCTCTCAAATCTTTATTAAAAAAAAAAAAAAAGTAAACCCTGTCAGGAAACAAATTATAATCAAAATTGGATCTGCTTAATAGACCAATTTCTAAAGGGAAAAAACTGCAAAGACTGAAATAGGCTGCCCAGGGGACATCTTTTCCTGCCGTGAGTGCAGGGTTTGAGGGAGGGCCGTTTGGTGGCACATTCCTGTCAATTCATCCTGGACGGAAGGGGCATATCAAAGGCAGAGGGCACGCTCCTACACGGTCTCCTTAGATGGAAGCCCTTTCTAGGGATGAGAAAAAGAACCAAGTAGTGCCCCCCCCCCTTTTTTTTTTTTACAGGCAGAGTGGACAGTGAGACAGAGAAAGGTCTTCCTTTGCCATTGGTTCACCCTCCAATGGCTGCTGCGGCCAGCGCACTGCACTGATCCGATGGCAGGAGCCAGGTGCTTCTCCTGGTCTCCCATGGGGTGCAGGGCCCAAGCATTGGGCCATCCTCCACGGCACTCCCTGGCCACAGCAGAGAGCTGGCCTGGAAGAGGGGCAGCTGGGACAGAATCAGGCGCCCCGACCGGGACTAGAACCCGGTGTGCCGGCGCCGCAAGGTGGAGGATTAGCGTATTGAGCTGTGGTGTCAGCCTATTTTGTTTTCCTTTCTCTTCCCCTCAGACACCCCCACAGAATCACAGCAGTTGCCTGAAGATCAAAGTGCCCTCCTTCTCAAAGGGACCCTGCCAATTAGCCAGCCATGCCCTGTGTGCCTGCGGGATCAAGGCCAGAGAAACATCGAGGATCACAAGAATCCAGCGGTTTCCCCATTAGCTTTCATCTAACACTTGTGGTTTGCTACACTAGAAATCAAAGGCATCTTGCTCATGCTTTAAGAAAATTTTAATTCTTAGGTTAATAAAATAACGCCAGGGGCTGGCGCTGTGGCACAGCAGGCTAAGCCTCTGCTTGCTGCACAGGAATCCTACAGGGGTGCCTGTGTCCTGGCTGTTTCTCTTCCAATCCAGCTCTATGCTTAAGGCCTGGGAAAGCAGTGCAAGATGGCCCAAGTGCTTGGGCCCCTGCACCCACTTGGGAGACCCAGAAGAGGTTCCTGATTCCTGGCTTCGGATCAGCTCAGTTCCAGCTGTTGCGGCCATTGGGGAGTGAACCAGCAGATGGAAGACCTCTCTCTAACTCTACCTCTCAAGTAAATAAAATTAATAAAAATTAATAGTAATATAGCCAGAGTGTCTTGTTGTCTGTTAGGATTTGTTTGAGCGGTCACAGGCATTCTTCCGGAAGCACTGGGGTAGGGGACCTGTGCCTTCTCCTTGGAAGAGCAGCCACACAGACGCTTGGCGGCCAGGTGCTGCTGCTCATCCCAGGCTGCCGCGCCCATGCCAACAGCAAAGAGGAAATCTGGCAAAACATGGCCTCCTTGGAGAGAGCTGCAGAGAGGCTGGTAGTACCCGCAGCTCACACAGGTGCCACGCAGGGTCACCCGGGCACCTCCTCCTCTGTGCCTGCCTACTAACCCGTAACGTGTGCTAAGGACTGTGAGGTGCCAGGAACTGGGAATTTCTTTCCCAGGGGTCTGGCTGTGTGGACTATTTTAAATGCAACCCTGCCTACAGCTGTGAAATTCAAATCATTAAATCTCAAGAACAAAAAACAAAGTAGGGAAAAAACCCAACACAAACTTGCCAGTCACTATGAAGTCTCACCTTTGCTGGAGTTGCTGATGGGTGCTTACCTGCGGGTTGTAGTGCTCCGTGCTGAACACCAGCTCCACCTTACAGCCCTTCTCTGGGTTCACCTGAAACACAAAAAGGGGATCTTAGGGTAGTGCATGCTCTACAAACACCTTCACATCCAAGCATCACACTGTTGGGAGAGCAGGGCTTGCAAGTAGTCGCTGTTGCATTTATCACTGAGTAAAGTCAGTGCCGTTTCGAGAAAGGGCTTCCAATCTGGGTCTCGACTGTGCGGTTCTGTTTGAGTTCCACACCCGTTCACAAAGTGGGAGGCTGAGAAAGGAAGTGGTTGGATTTAAGCTGGAACGTGAGAGAGCTACATGAGAGAGAGATCTGGTGTGTGCAGGGACTGAGTAAAGCCTCATCCCCCAACTGCTCAGCACTTCTGCACGTGCTGAGCTCCAGAGGGCCACACCCACCTCTGAGGTCAGGACCAGCCCTCCAGGCCAGGGCACCGGAGGCAGCAGGCAGGAACGGCAGTCAGCACCCCTCATTCCCCCCAGCCACGGGTCAGGAAGAAGCCCTCCCCCGTTATACTGCCTCCCTGCTGTGTTCCCAGGCAGGTGGGCATTCTTTCTTTGAAGTGTATGGTTCGCTGTTCACAACTTTGGATCTGATTTCAAATGCCCATTGTTAGTACATGTACATGCTTGTCCTGGAGCAGTTGCAGCTGTTTAGAGAACTGTTAATCTGCCATCAGTTTTTTTCCTGAGAGCAGAATGATCACTTAATACAAAGTATTTTCTAAGAAGAAAGGGGCTTTTCTACTGTTTATGGAGATGAAGTTATTTCATGTAGTTTTGATTAAAGTAGACTCTGAAAACATCCATTTCCTTTGCATTTTAGCCCAGGAACACAGTAACCAAACAGGGTTATCCAAGTAGGCCAGCTATCACCCATCCCTATTCTAGATTCTGTGAAAGTGCCAGGAAACTGATGAACAGCACATAGGCTTCTGTGGCACTTACTCGTGTGCAGAGTTTGTCAGCATGGGGAGAGGTCCATAATTGCACCGGGCGCACACCAGTGTGCTCATTTTCAGTCACCAAGCACAATCTGTCGCAAATTGAAGCATTAGTTCCTGTGAACACACACACGTCTATCCACTCATCACCCACCACCTACTGTATCAAGTACAGGCCAAGATGGTGATTAAAGCTCACAGCAGGGCCATCCAGAAGCCTGGCATGATGGAAACAGCAAAGTAGACACACTTGTAATTTAGCTCTCGGTATAGCTGACCACTGCCTGTTCACTGGGTACTAAGTTTAGCAAGGCTTTAAGAGCTGGTTTTTAAAAATGTTTAAAATTTAATTTTATTTGAAAGGCAGACATAGGGACAGAGATTTTCCATCTGTTGGTTCGGAAACTGAACCCCTATAATATAAAAAGACTCAGCCTTTTGTCTATCTCCCTTAGCCTGAAATGTTTTTGCCTGTCCTTTATCAAAAGGAATTCATTGACTTGAGGGAGTGATCCAGCTGGCTCTACAAGGGGCCAATCACCAGACTCAAAAAGTTACTTGCTTTTCCAACAGGTAAGGACCTTGATGACCAGTGTTGTCCTGGGGCGGTTTGTGTAGGGGATTCCAGGTCTGGGCAGAATGTAACTGCCACCTTCATGTAACCCCCAGATCACCTGGAGCCCACCTGGCCACTGTAAATTCCCTAAAGAGTGCAGCATCACTGACCAATCAGAAGCTTGGACATGAGCTGATCACGAACCTCTCAGCCCCAGTCCCAATCTATAAGAACCTTCACACCTCACTCCTTGGAGAGTCCAGGAATAAGCAGAAGGTGCCCGGTCCCTTATTCTACGCTTTGCAATAAATGCTACTTCTTTTACCATCCTGGTGTCAGTGACTGGCTTTCTTTTATTTTATTTTTATTTTTATTTATTTATTTATTTTTTTGACAGGCAGAGTAGACAGTGAGAGAGACAGAGAGAAAGGTCTTCCTTTGCCGCTGGTTCACCCTCCAATGGCGGCCGCAGATGGCGCGCTGCGGCCGGCGCACCACGCTCATCTGTTGGCAGGAGCCAGGTGCTAGGTGCTTTTTCCTGGTCTCCCATGGAGTGCAGGGCCCAAGCACCTGGGCCATCCTCCACTGCACTCCTGGGCCACAGCAGAGGGATGGCCTGGAAGAGGGGCAACCGGGACAGAATCCGGCGCCCCAACCGGGACTAGAACCCAGTGTGCCAGCGCCGCAAGGCGGAGGATTAGCCTGTTGAGCCACGGCGCCGGCCTGTGACTGGCTTTCTGAGCATCGGGCAGGTGGACCCAGTTTGGCAGTTCTTCAGCAATACCTCCAATTAGTTTAGCATATTGCTCAGCAACAATTCACTCCACAATGCCTGCAATAGCCAGGGCTGCGCCAGGCACCTACAACTGAATCCATTCACTTGATCCATGTGGGTGGCAGGAACCCAAATACTTAAGCCATCACCTGCTGCCTCCCATGATATGCCTTAGCAGGAAGCTGGATCGGAAGCCAAGCTGGGACTTGAACAGGCATACCAATTTGAGATGTGGGCATTCCAAGCACCATCTTAACTATAGAGCAGATGAGGCCTGAACTAAGTGAGAAGCCAGTGTTAACCAGGCAAGGGAGTGGGAATGGAGTGTAGGGACTGGCATTGCAGGATGGCGAAGCTGCAAGAAAGGTGGTGGGCAGGCAGCCACGAACTTGGAATTTAATCCCCAAGTCCGTGGGAGCTCCTTAAACCTAACACTGAAATGAGGTATTGTGAAGAGTAGGATAAGGGAGTTGAGAGGCTTAGGACAGTGCCTGGGTCAAGGTGAAAGTTCAATGCATGCTCTTTTTATCATTGATAGTCTACAGTCAGTCATGAGGGAGAGGAGAATTGCACTAGAAGCGAGAATCTGGCCCAAGCTCAAGGACAGCGAACAATGACATCATGGACCCCTATCAAGGTTGCTTTTAGTTCGGTTTGCTCCTGAAACACCCAGTGAGTGAAAGAACAGTGGCTGGACAGGGTCCCGCAGCCTCCATGCCGTCCCTGCCTGCCCATGGTGGGTGAACACAGAACTGTTGCTGCCTCTGCCACCCCCAGCCACACTGGCACCACCGACAATGAGTACTCACAGAAGGCAGTGCCTCGGCTTGCCAGTAGGCGCTGGGTACTAAAAGGCTTGGCACCAGCCTCAGGGCCTCTCCCCTCTGGCTTGTGCGCTGGAAGACCTGGTCTGTCCTTCGCCATCACTCCTACTCAGGACCCAGCGGTGCACTAAGGTTTTTAGCTGGAGGCTGAGGTGGGGGAGAAGTATTGGGGGGAAGGGCATTCATGAGAAGAGGAGGAGGAAGCCAAGCTGGAAAGGTTCAAAGTCTGGTGCACGGGACCATTCGGGATGTCCAGGCATGTCTGAGTGTTGTGGGTGCAGCAAAGGCACAGATTGGATGCAGTCCCCCAAGGAAGAGGTGGAGAGTGAGAATCCCAAGAAGCATCAGTCTTCACATGCGCAGTTATGGGCCATGTTTAGCTGCTCTACCAGAGGATTCACAACGGCCTGCCTTCATCTTGCATAACTGTGCAGCTTTTAAATGGAGGTTGAAGGTACTATTTGGTACAACAGTACTTTGAAACACAGAGGCACAGAAAGGTGCCCACAATAGTTCTTTGCAGGGGAAGAAACCAGAAGAACGAGGCTCCAGGCTGAGTCAGCACAGAGCCTGTCTTTGCAGTGTTATTTTCTTTGCCCATTGGATTTCCTAGTTTTGTTGTGACAAAGCACTCTTAAAAGCACTCAGATTTCATCCAAAGTAATTTTATATTTTGGTTGCACTTTCTCATGTATCAAGATGAAGTCTTTATCTCCTGCCTACTCCCCCCCACACACACCTTCCTGTGAGTCACAAGGTCCTTGGCTGAGGCCCTGCCGGGCTTCTGGGAGATAAGCAGCTCGGCCTGCGGTACTGTCCACATGGGCAGCGCCACGTCCACGTGTCGCGCCCTGGCAGCCAGTGTGTGGGACAGAGGTCTCTGCTGGCCAACAGCATTCACTCCGGGATTTATGGAGCGACTTCCAGATGCCAAGTGCCGTGCGGGGTTCTGGAAATACAGCACCGAACAGTGGCAGCACCTGCCGCCCCCAGGGCGATCTGGTGGGGAGAGGACTTGAAAGAGTTCCTCACTTATTTAATGACTCTCACTGTGCAAGGGTAACTGGAAGACTTACTCTAGGGACCAAGGCAGTGACACACAAGCTGAGCTCTGAAGATTAAAAAGGAGTTGACTCCAGGGGCGGGGAGGGGGCTGGCCAGCCATTCCACACAGAAGGACCAGGGAGCTGGGGCAGAGGGCGGGGTGCAGCCCGAGTGGCCAGAGGCAGCAAGACTGGAGCCAGGATGCAGGGAGAGGCTGGCTGCGTGGCCTGGGCCGCCCTGCAGGCTCCAGTGAGGATTTTACTGTGAGAGAAGTGGGAAGCTGTGGACAGAAGAGGGGTTTTGAGGAGCTCCCTCTAGCACAGGGCTGGGGAACCTTCTTTTCTACCAAGGCCCATTTGGAGATTTAGAACCTCATTCGCTAAGCTGTACAAAATTACCAACAACACAGCCTGCTGTAGATGTATTGAATTTTGAGGACTGGCTGCAGTTACCTTGGCAGGGCCAGATAAGCGATTTTGCAGCTTTACATGGCCCGTGGGCCACACAGTCCCCACCCCTGCCCAGGTGTGCTGTGAGGAGGCATCCAGAGAGAACAGGGGTAGTTGAAGGGGGAAAATTATACAAGAGGGGATGCTGTGAGCCAAGGTGGAAACAGGTGACATGGACAGAAGTATACAGTGGGCAGCAGAAATACTATTAGAGGAACTGGCATTGGGGCTCAGTGGGTAAAGCTGCAGCATGCATCACTGGCATCCCATATGGGCATAGGTTCAAGTCCCAGCTTCTCCATTTCTGATCCAGGTCCCTGCTAATGCACCTGAGAAGGCAGTGGAGGATGGCTCAAATCCTTGGGCTCCTGAATCCAAGTGGGAGACCCAGAAGAAGCTCTTGGGTCCTGGCTTTGGCCTGGCCCAGCCTGGCCATTCTTACCATTCAGGGAGTAAGCCAATGGATGGAAGATCTAAACATCTATCTATACCCCCACCCCTCCACTGCCCCAGGTAACTCTGCCTTTCAAACTATCAGAAGGTAAAAAATGAACAGCTATGTAATTCAAGACCAGAAATAATCACCGGAGTACCACATTTTATATTAAGACAACGTTATAGGGGCCGGTGCTGTGGTGTAGCAGGTAAAGCTGCCGCCTGCAGTGCTGGCAATCCCCTATGGGCACTGGCTTAAGTCCCAGCTGCTCCAGTTCTCTGCTATAGCCTGGGAAAGCAGTGGAAGATGACGCAAGTGCTTGGGCCCCCGCACCCGCTTGGGAGACCCAGAAGAAGCTCCTGGCTTTGGATCGGCCCAGCTCTGCCCCTTGTGTCCAAATGGGAGTGAACTAGCAGACGGAAGACCTCTCTCTACACCTTTGCCTTTCAAATAAACATTAAAAAAAAAAAAAAAACAATGTTATGAACCTAAGATGACATTTAAAAAGTTGCATTCACAACATAACAGCCATCCTGTCGGGCCACTGCTGGTACGGAGCCAAGTATTTTCTGCATACTGAGTGTGCAATGACAGAGCTTTGTGGGCCTGCTCAGACTCACTGGTGATGAGCAAACAGTAGCAGTGGTATAGCAAGGGGAAACTATCAGACTGGAGACCAGTTATGAAGTGGCTAGGGGTTGTTGTTGGCTGGGGCCACTCTAGCGTACTTGGTAATCAAGCTCACGGAACAATCTACAGCTATGATCCCGCTCTGGGAATTTTCCCAAAGAAACCATGGTGATGCAGGTCCAGAAGGGTGTGGACACACACGAGGAGGTTCAGGAGGCGCAGTGAGGAGACCATTTGAGGAGTGGCCTGGTAGGACACAGGTGTACAGCACGGAGTCCTATTGGGCAGCAGTGGGAACAAGCCACAGCGCAAATGCTACACACACAGCAGCTCAGGCCTGCACACAATGTAGATGGTAGCGGGAACAAGAGTGATACACAATACCATTTGCAAGCAAATTTAAATACAAAGCTGGGCACCTGGCACCGTGGTCAAGTTGCCACTCGGGACAGCCCCATCCCACACTGGAGTGCCTGGGTTCAAGTCCTGGCTCTGCTCTTCATTCCAGCTTCCTAACAGGTACCCTTGGAGGCAGTAGGTGATTAAGTCCTTGGGTCTCTGCCACCACGTGGGAGACCCAGATTGAAGTCCTAGCTTCAGCTCTGACTGTTGCAGGCATTTGGGGAGTGAACCAGTAGATGGAAGATCTGTGTCTGCCTGCCTTTCAAATAAAAACAAAATTAGGTTTGCGAACAGACCAGTATATCGTTCACAGAAGAATGTGTCAGAAGTGGGGGCAGGGTGGGAAAGTGCATGCAAGGACAGGCATAGTGAGCAGCCCTCAGCACCTGGGGACAAGAAGCTCCCAGGCAGGCTTTTTCAAAAGGTGTAAAGTCGGGGCTGGAGCTGTGGCGTAGTGGGCGAAGCCTCCACCTCTGTGCTGGCATCCTATATGGGGACACCCTCCAATACTTATCAAGCCAGTGCTTGCACATAAGCCATCCTTCTAGGCACCCAGAGGGGATCATGACAAAGAATCACACACACACACACACACACACACACACACACACACCCCTGCATGTGTCGCGCTCTCATTATGTGCCTCGCCGGACTTCTTGGCACACTATCTACATATTACCTTATTCCATCACAAAATTCCTTTGAGCTAAGCTATTGTGACACCCCCCCCCCCATTTTAAGGATGAAGAAATGGAGGCACTTGCTGAAAGAAACTGATGTCACAGAGCCAGTAAAGGAATGAAGCCCACTGCAGAGTCACTGCTTGTCCCCTGGACTGCAGAGGCTGCCACACACAGCCCAGCAAGCCCTAAGGCAGAAAGCAACCTGTGTGTGTCTCTCACACACACACACACACACACACACACGCGGTAGCGTTAGTCTGGGACGGGTGCTGCTCTGTGCATGTACCCAGGGCTGCTGCAGACAAGCCCCGCCCCACCCTCTTCTGGCCAGGAGATGGCCCGGGAGGACACGCGTGCCCTCCTAAGGCTGCTGGTGGAAGGAGCATCCCGCAGCTGGCTTTAAGAGGCAGCTGGGTACCCCTCACACCTCGGAGGGCTGGAAGCACAGCAGCAAGGTGTCGCCAGCACCCGGCTTCCTGCAGCAGGGGACTCCTAACTCTCGGCTCGCCAGCTGGCGGCCGTTCCCCCCTCGGCCCTCAGGCTGTGCCTTCACGTGGCCTTCTTCCGAGGCCGCCCCGCACGAGGGAGTGCACACGCTGATCAGCATGGCCTCCTCTTCACTATTTCCAAACAAATTCGCGTCCTGAGCCACGGGACTTGGCACACAGCTTTCTGGGGACACAGCTCAACCCCGAGCAGCAGAGGAGTGGAGAGGGTCTGAGATTTCAGAAGGCGCCCTGGATGCAGGCCTCTCCATGCAGGCGATAAGGGTCCCCTGCATGTGGGACCGCTCAGGGAGGGCTAGGCAGAGCGTGAGCCCGGGCGGGCAGGGAGCTGGGAGCAGTGCCGGCCAGGCATCTCCAACCTCTCTCCCCTTCTCCTGGAACAGCCCAGCCAGGGCTCGGGAGGGTGGCTGCTTTAGAGTGGAGGTGCCTCATCTTCAGGGTTTTCTACACTCACTTGCTTTGCTTCAGCAACCCCTCACCCTGGGGTTGCTGGCTTTCTCATGTGGGGGGCAGAGCAGCTTGGTTTTGGTAAAAAGATGAGCAGGGTGGGCGCTGTGGCATAGTAGGCTAAGCCTCCACCTGCGGTGCCTGCATCCCAAATGGGTGCCGGTTCACGTCCCAGTTGCGCCTCTTCTGATTCAGCTCTCTGCTATGGCCTGAGACAGCAGCCAAGGATGGCCCAAGTGCTTGTCCCCTGGACTGCAGAGGCTGCTACGCACAGCCCCTGCAACCATGTGGGATAGCTAGAAGTTCCTGGCTCCTGGCTTCAGATTGCTCCTCTCTGCGCATTGTGGCCATTTGGGGAGTGAACCAGCAAATGGAAGACCTCTCTGTCTCTTCCTCTCTAACTCTGCCTCTCAAATAAGTCTTAAAAAAGATGAGCAAGTTAAGGTTAGAGGATACTTGAGGCTACAGTGACAGAGGAGGGGGCCAGATGATCAGAGGTGGTCTCTCCGGGGGAGTTGACTCTAGAGCAGTGGGTGTAGCTCACAGCCCACGAGAGCTTTCTAAAACACTGGTGCAGGCCCTGGCGCCAGAGCTCTCACTCAGCAAGTCTGGGGTTGGGCCTGGGAACCTGCACTTTGACAAGTCTCAGGTGATGCTGATGTTGCTGGTCCAGAGGCCACCACACATGATTGTGATCTCATGGATTATTTAGAAAATGGTAATGTTCAAGGGTTGGTGCTGTGGTGTAGTGAGTAAAGCTGTCACCTGCAGTGCCAGCATCCCATGAGTGCCAGTTCGAGTCCTGGCTGCTCTATTTTTTTTTTTTTTTTGATAGGCAGAGTTAGAGAGAGACAGACAGAGAGAAAGGTCTTCCTTCCATTGGTTCACCCCCCAAATGGCCGCTACAGCCGGCGCTGTGCAGATCTGAAGCCAGGAGCCAGGTGCTTCCTCCTGGTCTCCCATGCGGGTGCAGGGCCTAAGCACTTTGGCTATCCTCTACTGCCTTCCCGGGCCACAGCAGAGAGCTGGATTGGAAAAGGATCAAAAAAGACAGAATCTGGTGCCCCAACCGGGATTAGAACCCGAGGACTGGCACCACAGGTGGAGGATTAGCCTAGTGAACCACAGCGACAGCCTGCTCTACTTCTGACCCAGCTCTCTGCTATGGCCTGGGAAAGCAGTAGAAGATGGCCCAAGTCCTCAGGCCCCTGCACCCATGTGGGAACCCAGAAGAAGCTCCTGGCTTTGGATCAGCACAGCTCCAGCCGTTGCAGCCATCTGGGGAGTGAACCAGAGAATGGAAGACCTCTTTCTGCCTATCCTCCTCTGTGTAACTCTGAATTTCAAGTAAATAAATACGTCTTTAAAAACAAAACACTGGTAATAAAATAGAACTTTTTTTTTTTTTTTGACAGGCAGAGTGGACAGTGAGAGACAGACAGAGAGAAAGGTCTTCCTCTTGCCGTTGGTTCACCCTCCAATGGCCGCTGCGGCCGGCGCACTGCGCTGATCCGATGGCAGGAGCTTCTCCTGGTCTCCCATGGGGTGCAGGGCCCAAACACTTGGGCCATCCTCCACTGCACTGGCCACAGCAGAGAGCTGGCCTGGAAGAGGGGCAACCGGGACAGAATCTGGTGCCCCAACCGGGACTAGAACCTGGGGTGCTGGCGCCGCAAGGCGGAGGATTAGCCTATTGAGCCATGGCGCCAGCTCAAAATAGAACACTTGTAAGAATATACTGTCATAAAAGCTTGCATTTTGAGGCCATTGCTAAATACCACATGGGTTATTTGAACGTGAGCACCGTGATGCTATAACAGATCTGATACTTAGGACAGCAACTGAGCAACTAACAGGCGGGTAGCATACACCATGTAGATACACCAAACAAAAAAAATCACTCCCGTCCCAGGTGGGAGGGGGCAAGATTCCCTGAGGGTTCACTCAGAACAGCATGCAATTTAGAACTCCTGAACTGTTTATTTCTGGAATTTTCCATGTAATACTTTCAGACCACAGTAGACTACGAGTAACCTCAGAAATCACAACAGCGAAAGCAGGTGGGAGAAGGTGTGCTTACAGTATAATGACACCTACTTATGCGCCAAGAAGTTAAAACTGCGTATTCCAGTAGCAGCTCTCCAGGGCTGTGACTAGGAGCAGGCTTGGGGGCCGAGAGAAACCCTGCCATGGCTGCCACCGGAGGCCACGAGAATGCCTTCGACTCCAAAGGCCCAATTCTGTCAAAAGCGCATCCAGAAAGGAAACCCGGCCCTCTGGGGAAACGCTGCCTGGTTTTCCCTCTGCTGTTGGCTGCGCCTTCCTGTAGCCCTGGAGTCTGCCGAGGCGACTTCACACTTGGCGTTTCGGGCTGAGGCGTGGGCGGGTGAGCACGGAGTCTGCGCTGCCCTCCCCATCCCCCCAACCCCGCACGCCTGCGATCGCTGGTTCCCCCGCCAGCTGCGTTGTTAAGAGCACACAAATGCCACGCTATTCCAGTAAGAGCAAAATTGCTCCGTTTATAAGGTTACTTTTGTGAGTCAGGCTTAGTTGGAGACAAGTAAACAACTCATTTGTGAATAAAAATTGTTCTCATGCTCTGGACAGAGAGATATGGGTATATTACATTAGACCCTGGAAGGAGCTTATTGCATTTTCCTCGTCTCGGGCAAGGCTACGCAGAGCAGGGCAATTTGTGGAAGCCAAGTCACCAGCTGCCTTCAGAGCAGGCCCACCCAGCGGAGGCCGAGGACACTTGGCTTTCTCAGGCTGAGTAGCCGCGGAAACAGAGACTGTGTGGGCAGCCCTCTGGGTCTGAGCTCTTGTCCTTGAGCAGGCTGGGAACGGGACAGAGGCAGTGGCTGGGGTGGGGGCGGGGCTAGGTAGAAAAGGCTGATCTAGTCGGGAGGGGCTGGGGTTCTGCAGGACCTGGCCCGGCCGCCTGTTCTGGAAGGCACAGCAGCACCCACACTGCTCCAGCTACTTTTATTTCATAGAAACCTTTAATGCTGGTCTCTAGCAGATCCTGTGCCAGGGAATGGGGGAGAGGCGGGGGTGTGGTGCCCCTCCACCTGGGAGAGGCAGACTCCCACGTGGAGTGGGGCAGGCACAATGCTGGCTAGGCCAGAGCTAGGACAGAGCCCACCAGGGTCCACCAGCAAGAGGGGGGGGTGTAGAGGGCAGCAAGATTCAGACACACTGCTCCCCACACTGCAGACATGAGCGAGACAAGAGGTGGGAGCCACAGCTGCCACTTCCCAGGCACCCACATATGTCACCCAGTGTGGGAAGGCTCCCTGGAGCTCACAGCTCCCTGCAGACTGCACGGGGGAGGCCCAGTCCCAGCCCCCAAAGATGCTCATGCCCTAACAGCCTCCCCTCCCCGAACCTGCAGATATGCTATTTCACTAGGCAAAAGGGATTTTGTCAAAGTGATTAAGGATCTGTAAATTGGGAGAGGACCCTGGATGACCATGGCAGGCCCAGTGTCACCACGGGAGCCCTTGCAGCGAGAGGTCACGAGGTGTCCTGCTGCTGGCTGTGACGCTGGAGCACAGAGCTCCGCAGGCAGCCTCCAGGTTGAAGCCAGAAAAGCAAGGAAGCAGACCCTCCCTGGGGCCTCCAGGAGGCACAGCACCCCAGACACACTCGGTGTCAGCCCAGTGAGACCCAGCTGACTCCCCCCCCCCCCCCCCCCCCCCCCCCCCCCGCGCCAGAACCCACACAGGTGTATTCACTTAAGTGCGTGGTTGGAGCAGCCATAGGATGCAAGGCTTTACACAATCCCCGGTGCTCCTTCCCGCCGGGTCCTGTGTGGGCATGTGCCCTGGCTGAGTCACACACATCTGTGCGGCCATGGTACGAGACTCCTTTCATATGTGACTTCGCTGGCAGATGGAGACTTGCTACGGCTGCCATCCCTGGCACCATGGGGCTGGCTCTGCCAGGGCTGCCCAGGTGTGACTGTATCTCCGAGGTGCTCTGCTGTTGGACAGCAATTGAGATCAAGGGTCAGGCTGAACACACGAGGGTGAGTGTGGCTGTGTGTATCCCACATCCCGTGCCTCATGAATGCCAGTCACAGCAGAACTACTCAGCTCCTGCACCTCCTGTTCTGGAAGGGGGGCTGCAGCCAAGGCAGGATCCTGGGGGTCAACACACATGACCACCACCAACATCTTTATCTGGGACTCTACCAATGCACTGTGGCACATGCATCCTTGCTTGTGACTCCACTTGTGGGAAGCCAGATGGAAAATGTTGTGAGCCGATAAAAAAAGTTTGTGGTTTAAGAACAATTTATTAGAAGATGGCCAGAAAACATTCCTGCTTGCTAGCTCATCTGTGTGACTGGGGCAGGGTGCCAAGGAGGCCAAAGTCTGTTTTACTCCCAGGGCCTGGTGGCCTTTCCCATCATGCTGCATTCCACCTCTGCAATCTCAGAGCCTGCAGACCAGGATGGTGCCATGGGAGCGAGACCGTGGGCGCACCTGTGTCACTGCAGCAGGAGCAGCGCCGGGGAAGGAGGAGGCGTGTCTCCCTGTTCTGTTTCCAGCATCATTTCCATGACCCAGGGCAACACCTGGGCAGCCTGGCTAAGCTCTAAGCCCACCCAAACACTGTTTCTCTTTCAAAGAACAGGAGAGCTTCAGGCCAAAGCTTCTCCCTGGGCTAGTCGGTCTGAACGGGTAAGATCCAAGATGGCTGCCAACAAGCCTGGTTGTAATCTTATTTCCAAGCTTAAAATCACTGCCACTGCCTGTGATGGGGCTCAGAACAAGCAGAAGAGACCAGAAAAGGACAAAAAGACGACAGCATGCCGACTCTGAGAATGATACCTCCCCGTTCCCAGAAAACCTAGGAACATTCCTCCCCTGCTTCCTGTTGCCCTGCGCCCGTGACCCCGCAAGCCCCCAGCAGATGGAGACGTCGAGTTGCCAGCTCAGCTCCCGCTTCTCCCTTCTTTGTCCACTGAATAAAGCGTATGGCTGATGGCTCAGCGTTGGTTTTGCTATGGGCTTCATGACATCAAACAAAGGACCCAATGCTGGGGTCTCCGAGCCTCTGAATAAAGAGGGAACAGCGTGTTCCACGCGCGGGGCAGTAGGAGAGCCAGGTGCACCTTGCAGACACCCCTGCTATTTTCCCGTGCTGGCGACAAAAGCACTTAGAGCTCTCTTGTTCCTTCACCTCAGTCTTATCGTGTGTCTACCCCCCGCCCCATATGCATTTCAGCCTTTCTCATTCTCCAACTTCTGTTCCTGCGGACGACTTAATTTATTACTTTCCTATTTTTGGAATGATCATCTCTGAATTATTGACATTAATGGAGAGGAGATTTCAAGAAGTGCAGTAATTAGCTGAACTTTATTGTATTAAAGTGCTTTAGAGATCGGAAAGTGATAAAGGAATCGAGCTTTTCTTAGGGAGCAGGTGCTCACCCCACTGCCTCGTGGCCCAGGAGGCGGCCCTGCTCCTCTGTCAGGCCCACGGCAGCTGAACACCGGAGTGTATGAGCCCCTGCACCGAATGCACTGGGGCTGGCCAGATGCTGACCGAAAGTCAGCTGATTTGTTCCAGACTTGCTTCTGCCCGGAGTACTTATTACCTTTTATATAATTAACGTTATATAAACCAGGGAAGAAGGGGCATTACAATGACATCATGTCCATGAAATCCTAGTTACATGCTTTCGAAACAATTGATAAAAATCAATCTTTTTAAAACAACATTTATTTACTTATTTGACTAAATGGACCTGATATTTACATAACATTTCATCCTATAACTATAGAATACACAATCTTTTCCTCACGCATGGAACTTTCTTTAGAATAGACCATATGCAAGGCCATAAAACAAGTCTCAACAAATTCAAAGAAATTGAAATCATACCATAGATCTTTTGTGACCAAAATGGAATAAAGCCACAAATTAACAGCTTAAGAAACTCTAGAAAATATGTCAACACATGGAGACTGAACAACATGCTCCTCAGTGAACAGTGGGTTGAAGAAATCAGAAGGGAAATTAAAAAATTTCTGGAAATGAATGAAGACAACAATATAACATATCAAAGCTTACGAGATACACGAGCTGGCATTGTCGCGTAGCAGGTGAAGCTGCCGCCTGCAATGCTGGCATCCCATGTGGGTGCTGGTGCATGTCCCAGCTGCTCCACTTCCCATCCAGCTCCCTAATAGTCTGGGAAAAGCAGCAAAAGATGGTCCAAGTGCTTGGGTCCCTGCTACCCATGTGATATACCTGGAAGAAGCTCCTGACTCCCAAGTTCAGCCTGGCCCAGCCCTGGCTATTGCAGCCATCTGGGGAGTGAGCCAGTGGATGGAAGATGTTTCTCCCCCTCTCCCCTTCTCCCCCTCCTCCTCTCCCCCTCCCCCTCCCCTCCTTTCCCTCTTCTTCCCTCCCTCTTCCCCTCTCCTTCTCCCTCCCTCCCTCTCCTCCTCCCTCTCCCCCTCTCCCCCTCCCTCTCCCCTTCTCTCTCTCCTTCTCTCTCTCCTTCCCTCCCTCTCCCTCTCCTTCCCTCCCTCTCCTTCTCCTTCCCTCTCTCCCCCCTCCCTCCTTCTCCCTCCCTCCCTCCCTCTCCCTCTCCTTCCCTCCCTCTCCCTCTCCCCCTCTCCCCCTCCCTCTCTCCCCCTCCTTGACTCCCTCTTCCTCTCCCTCTCTCCCTCTCTGCCTCTCTCCCCCCTTCCTCTCCCCCTCTCTCCCCCTCACTCCCCCTCCCTCCCTCTCTCCCTTTCCCTCTCTCCCTTTCCCTCTCTCTGTGTAAGTATTTCAAATAAATAAAGAAATCTTAAAAAAAAAACTTATGGGATTCAGCAAAAAAAGTGTTAAGAGGAGCGTTTATAGCCATCAGTGCCACATCAGGAGACTGGAAAGAGATCCGAGATGGCTGAAGAGGGCAGGGCCGCACTAACCTGAGCTGCTCTGGACATGGAAACAAAAGGATTGTGTTTCCAGGGGTCTGACTGTTGGAAATTTTCTGAGAAAGGGGGAAAAAACACAAAGCATCTATGGGACAAGAGGAGAGAAGACAGAACCATCATTGTAGCCAGCCTCGCGGTGCAGCCAGCAGCCAACTGTGAGCTGCCATCTTACCACCTGAAGGTAGGAAGACATTGCTGTGCACCCTGCTGCTCACAGTGTTAGCCGAGAAGGAGTTCCACAGTCACCCACTGACATTCACTCCAGCCTGGAGAGCTGACTGGGGTCTGAGCAACTGCTGGGCTTGGAGCAGGGAAGCCGTGTTGCTTCCTTCTCCTCCCTTCCCCCACCTGTACAAAGCCCCATATTCGCAGCAGAAATCGTGCAGGGTGCAGGGTGTCTCTGTTCTCCTACTAGCATCACAGTCAGAGGCAGAGCAATTTGTGAGGCAAAGGACAGGTCCCCTGCATCTTGTAACTGAAAGTTTTGGGCATTAGGTCCCGAGCTGTGCCCTCACACACTATGTGAGTTGGGGGCTAACACCAAAAGCAGCCCATGAAAACTCAACTCCAGGGGCCAGTGCAAAGCAATAAGCAAAATGATACCCTGCATTCCAGCTAAACAATAAGCTCTTTTCTAATAAAACCTACTCCATAAAGAAGGGACAAGAACACCACTTGGGCAGATGTCAACATAAGGACACAGGAGACAAGAAGAAGGCGTCATGACACCTCCAAAAGAACATAATGATCCTCCAGAATTAGACCCTGAGCTGAAGGACATCTATGAAAGGACAGATATAGAATTCAAAATAATGATTGTAAGGAAACTCAACAAGATGCAAGGTACAGGTAAAGAAATGAGAAAATCAATGTGTGACATGAAAATATTACTAAAGAGACAGAGCTCATTAAGAAGAACCAAATAGAAATTTTGGAGATGAAATCTTCAATCAGCGAAATAAGTATGATTGAGAGCTTTAACAGCAGAATAGACCAAATGAAAGAAAGAATTGGACCTTGAGGACAAGATTTTTAAAATAACCCAATCAGACAAAAACAAAGTAATTAGAGAGAATGAAGAAAGTCTACAGGAAATATGGAATACCATTAAACAACCAAATATTTGTATTATAGGTATTCTTGAAGGAGAAAAAAAAAGGTGTTGAAAACCTACTAAATAGTTGAAAATTTCCCAGGTCTTGAAAGAGACGTGGACATCCAGATACAAGAAACTCAAAGAACCCCAAGCAGACTCAACCAAAAAAATGTCTTCTCCAGGGCATACTGTCATCAAATTGTCAAAAGTTAAAGACAAGGAAGGCATCCTGAAGATGGTAGGAGAAAAGCATCAAGTTATTTATAAAGAAAAACAAATCAGATTAACATCAGACTTCTGAGTGGAAACCCTACAGGCCAAAGAGAGTAGGATGACATAGTCAAGATCTTAGAAAAACTTCCTGCCAAGTATATTCTACCCAGCAAAGTTACCCTTTAAAAGTGGAGGAGACATATCTTCCAGATAAGCAAAAACAGAGAATTCACCACAACCACATCAGCCTTACAAGAAATTATGAAGGATGTCCTGAATTAAACAGGAGATATGGGAAAATGGTGGATTAGGAGCGATACACTTTGCAGGGCTAGAGAGAAACAGTGAGGAGAAGCACAGGAGGTATACACTTGATGGAGATTAGAAGAGAAAACCACCTGGGAAGCCCCACAGGAGGAGAGGAACCAGGTTGAACTGCCATGGCAAGTGTTGGCACAGATGCAGAGAGCTTGGAAGACCGGAGCCTTGGAGAGCCAGAGCCGGCAGCATTTTTGAGATGGAGGGAGGGGGGCAGGATGGATGGTAGCAATCCGTGGGTATAGAACCAGCGAGAGTGTAGCGTAAGTCTGGTCGAGAACCCAGGGAGACAGCAGTTGTTGGCAGTCACCTGAGGTCCAAGTGAAGTGGAAAGAGATAGCTGATTCAAACCAATCTCTCCAAAACAAAACCCAGCAGAGAGAGGGTAGACACCATTTTAAATCAAGATTCAACCAGGGAAGCTTGCAGGCATGCACATAACAGCCCATGGAGTCAGGGTGCCTGAACACAGCACTGGCAGCAATGGTGGACAGGTGTTCAGCCAGTGACGGCAGCATGTGATCCAGAGCTAGGAGTGGAGGGAACAGCCTGCAGTCCCCACTGTCTCAGAAATTGACCAGGAAGTGGCCTGGCAACTACCAGAAACAGCAGCACCTGTGCCAACAGCTTCTGGGGGAAACTTAGGTGCTAAGACTTTGGGGTCTAGGTGGCTACATGAAAAACTATTGGGCATAGCTGGGAACCATTTCCCTGGAAGCTCACCCTGCCCTAGAGCATTGACCAGAGCCCCCAGGCCATACCCACTGAAAGGGCAGATATTTGAGGAAGCCACAGAAGTATAGCCCCAAAATAAAAGTCAACAGAAGAAAAAAATTAAAAATCAACTCAAAAAATGCTGAGGGGCTGGCTCTGTGGCACAGGTTAATCTTCTGCTTGTGGCGCTGGTATCCCATGTGGGTACTGGTTCTAGTCTCAGCTGCTCCTCTTCCGATCCAGCTCTCTGCTATGGCCTGGGAAAGCATAGAAGATGGCCCGGGTACTTGGCCCCCTGCACCTGTGTGGGAGACCTGAAAGAAGCTTCTGGCTCCTGGCTTTGGATTGGCACAGCTCAGGCCACTGCAGCCATTTGGGGAGTGAACTACCAGATGGAAGACCTTTCACTCTAACTCTAACTAGCTCTAGCTGTAGCTCTCAAATAAATAAATTTTTTTAAAAAAATGAGAAATAAGAACCAGAATTCAAACAAGAATAAGGAAGTCTACGGGAACCTCCCAGAGGAAGACATTTCATTTTGAGAATGTGAAGAAGAGATAAAGGAAATGCCAGAAATGGAATTTAGAAAATTAATCATAGGGTTATTTAAAAAATAAGCAAATCCATGAACTAAGGAAAACTATAAAAGAAATGATGAAAAATTTCCCCAGGAAATCGAAAATATAAAGAGAAATCAAAATGAAATTTTAGAAATGAAGAATTTAATGGACCAAATAAAAAATGCAGTAGAAAGTCATAACAGCAGACTTGAGGCAGAAGAAAGAACATCTGAACTAGAAGACAAATCTTGGGAAGTCTTACAGTCAGACCAAAACAAACAAAAACAGCAGCAGCAACAACAAAAGAACAGAAAACTTAAAAACAGCATTGGAGACCTATGGGGTACTATCAAATGACCAAACATACAGGTTTTAGGAGTTCCTGAAGGAGTGGAAAGGGATAAGGGAATAGAAAGCCTATTTAGTGAAATAAATACAGAAAACTTCTCTAATTTCGACAAACGATGTTCAAATAGAGGAAGCACATAGAACTCCTAACAGACATGACCAGAAAAGATTTCTCACCACAACATATTGTAGTAAAACTCTGCTCAATAAAACAAAGAAAAGATTCTAAAATGGGCCAAGAAAAATGCCATACTACTTTCAGAGGATCACCAATTAGATTCACAGCTGACTTCTCATGAGAAGCCCTATAGGCTAGAAGAGAATGGTGAGATATAGTCAAAGTCTTAAAAGAAAAAACTGTACCCTGCAAAGCTTGCATATATGAATGAAGGTGAAATAAAGACCTTCCATAACAAAAAGAAATTGAAACAATTTGTCAACACTTGTCCAGCCCTACAGAAGATACTTAAGGATATGCTACACACTGAAACAGAGAAAGATAACCACCATTATGAAAGAATGAGAAGGCAGGAAAAAAAATCACCAGAAGTATAAAAGAAATCCGAAGTAAACAATAAGAATTATTAAAAAAAAAAATGGGCAGGGCCAAGTCGTTACTTATTGATGGAACAAAGACATAAGCCTCAGCCAATCTCAATCATTGCCCAAAAGATAGATAAACATTGGAATGTATCCTTGTCCTTGAATGTCAATTGGGTCTCACACCCTATTGCTTTCATATCCCACCCTGCGTTCTTTTCCAGGTTCCCAAGTCCCTGCCCAGCTCCAGGAATTCCCCTCTGCCTGCTGCCCCTTACCCCACCCCCATCCTCAGCTCTCCTAAAATATAAAAAAGGCCCAGCCCCTGGGGGTTGGGGCCTTCTGCCACGTGTTCCATCAGTGTACACGCAGGCAGTTGGTCACCCACCTCTATGGATTTATTTTCTCTGAATTCGGTCTGGCTGTAAATTTGTACACCGCCTCCTCCTATTCAGTGCCTCTTTTCCTAACATTTTGGTGCTTTGTCTCAGGCGGCACCGATCTGCAACTCTTTTCCTAACACATCAATAGTCACCTTGAAAGTAAATGGCCTAAATACTCCAGTTAAAAGATAGATTGGCTGAATGGATTGAAAACTAAAAAAGACCCATTTATTTGCTGCTTACAAGAAACATCTCACCAACAAGGATAAATGCAGAATAAAAGTAAAAGGTTGGAAAAAGATATTTCATGCTAAGAGAAACAGAGAGCTGGTGTTGCCATCCTAATATCAGACCAATAGATTTTAACATAACAACTGTTAAAAGATTTTGGACATATGTAACAGCTGCACCAGCTCACGTCTGTCCAGCAACCAGCCGAGTGGAGACTCATGACTCTGGTGGGAAGAACTAACAGGAGGCTAGGAGCTTGTGACTGTGTGAAGCTTCTGAACCAGGCCTGTGAAAAAAACTGAGTGAGTATGGGAGAGGTGTGGGGGGACTTTGAGCAATCTTGGTGATAGGCTCCACAAGCTTGGGAGTTCCTGGTTACCCTGGTAAGAGACATTGCTGGGGTATCTGAACTTACACTGAGGACTGCATAGATCCTTTGTGTGGTCCTTGGGACAGAGCAGATGAATATTATACCCACTGGGGCTAGCGCTCAGGCACTGGTCTCCACTGAGAAGGGGAGCTCAGCTGAGCAAAATATACCTCCCTTCTGATAAAAAAGAGAGAGAGATTTACCACACCAAACCTGGGTGTGTCACCTGAGGCATGCCCTTAGCCCTGGAGAACTGAACAGAGGTCTCTGGCCACACCCACTACAAACCTCATTAGAGTCAATGAAAGCAGACATTCCACTTATCTATACAGTCATAGTACAATGATAAAAGCCGCTACAGCAAAAAAAAAAAAAAAAAAAAAAAAAAAAAAAAAAAGACACACAAAAAACCAACGTATCTCCACAAATGCTGAACAAATGCACAAATCCAAGAAACAAGAATAAGGAAGACAACATGACACCCCCAAAAGAACACAACACTTCAATACTAGATTGTGAAGATGATGAAATAGAAGAAATGCAAGAAATGGAATTCAAAAACATTGATTGCAGATTACATAGAAGTAATCAAAAACAAATGCACGAACTACTGAAATCCATGGAGATGAAAAAAAATTTATCCGTTGAAATTGAGATCCTAAAGAGTAATCAGAATGAAATGAAGAATTCAATAGAACAAGTAAAAAAATACAGTAGAGAGCCTTAAAAACAGAATTGATGGAGCAAATGAGAATATCAGATTTAGAAGACAAAGCACAGGAAAGTATACAGTCAAACCAAAGACAAGAAGAGGAAATTAGAAAACTAAAAAACACTGTTGGGAATCTACAGGATTCTATTAAAAACACATATGTGTTCTAGGAGTTCCTGAAGGCATGGAGAGAGAGAAAGGAATACAAGGTCTTTTTAGTGAAATAATAGCAGAAATGATTAAGGGGTAAATTCAACAGGAAGATGTAACTATTACAAACTATTATAAACATATGCACCTACTTACAGGGCACCTGGATATTTAAAAGAAATGTTAAGGTATTTAAAGGGAGACTTAGACTCCAATACAATAGTACTGGGGGACTTCAATACTCCACTTTTAGCAACAGACAGATAAACCAGATTAAAAAAATCAACAAGGAAACAGCAGATTTAATTGACACTATATACCAAATGGATCTAAAAGGTATCTACAGAATTTTTATCCTACAGTTGCAGAATATACATTCTTCTCTCCCATGCATAGAATTTCTTCTAGGATTGACCACACACTAGGCCATAAAGCAAGTCTTAGAAAATTAAAAGTTGAAATCCTACCATGCATTTTCTCTGATCACAATGGAATGAAGCTGGAAATCAGAAACTAAGGAATTTCTAGAGCATATGTAAACACATGGAGACTGAACACCATGCTCCTGAATGAACAGTGGGTCATAGAAGAAATCAAAAGAGAAATCAAAGGCCTGGCACTGTGGCTCAGCCAGTTAAAGCCCTGGCTTGAAGTGCCGGGATCCCATATGGGTGCTGGTTCTAGTCTCAGCTGCTCCTCTTCCAATCCAGCTCTCTGCTATGGTCTGGAGTAGCAGTGGAAGATGGCCCAAGTCTTTGGGCCCATGTACCCACGTGGGAGACCCAGAAGAAGCTCCTGGCTCCTGGTCAGCACAGCTCCGGCTGTTGTGGCCATCTGAGGAGTGAACCAGCAGACAAAAGACTTTTCTCTCACTCTGGCTTCAGAATCAGCCCTTAAGGCATTCAGATCTGGCGAAAAAGCCCATGAGAGCATTTCAGGCATGGGAAGCCAAAAAAATGGCCTCCATGAAAGATCTCTGTGAGATCCCAGTGGGAAGAAGGGACCATCAAAGAAGGAGGTACCTTTCTCTGAAGGGAGGAGAGAACCTCCACTATGATTATGGCCATATTTAAATAATGTCAGAGCTTGTGGACTCAAAAGGCTTCCATAGCCTTGGCAGTTCAAAACAAGTGCCTCAGGTGATCACTGACATCATACATAAGCGTGTCAATTGTTAAAACAACAGGAGTCACTGTGCATTTGTTCCCCATGTAGGACTCTGTCCTTAATGAGTTGTACTGTGAGAATTAATGGTATAACTAGCACTCAAACAGTACTTTATACTTTGTGTGTATGTGTGGTACAAACTGTTGAAATCAGTATAAAGTTGACCTTCTATATGTAAATATAATTAAAATGAATCTTAATGAAGAATTGGTTGGGAGAGGGAGTAGGAGTTGGGACAGGAGTGGCGGTGAAAACCACTATTTTACAAAACTGTATGAATGAAATTTATATTTATTAAAGCTTTCTAAAAAACAAACAAAAAACAAAACTGTTAAGAGATGAAGAAGGACACTATGTAATGATTAAGGGCAATCTAACAGGAATATGTGACTATAATAAATGTATGCACTCAATTACAGGGTTCCTGGCTACTTAAAAAATGTTAATAAACCTAAAGGGAGATATAGACTCTAATACAAGAGTAACAGGGGACTTCAATACCCTACTTTCAGTGATGGCAGATCAGCCAGACAAAAAATTAGCAAGGAAACAGTTAATGGACACTATAGACAAATGGAGCTAATGGATAGCTACAGAGCTGTTCACCCCACTGTGGCAGAATATACTCTTCTTATCATGCACTCTTCTTATCAGTGCATGGAACTTTTTCCAGGATAGAGCATATTATTAGGCCACAAAGCAAGTCTTAGAAAATTCAGAAAAATCAAAATCATTCCATGCACTTTATCTGACCACAATGGTATCAAACTAGAAATTAACAACTCAAAAATCTCTGGAACATACGTAAACACATGGAAACTGAACATGCTCCCAGATGAACAATGGGTCATAGAAGAAAAAAAAAATTCTAGAAACAAATGAAGATGACAATACATCATGCCAAACCCTATGGGATACAGAAAAAGCAGTGTTAAGAGGGAAGGTCATAGCAATCAGTGCCTACATGAAGAAACTGGAAAGCTACCAAATAAATGAGCTATCAATGCATCTCAAGGACCTAGAATGCCAACAACAAACCAAAACCAGAACTAGGAGGAAAGAAATAATAAAAATTAAAGAATAAACAAAATTGAACCAAAAAATAAAAAATCAGTGCTTATTTTTGCAAAAAAAAAAAAAAAAAACCCAGCTATTTCAAAGTTGATGCAACTAACCAAAAAAGAAGAGGGGGAAGACCCAAATCAACAAAATCAGTGATGAAAAAAGGAAATGTAATGACAGACACCACAGAAACAAAAAGAATCATTATCAGGAATTACTACAAAAAGCTATAGGACAACAAATAAAGGTACCTAGAGGAAATAGATTCCTGGACACATACAACCTACCCAAACTGATCCATGAAGACACTGAAAACCTAAACAGACCTATAGCCAAGATGGAAATTCAATCAGTAATAAAGGCCCTCCCAACAAAGAAAAGCCCAGGGCCAGAAGGCGTCACTGCTGAATTCTACCAGACATTTAAAGAAGTAACTCCAATTCTCTTCAAGTTATTCAAAGCAATAAAGGGAGGAAATACTCCCAAATTATTTCTATGAAGCCTGTATCACCTGAATTCCTAAACCTCAAAAGGATGCAACAGAGGCAGAGAATGACAGAGCAGTTTAAGATAAACATAGATAGAATCCTCAATAAAACACATACTAGCCAATCAAATTCAGTAACACATAAGAAAATCATCCATCCAGACCAAGTGAGATTTATCCCTGTTATGCAGGGATGGTTCAACAATTGCAAATCAATCAATGTGATGCATCACATTAACAAAAAGAAAAAAATCATATTATTATCTCAATAGATACAGATAAAGCACTTGATAAAATACAACACCATTTATGGCCCGGCACTGTGGCAGAGTGGGTAAAGCCACTGCCTGCAGTGCCAGCATGCCATATGGGTGCCAGGTCCAGTCCTGGCTGCTCCTCTTCCAATCCAGCTCTCTGTTATGGCCTGGGAAAGCAATGGAGGATGGCCCAAGTACTTGGGCACATGCACCCTCGTTGGAGACCCAGAAGAAGCTCCCAGCTTCGATTGGTGCAGCTCCAGCTATTGTGGCCAACTGGGGAGTGAACCAGTGATAAATAAATCTTTAAAAAGAAATACAACACCCTTTCATGATGAAAATTCTAAGCAAATTGGGTATAGAAGGAAGATTTCTCAACATAATGAGGCAATTGGTGACAAACCCACAGCTAGCATCCTATTGAATGTGGAAAACTTGGAAGCATTCTCACTGAGATCCAGAACCAGACAAGGATGCCCTCTCTCACCACTATTCAATATAGTCCTGGAAGTTTTAGTCAGAGCCATTAGGCAATAAAAAGAAAGCAAATGAATACAAATTGGGAAGGAAGAATACAAACTACCCCTATTTGCAGATGACATAATTCTATATAGAGAAGATTCAAAAGATTCCACTAAGAGACAATTGGAACTCATGGAAGAGTTTGGTAAGGTAGCAGGATATAAAAATCAACACAGAAAAATCAACAATCTTTGTATACACAGACAATGCCATGGCTGAGAAAGAACTTCTAAGATCAATCTCATTCAAAATAGCTATAAAATAGTACCTTGGAATAAATTTAACCAAAGATGTTCAATGAGAATTACAAAACATTAAGGAAATAGAAGATACAAAAAAAAATGGAAAAATTGTCCATGTTCGTGGATTGGAAGGATCCATGTCATCAAAATGCCCATACTACCACAAGCAATGTACAGATTTAAGCAATACCAATCAAAATACCAAGGACAGTCTTCTCAGATATTGAAAAAATGATGTTGGAATTCATATGGAAACACAGGAGACCCTGAACAGCTAAAGCAATCTTATACAACAAAAACAAAGCCGGAGGCATCACAATATCAGATTTCAAGACATATTACAGGGCAGTTATAATTAAAACAACCTGATACTGGTACAAAAATAGATGGATAGACCAATGGAACAGAATGCAAATGCCAGAAATCAACCCAAGCATCTACAACCAACTTATCTTTGACAAAGGAGCTAAAACCAATCCCAGTAGCAAGGATAGTCTCTTCAACAAATGGTGCTGGGAAAACTGGATTTCCACATGGAGAAGCATGAAGCAAGACCCCTACCTTACACAAAGAGTCACTCAACATGGATTAAAGACACAAATACCATCAAATTATTAGAGAACATTAGGGAAACCCTGAAATACATTACACAGGAAAAGAGTTCTTGCAAAAGCCTCCAGAGGCAAAGGCACTCAAAGCTAAAATTGGCAAATGGGGTCACATCAAACAGAAAATTCTGTACTGCAAAAGAAACACTCAGCAAAGTGAAGAGGCAATCGACACAACGGGAGAAATTGTTTGCAATCTATACAACTGATAAAGGACTTTTAAAAAAGATTTATTTATTTGAAAGGCAGTTAGAGAGGCAGGGTCACAGCAAGGGAGAGAGGTCTTCCATCTGATGGTTGACTCCCCAGATGGCTACAATGGCCAGAGCTGCACCAGAGCCAGGAGCTTCTTCTGGGTCTCCCAATGCAGGGGCCCGAGGACTTGGGACATCTTCTACTGCTTTCCCAGGACATAACAGAGTGCTGGACTGGAAGAGCAGCCGCCAGGGCTTGAGCTGGCACCCATATGGAATGCTGGCACTGCAGACAGTGGCTTTACCCACTACGCCGCAGTGCTGGCCCCTGATAAAGGATTAATAGCCAGAATATATAAGAATATATAAGAAGATCAAGGAATTCAATAACAACAAAAACAACCCAGTTAAGAAATAGGCTTGCAATATGGTCCAGTAATCCCACTACTAGTATATACCCAAAAGACTTGAACACACTGTATCAAACAGATACCTGTAACACCATGTTTACAGCAGCACTGTTCACAATAGCCAAAATTTGTAATCAATAAAAGTGTTCATCAGATGGAAGAAAATGTGGTATATATACACAATGAAATATTATTCAGTTATAAACATGAAATTCTACCATTTGAAGCAAAATGCACACAACTGGAGGACATTATGTTGAGTGAAATAAGCCTAACTCAAAAAGACAAACATCATATATGAGGGAGCTGAAATTCAAAAAACCAAAGAAAAAAAAGAAATGTGTCTATCAGGATTGCTGCCAGAATAGCTTTGTAAAGCTTGGTTTTATACCTTTGTGAAAGCAATGGTTAAGCATGTTATACTACTATAGTTTTAATGATCTATGATTACTTTAAAATTTATTGTAGATAGGTGAAGTGGTCATTTTTCCATTCAATTATTGTTTATAGCCCTTGTCTATATACCCACTGGTCTAGAATCTTTTTGCTTTTTACTTATTAAACTTCTTAATGGTGAAGTATTAAGCCTTTTTACGCAATATAAATTTTGTTGACAGGCAGAGTTAGAGAGAGAGAGAGCTCTTCCTTCCACTGATTCACCCCCAAAATGGCCGTTACGGCCAGCGCACTGTGCTGATCTGGAGCCAGGAGTCAGGTGCCTCCTCCCGGTCTCCCACACGGGTGCAGGGCCCAGGGACTTGGGCCATCCTCCACTGCACTCCCAGGCCACAGCAGAGAGCTGCACTGGAAGAGGAGCAACTGGGACAGAATCCGGCACCCCAACAAGGACTAGAACCCGGGGTGTTGGCACCGCAGGCAGAGGATTAGCCTAGTGAGTTGTGGCGCTGGCCACTGCAATATAAATTTAAAATATCAAAAACTAAAAAAGGGAGAAGAAGGTAGGTATCAGGGAAGGGAGAAGAAAATAATCATTATGTTCTTAGAATTGTATTTACAGAGTGCATTGAATCTATTAAAAACTAACTAAAATTTTTAAAAAATTAAAAAGGATTAGAAAGGTATCAAATACTTGATCTAACTGCTGTTAGATCATTTCAATGATCTAGAAAAACAAGAACAAATCAAATCCAAAATTAGGAGGAAAGAAATAAAAACCAGAGAAAAAACAATTGAAACAAAAGATCAATGAAATTATGTTTAAAAAAATAAACAAAATTGATACACCATTGGCCGAAGTAACAAAAAACAGGGGGAGGAGAAGACCCAAATTAATAAAATGAAAGAAAAAGGAGATGTTACAATGGATAAAACAGAAATAAAAACAATTATCAGGAATTACTACAAATAGCTAGTACCAAAAAACTGAAAATCTAAAAGAAATGGATTTTTAGACACATACAATCTACTAAAACTGAGCCATGAAGACATAGAAAACCTAAATAGAAAAATAACCAAGATGGAGATTGGTTCAGTAATAAAGACCTTCCCAAGAAAAACAGCCCAGGGCCACATGGCTTTACTGCTGAATTTTACCAAACTTTTAAAGAAGAATTACTTCAATTCTTCAAAAGTCTAATTGAACTAATTCAATTCTGCAAAAATCTTCAACAAAATGAGCTAACTGAATCCAACAACACATCAGAAAGATCATTTATCCAGACCAAGTGGGATTTACCTGTAGTATGCAGGGTTAGGTCAACATTCGTAAATCAATAAATGTGATACATCACAATAACAAATTGAAGAATAAAAACCATATGATTATCTCAATAGATACAGAGAAAGCATCTGTGCAAAAACAACATCCTTTCATGATAAAAACTTAAAGCAAATTTGGTATAGAAGGAACATTTCTCAACAGGGAATATATGACAATCCCACAGACAGCACCATCTTGAATAGAGGAAAAGCTAGAAGCATTCGCACCAAGATCTGGAATAAGATAAGGATGTCTACTTTCACCATTGATATTCAATAAAATTTAATGTAGAGCCATTAGTCAAGAAAAAGAAATCAAAGAGACAAATGGGGAAGAAGAAAGTCAAACTATCCCCATTTGTGGATGATATGATCCTATTCGCATGGGAACCAGACTCCACTAAGACTATTAGAACTGATAGAGTTTGTAAAGTTGCAGGATATAAAGTCAACACAAAAAATCAACAGCCTTTACATACAGACAATGTCACTGCTGAGAAAGAACTTGAAAGATCAATTGCATTCATAATGGCTACAAAAATTTTAAATACCTTGGGGTAAATTTATCAAAGGATGTAAAAGATTTCTACAATAAAAATTACAAAACATTAAAGAAAGAAAAATAAAGACATAAAAAGGAAGAATCTTCGATTTTTGTGGATTGGAAGAATTAACATCATTAAAATGTCCATACTACCTAAAGAAATTTACAGATTCAATTTGATCCCAAAATACCCAGGATATTCTTCACAGATCTAGAAAAAATGATGCTAAAATTCATATGGTAACACAAGGTTCCTCAAATATCTAAAGCAGCTTTGTAAAGCAAAAATAAAGCCAGATGCATTACAATACCAGACTTCAAAATATACAACAGGGCCGTTATCAAAATAGCCTGGTACTGGCACAAAAATAGCCATGTAGACCAGTGGAACATAATAGAAATCACAGAAATTAATCCATGCATCTTCAACTAATCTTTGACAAACAAGCTAAAAATGAATCCCTAAAGAAAGGACAGTCTCTTCAACAAGTTGTGCTGGGAAAATAAGATGTATACATGCAGAAATATGAAACCAGACCCCTACCTTACACCTTTACACAAAAATTCACTCAAAATGGATCCAAGATCTAAATTTATGACCAATACCAACAAATTGCTAGAGGGAAACATAGGGGAAATACTGTAAGACACTGGCACAGGCAAAGACTTATTGGAAAAGACCCCAGAAGCAAAGGCAATCAAAGCAAAAACAGAAAATGGGATTGCATCAAGCTGAGGTTTCTGCACTGCAAAGGAAACAACGTGAAGGGGGAACTGACAGAATGGGAGAAAATATTTGCAAACTATGCAGCTGAAAAAGGATTAATATCGAGGATCTATGAAGAGCTCAAGAAACTCAATAACAAACAATTTTGTTAAGAAATGGGCAAAGGCCACATACAAAAATCAACAAATGACAAATGCTTGTGAGGGTGGGGGAAAGAGGTACCCTGGTACACTGTTAGTGGGAATGTAAACTGATACAGCCACCATGGAATGAGATACTGTGGTATGGAGATAACTCAGAAATCTGTATGTAGACCTACTATACAATCCAGCCATTCCACTCCTTGGAACTTACCCAAACCAAAGAAATCAGTATGTGAAAGATTTAATAGTACCTCCATATTCATCACAGCACAATTCACAATAGCCAAGATATGGAATCAACCCAGATGTCCATCAACTGATGACTGGATAAAGAAATTATGGCCCCTTTTTTCCCCTTCTTCACCCTTATTCTGCACTGCCACGGATCCCCTTGTTGCCCTGCACCTCTGGGGCACGTGCCTTCACTTCGCTGCCTGTGATAAGCTGCCAGTAGTTGCTCATAACCAAACGCTTGCTGTACGTGGCACCTGGCCTGCTCCCTGCTTGGTCCTACAAAGAGACTGTAAAGCTGTACAGCTCTGCTTGCATTCCTGTGGACTTACTTCTAAGGGCACAGTTTAAAAACTCCCCATGGGATCCCAAATCCCCTTGGACTACATGGTAAAAGTAACATCTTAAGAGTTAAAGTGATCATATCAATAGGATTAAGTGTATGGTAATAATAATAAATAGAATTAAAGAGGAGTAAATGCTCCACCATGGGAAACAGTCCACACAACAGGCTCATAAAATGCCAATTGCTTTAAGTAGCGCTCAGTGACATCAGAGTCAGCCCATAAGGCTTACTGGTCTGGCTGAAAAGCCCACAAGAGCATTTCAGGCATGGAAAGCCAGGACACTAGTGCAAAAAGTGTCGCAACACGGAGAACATCCCTGGGTGAGACCCCAGTGGAAAGAAGTGCTCAAAGAAGGATGTACTTTTCTCCTAAGGGAGGTAAGAACTTCCACTCTACTTATGGTCTTGTCTGAATACTGATGGAGATCATGGATTCAAAAGTCTTCTGTATCCTTGGCAGCTCATGTCAAGAGCCTCATGTGATCACTGACATCATACATAAGAGCGTTAATTGTTAAATTAACAGGAGTCACTGTGCACTAACTTCCCACGCAGGACTTCTGTCCTCAAAGAGTTACAGTATTAGTATTAATGGTAAAACTTGATCCCAAAGGTTTACCTTGTTCTAGCATATTATATTCTTAAGTTCTAGTTATGTCTCAATGTCAAACTCCTTTGCCTGTATTCTCAGGTGTTTCTTTAAAGTTAACTATGTGTCTCATACATGGATTCTTGGATCCAAGTCTGTGAGATTCCTATCTTGTATGTTTTAACATAAGGTCAAGTAGAGTACAGAATGGTTAGAGGCCTCAGGGCTACTAATGAGACAGTTGTTTCAATGCATCCTACTGTGTGCTAAACCTTTGCCTAAGGGATAATTTCTTCTGCATCCCATTGAACCCCAAATCTGGGAAAATGAGGATACGGAATTTCCCAAACAAAAGCTCAGGTTTCTAAGAGAGGTGGATTGCCTGGGATATGTTCTAACCCCAAGAGGAAGCTATTCTATATAAACAAGCAGCTAAGGCTATTTCTGGGGACAGCAAGATTCTGTGGAATATGGATTCCAGGATTTGGATTCCAAACTTTTGCATAAAGCTGTGAAAGGCCCTGATACAGACACTGTGCTGGACAGGGAAGCTACACAAGGTGTTCCAACATTGGGAAGTGCTGATAGCAGGATTCTATGGAACATGGATTCCAGGATTTGGATCCCAAGCCTTTTTATGAGGCTTTAAAAGGGCCTAACACAGACACGCTGTGCTGGACAGGAGAGCTACACAAGGTGTTCAAAAGAATGAAAGAGCTCTCAACAGAAGCTCCAACATTAGGAATTCCTGAACAAGCCATTCCTAGAGATCCTCTTCAGACCAGCTACAGGTTAAATGCTCGGGGCCTTACCAGGTGCTACTAACACGATTACCGCAGTGAAATAAGGATAAAACGTCTACCTCTTAAGACTTCACAGCTGAACTCAAGACACGCCTGATTATTTCGGTAAGCCAATCAGATAAGTAAAGCTTCTACAGTACTCACATCAAGCCTGCCGCACCTTCAGACAAACATGCTGTACCTGCCTCCTATTTGGTTTCTCTAAGACTGTTACTGACAATAAAACCAATAGGTTCTTTTCTTATAACCCCCTATGTTCAAGCTAAATGGGCCTATAATCCACATAAAGGTAACCTTTCCCTCTTAAGAGACACACCACTCACAATTGGTTTTGTTCTGATTTTGCTTGTGCTAATTAACAAACTTATGTTTTAGAACTCAGCAACTTCTGGGAATAACTGACCATACAGGGGACACAGCCATTGGCGGTAACTAAAAATGTGTCGGCTCATAAAGTGAATTTGTTAGATGAGATAGGCAGAGACTTCCAGACCCAGCACAGGCAGGGCCTGCACTATGCCCCTCACAAGCAGGAAGCAGCCGCAGAAGATATGATTCTCTGCCCTTCAACAGTCCTTAGGATCAAGGGCTGGAATGTCTCTGAGGGGGAATGATGTAGGCAGGCAGACAGGATAAAGTTGATTAGATTTGTGAGCTGGAAGACCATGCCTTCCCCACACCCCTGTGTGATCCCATGCCCCTAACTGACCCCAGCTGAATGGCCACCTGCCGATCAGGCAACATAACATAACATAACATAAAAGACCCGGAACACGTGGGCCCTGCACTTATTTTCCCTCGATGCCCTGGATCCCCTTGTTGCCCCATGCCTTCGGGGCACCCACTCTCTGCCTTCGCTTCACTGCCTGTGATAAGCTGCTAGTAGCTGCTCATAACCAAACGCTTGCTGCACGTGTCTCAGCTTGCCCTCTGCTTGCTATGGCCAACTTATTTCCCAGACTTCCCTTTCTCCTTTAGAAAGAGCCTTCACTCTCCTATGCATTTCTCTCACTGAATACAAAGCTTAAAAACTAAAAAAAAAAAAAAAAAAATTATGGTGTATTTACACTATGGAGTACTACTCAGCTGTAAGAAAAAAAATGAAATCCTGTCTTTGTCTTTTGCAACAAGATGGTTGCAACTGGAAACTTATGCTGAGTGAAAAAAGTCAGTCCCAAAAAGACAGATATCACATTTTCAATGATCAGAGGTAATGACTAGAGTACCTGAAATATAATGTATTGAAGTGAAAGACATTTTGACAGTCAATGATGGTTTATAGCCCTTGTCTCTTTTGTTGAGGAACAGTGTTTTGTTTTGCTTTCTCTACATACTATTTGTTGAACTCTTACCTAGGGTAGCATTAACTACACAGGCATTAAGTGTACTAAAAAAAGATCATTGTGGAAATTGAGAGTAGGGAATAGGAGAAGGGAAGGAGGGTTTGGAGCATGGGTCAGTGAGTGCTGTGGGAAGTGCCACTATGTTCCTGTAATGGTGTGAAGGAAATACATGAAACTCGTATAATATATAAAAGAAATAGGCAAAGGACATGAATATGCATTTTTCGAAGAATGAAGTACAAATGGCCAATAGACATGTGAAAAGATGCTTAGTATCACTAGCCACCAGGGAAATTCAAATAAAAACACAAAGAGGTTTCACCTCACCTCACCTCACCTAGAATGTCTATCACCCAAAACTCAAAAAATAAATGCTGGCGAGGATGTGTGGGGCAAAGGTACCCTAAAACACTCTTGGTGGGAACGTGAACTAGTACAACCATATGGATGATGGTATGGAGATTCCTCAGAAATTTGAATAGATCTACCATTATGACCCAGCCATCTCCCAGAAATTTACCCAAATGAAATGAGATCAATATACAGAAGAGTTTTATGTTCTCCCATGTTTATTGCAGCCCAATTCATAATATCTAAGATATGGAATCAACCCAGATGTCCATCTACTAATGACTAGATAAAGTGTGGTTTATAAACACTACGGAATACTACTCAGCCACAAAAAAGAATGAAATCCTTTCTTTTGAAACAAAATGGATACAACTAGATATGCTTAGTGAAATAATCCAGTCTCAAATAGACAAATACCATCCACTTTCTCTGATAGTAGTTTATATAGAATACAAAGTATAGGAATGAAACAAATTCTGATGGTTGTTTTCAGCCCTGTTTATACACCTGTGGAACTGTTCTACTTTTCACTTGTGGAATATTATAGTTAGTGGTACATAAATCCTGTGACTATAGAGTGGTCTGAAACTGTTTTTGCAACAATTAAAGAAAAAAAGAAAGGAATGGAGGAGGATTGAGGAAGAGAAGGGAGGGACCTTCTATCTTAGAACTGCACCTATGAAATACATAAAATCTGTTCTCTTTATATAAGTAGAAATTAAGGAAGTACAATAAATTGCGATATACATGATGAAAATACTAGCAGCCATAAAAAAAGAATGTAATTTTGTCTTTTGCAACAAAATGGATGTAACCGGAGAACATTTTTTTTAAAGTTTTTTTTTTTTTATTTCGGAGAACATTATGCTTGGTGAAATAAGCTAGTCCCCAAAAGACAAATATGTTTTCCAACTTGTGGTAGCTAATATAGAGTACAAAAAATGTAATGTTTATGAGCAAAACAGACATTCTGAGATTTGATTGTTTGCAGCCCTTGTCCATACTCAAGAAACAGCGGCGTTTCTATTTACTACTTGTTTAATTCTTTATTTAGTGGAGGTTTAAGCTTGTGATTATAAAGAACATTGAAAGTATGTCATTGTAAAAATTAAAAATAGGGAGGAGGAGGATGGGTAGGGTGGGAAGTATTATGCTCTTAAAACTGCATATGAAACACATGAAATGTGTTCCCTTTATATAAATTTTAAAAAGTAAAAAATTTACACAAATTTCATATAAAACCAGTTAAGGTATGTGCATAACCCTCACCCACTTTAGTCAATTGTTTGTGACGTTTCCAACTGCTGTTCCTAACCTGGCCTGTCCCCAAGCCAGCCCACGGCGGGGTGGGCCGAAGGTTCCCCTCAGAGTCCTCTCTGTAACGCGCTGGCCTCTCAGGCCCCTGGTCAGCCGTCCCAGAGCTCGCTGAGTCGCCTCAATGGAAGGGGCAGACAGCAGGGCAGGCAGGGAACCTCATGGGACTGACCCAGGACACTCCCCGCCACTCAGACTGTGGGACCTGACCCGCTGCCGTGTGATGCCAAAAAAGAGAAGCCTCGCCGGCAATGGCAGGCTGGTGTAGGGTCACGAAAGATGGCATCAGGCAGGGCAGGTGGAGAACACAGGGGTACTCTGGGATCCCAGTCAGGAAACCAAACACTTCCTAGCATTTACTTAACAGCTGTTACTGCATTTCACCGCTAGAGGGCAACAGTGCTTCTAAAATGAGGGATTCTCTCGGAGGCAAGAAATCAGAAATTATCGAATTCAGAGCTGGAAGCGGTTGTGAATCATTTGGTCTTAGCTGCAACCCACAGCAAGGACTGCACCAAGTCCACGCATACATATTTGGAACACATGCTGAGATACAATTACCCAGCTTCTGCAATGTATTCTCATTGTTCAACATTCCAGAGTATGACGCTAAAAATTGTACCAACTGGACCCTACTGAGCCGATTTCATAACCTCCTATGTTCCTTGGTGTGAAAAAGCCCGACTCGGGCCACCTTATTTTACAAAGGCATGTGCTGCCCACTAGAATGGAGGGGTCCCTGTGGCTTGCACGGTGCCCAAGAAATAGCTAATGGGTGAATGGCCCGCCTCTTAGATGGTGTAACAGTAACTCACACTTTTAGACCTGACCACTGGTACACGGCTCAGCTTATAGGACTGAGAACCACTTGGCATTGCTGGCAGGACAGGAGTTAAGTCCCTTCCCAACCAGAAGCTGCCGGAGAAGACTCGGCGATCACATACAGGCAGAGCAGGCAGGTGTCCTCCACGCAACCTCCCCGAGCTGTGCCCCGGCACTGTGGGAAGGCAGCCCAGGGCAGCAGCCCAGCTGGAAGCAGCACCAGCCCTGGCCACGAAGCCCTGCGTCTGCCACCCCTAAGGGCGGCGATGTGTCACTGTCCCAACTTGAAGGCACGCCTAGGCTGACTCGGCCGCCTGGGAGGCGGCGGTTTCTTGGGTACTGGTGTTTGGAGGAGGCAGAGCAAGGGAGGCAAACAACTTCAGGAACTCCCGAGAGAAACTGGACTGGCTGTGGTCCCCAGAGGTCGCCAGCCCTGCAGAGGGCCCTGAGCTGGCTTCTTTGGCTCCCCAGCTTTAAAACAGAAAAGTTTCACAATCGGGGAGGAAGCGTGAAGATAACCAGAAACCACCATCAAGTTCTTGTCAGGGTCAGTGCCCTGGATTCTGCCCCCCCCCCCACTGCCTCCAGAGACTAATTTATTTTCTTTCTTTCTTTCTTTTTTTTTTTTTTTTTGCTAAAAGAGAATCTCTTCCACACACTATACTATTGACAGATAAGAAACACTAATATTGTTCTTTGTGGAAAAGAAAGGACATTTTAACTTAATCCACTTGGTATCTCAAAAAATAATAAACTCTCAAGACCCAAGTATTAATCTTTTCCCCAGGGAGTGGCTAAAAGCATGAAAATGTAAGGTATTATCATTGTTAAGAGTCCTTCTGGAAGGACTTAAAAAAAAAGAATCCCTGGAATGTGGACACTGGTGTCTTTTAGGATTCTGGCTGGCATTTCTTTAGGGAATCCTCCCCCCTGAAAGCCAGACAGCAAATCTTCAGGGGCCCCTCCAGGCTCTGGAAAGTGGCTCCTCTCCTAAGGTGATCAAGTTTTATTTTCAGGTTTATTTGTTTGAAAGGCAAATAACAGGAGAGAGATGCCCATCTGCTGGGTCAGCCCCCCAAATGTCCGCAGCACCTAAAGGCAGGGGCCAGAACTCCATCTGAATCTCCCACGTGGGTGGCAGGGGCCCAAGCACTTGGACCACCCTCTGCTGCCTTCCCAGGTGCATTAGCAGGGAGCTGGATTGGAAGCAGAGCAGCTGGGACTTAACAGGCAATTGACCCAAGATGCCAGCCTCACAGGTGGCAGTTTAACCCATGGTGCCAACACTGGCCCCCATCGTAAAGTTCTTAAGCTGGGTTTCCTCCCTCTCTCCTGTCACTGTAGTCCCTAAGACAGCAAGGACTGTTAAAAAGGTACCAAGAAAGCTTGCCTTATTCTAGAAATAATTTGATTCCATCTTTCAATAACCTAGCCACCCTAGGAGCAGGAATGTCTCTGAAGAACTAAGAGTTCTCAAAAGGCATTTGCCCCCAGTGTCTGATACCAGGCCCAGGACAATCCTAAATGCAAATCCTACGGCCACCCTTGCAAGCCTAATCCATTCTATGGGCAATACTAGAGCCCTTTCAGGCCGCGTGTCTGCAGGCTGTAACGGAACACTGAGGCTGCCAGAGCTGCAACTTTGCTTCTGGCATTGATACAGGGTCTTTAAAAAGTTCATGGAAAACGTGCTGTGAAAAAGCTATGCATGGATTTCAAACGCGTTGCCCCAAAATCATCTTTCACATTCCATGTTCACGAACTTTGGGAAGTTCTCGGATGGCTGCGTAGCTTTTGCAAACTTCTATTTGACAACGCAAATAATGCAGCTTGGCATACACACACACACACACACACACACACACACACACACACGACACCCAGGTGGTGAAGTTCTCGTTCCTGCGGTTCCCACGGAAGACGGAGTCCGCCTCACTCCCTGCCCCCACTGGAGTAAAGTGGACGGCAGCCTTTGAAGCCTCCTGCCCAGGCAAACGTGGACATTCCAACCACGTCGTCCTGGAAAGCAGCTTAGATGTCAGAAGTCCAGCCTCAGCCGTCAGCTGCAGCCACCAGAGCGTGGCGCCTGCCGCGAGCACTCCTGCAGAAGGGCCGCCCCCACGCAAGATGAAGTGGTGCCCTTTGAGCCCCTTCCTCAGTTTCCCCGACGCGACCCTCTCCAGGCACCGGAGCGGGCGAGATCCGCGATGGGCCCCTAGCCCGGCTGGCACCTCCCCGCCCCGCGCCGCCCGCACTCACCCACGCGCGGCCCTCCTGCACCGAGGCCAGCACTCGCAGGGCGCTGGGCGAGCCCGCGCGGAAGTTCAAGAAGTGCAGCGCCGCCTGGGCCGCCTGCTGCAGGAGCCCGCGCCCGAGCCCCGCGTCTTCGGGACCCACGGCCCCTGCGGGCACTGCCAACGCCACCGCCTCCTGGCCGAGCAACAGCAGCAGCGCGAACAGCTGCGCGGCGGGGCGCCGGCCCCCGGGCCGGGACGCGGGCTGTGGTTGCCAGTGGGGCTGCATTGGCGCGGCGCTCGACGGGCCCGGGCTCAGGGCGGGCGGCGCCGGGGGCGCGCGGAAATAAGGCGGCCGCGGCCCCGCCCCCCCGCCCCCGGGCCCACGGAGCCCGCGCCCACTCGGCCGCGCCCTCGCCGGGACCCTCCCCTCGGCGCTCCCCGGCTCGGTGCCGGGACGCGGCGGCGCCTCCGTGGCGCGAGGCCCGGAGCGCCTGGCGGGGCCGCCTGCCCCGAAGAGCGCCACCCCGCGCCCCCCGGCCCGGCTCTGGGGCCGGCTTCTCGCCTGCGGGGAGGTGCGAGTGAGCAACCGTCGCTTTTCGCGCGAACCCGCGGGGCTTCCGCGAGGGCCGAGGCGGCGATGCCCAGCAGGTGCTGAGACGCAGGTGGAGGAGGGGGCGGGGCCGCGGCGGGTGTTGCGGGAGGGGAGCCCGCCGTGGAGGCCGGGTTGCGGCAGCGCTGGGCGGCGGTGTTGACCAGGGATGCGGCTTTTAACCTACAGGCAGGAGGGGCGAGCCTCGCAGAACCCCGGACTCAAGAGGCCAGAACCCGTCTTACCGGGCGCCGCCAGCATCCGTGTCCCCATGCTGGGTGGTCAGGGCTGCCCCCTCCCCAACTCCCGCAGACCCCAGCCCCACGGTGGGGACAAGGAAATCCCTTCTCCCGACAGTGCATGGTTGAGGAGCCTAAGATTGGGGCTAGCCAGCGTGGCTGTGCGGCACGTGTTCATTACTGCTTTAGACAGGTGAGTCGGGGAAAGACAAGACCAGGAGCACTGGCGCTGCTGTGTGAGCGCAGGGATCACATGGAGCGTGAGTTGTTTTAAACTGCAACGTAGCCAGGTACCAGGGTGACGTAAAACCCAGGACTTGGTTCTTGCCGCCGTCTAATGTGCACATTCCCGTGGAGCGCGGTTTTACTCTCAGGAACTCCAGCCCCGTGACGTCCTGCCGGCCGCGTTTGCGGAGCAGCGTGTTAGGTTGTGCTTCAAGGCCATCTCGCTGGCTTCCCCTTCTTCACGCACCTGGGCGCGCTTGCCCCTGGCATCTTTAACCGAGCTTCTCCCACCGGCGGGGGAGCAGCCCAGTTGAGGGAGGGTTATTCTCGCCACCTGCAGGCCGTCTCAGAGACAGTGGCAATCTGTGGGCAGACTCAGTACCTGGCTGGCCAGCTTGGGCCCTTATCGCAGCTGCCCCACAATGTGCTGCTGCCCCCCGCCTCTGCAGCCCCCTACTTCTGATTGCTAATCTGCTATTGTCCTCATGTCCACAGATTAATCTTCTATGTGCTTTACCCTCACACCTTGTCCTTGTCACTTTGAATCGGCACTGAGGGCAGGACCCAGCTTTGGCTGACAATATCAGCTCTGATTGGGGCCAACTGACGCCAATCAGAAAAACATACTTACACATTTTTCAATGGTGGCATTCATCTTAAAACAGGAATTTTTTCTGGAAGGCAAGGTGTTTCCTTCTGTGAGGCTGTTTGCTCACATTCTCCACCCACTCATCCATCTGTGGGGCTCTTGATTTCTGATTGATGGGTAGAAGTTCTTTCTGTACTAGGGAAACCCAGCCCCAGTCTTTCATGTGTACCCTAGTATTTTTGTTTCAGTTCATAGACAGCTTTTTTTTTTTTTTGACAGACAGAGTGGACAGTGAGAGAGAGAGACAGAGAGAAAGGTCTTCCTTTGCTGTTGGTTCACCCTCCAATGGCCACCGCAGCTGGCGTGCTGCGGCCGGCGCACCGCGCTGATATCCTGGTCTCCCATGGGGTGCAGGGCCCAAGCACTTGGGCCATCCTCCACTGCACTCCCGGGCCACAGCAGAGAGCCGGCCTGGAAGAGGGGCAACCGGGACAGAATCCGGTGTCCCGACCGGGACAGCTTTTTTTATGCACTCGGATTGTTCTTACTCCCCAGATACCATGATGTTACCAACTGCACATGATATTGTCCCAAAGGCCCATCGTCCTGGGTCACACATACCACTTCCTACCTCCTCTCATCCATGGGGGTTATCTGAAGACTGCCCCCATGAGATAGGAGGAAGTCTTAGCCAGCAGGTTCTGGCTGGCCCCAGATGACTCCCCCCACCCCTCCCCCCAAGAGTTTCCTGATCTGTTACATTTCCTAGTTCCTTAGTCACCACTCAGGCGATGGAGGGCATTTTTAGTTAAGAGAACTTGGTTTGCGTTTAAGAAAGGTAGCGGTACAGGAGTGACGTAATCCTGTGAAAAGATGCTCAGTACGGAGGTGGGGAGAGGAAACTGAGGCCCCCTGTGTGGTGGGCTATTGCGGTCTCAAAGTCAAAAGGCACAGGCCCTTTCCCGCGGTTGTTCGCCTTCAGAGTTCTCAGCTACAGTAAACTCACCCAGGAAGACAAAGGACGTCTCGCACGTGGACTGTCACCTCCCTGAGGACAGACACGCTGCGTCCCCAAGAACACTGCCCAGCACACAGTAGGCACCTGTACGCGCATTCTGAAAGAGTGAAGAGTCAAGGGCCGGGGGGGAAAATCCCGAGTTCCGTGCCTGAGCAACCTCTGAGGAAGCAGCGCCATGAGCCTTGAGGGCAGAGTCAGGTGTGCGGGTACAGAGCCATGGCGGGGGTTTGCTGTGTGCACGGCCGGCAGGCGTGGCCCAGGGCAAGTACTATGCTGGTGCACAAGGGTACACTCGGCCGTGTGGAAGGGGGCAGTGGCCATCTCCGGGGGAGGTTCTTCAGGAATTAGCGAGATGGTGGCGGGAAGGAGTGGGAGAGACAGCACCGTGCACTGCTCTGCGGTGGGTGTGTTTGTTTTGTAATGTGTGTTACCTCTTCTAGGGAAATCAGTACATGAAACACTATTTTTAACTTCCTTGTGATATGTGCTACCTCTTCTAGATCAGTGAGTGAGTGAGATACTGTTTCCGCGTGCACTTCCTGTCCGTTTCTCGGGTGCTCAGAAGGGCAGTCACTTCTACGGGAGCCTCGGAATTCTGTCAGTCAGCCCAGGCCCGCAAGCCTGCTCCCGGGTACTTGCCATGCACTTGTCTTCCTCCCTCCGGGCCTCACCTCTCCACACTCTTCTTTTGCCCCAGTTCCAGTCACATTCCCCCACATTAAAACTTTCAGAATGGGGCTGGCGCTGTGGCACAGCAGATAAAGCCACAGCCTGCAGTGTCGGCATCCCATATGGCAGCCAGTTCAAGTCCTAGCGGCTCCTCACTTCCAATCCAGGTCCCAGCTATGGTCTAGGAAGGCAGCAGAGGATGGCCCAAGTGCTTGGGCCCCTGCATCTGTGTGGGAGACCTGGAAAAAGCTCCTGGCTCTTGGTTGTGGCCATCGGGGGAGTGAACCAGTGAATGAAAGGTTCTCTCTGTCTCTCTGCCTCTGACTCTGTAATTCTGCCTTTCAAATAAATAAATAAATATTTTAAGGAAAAAAAAAAAACCTCCAGGAAAGGAGTTGGGCTAATTTATACTGTGATGTTAATGACTGCCAGGGCTCAGGTGTTGCGCCTCCCCAAAATACAATCATTGAAGTAAGAACAAAGTCTTGAACCGGAAGACCTGTGTTCCCAGTGTGCAGGCTGCAAGCATTGGCCCTTGTGCTTTGTGCTAAGTAGGGCATCCAGTAGCCCATGAACCTCCTTGCTTGCCCCATGCCAGCCCTTTGGTCACATAAGGGAGGCAGAGAGTGGACAGGAAGGACTTGCTGGGTGTTGGCTGGGTGTTCACCACTCAGCTAACGCTGCCACAGTCGACACCACAAACTGGGTGGCTTAAACAGTAGAAATGTGTTTTCTCGCAAATGGAAAGCTAGAAGGCCAAGGCCAAGGCCCCAGCTGATTCCCTTCCTGGTTAAGCCCCCTTAAAAGGGGCTTTGAGCCCGCCTTTGAGCCACAGCCTTACATGCAGAGAGGAAGCGAGCTCTCTGGTGTCTCTCTTTATTTATTTATTTATTTTTTGACAGGCAGAGTTAGAGAGAGGGACAAGAGAGAAAGGGGTCTTTCTTTTCTGTTGGTTCACCCCCCAGTGGCTGCTGTGGCTGGCGCGCTGTAGCCAGCCCTGCGCTGATCCGGAGCCAGGAGCCAAGAGCCAGGTGCTTCTCTTGGTCTCCCATGCGGGTGCAGGGCCCAAGGACCTGGGCCATCCTCCACTGCATTCCCGGGCCACAGCAGAGAGCTGGCCTAGAAGAGGAGCAACCGGGACAGAATCCGGCGTCCTGACCAGGACTAGAACCTGGAGTACCGGCGCCGCAGGTGGAGGATTAGCCTAGTGAGCCACGGCACCAGCCTCTGGTGTCTCTTCTTACAAGGGCACTGAGTCCATGGTTGCAGCCCCCGAAACCCTCTCCCCTCCACCCCATCCCCATGACCTCATCTAACCCTGATGACCTCCCAGAAGCCCCACCTCCAAATACCATCACACAGGGGCGTGGGGCTTCAGTGTTCCTATGAATCTGGGGTGGAAACAGTTCAGTCCACGGCACCCTCCTCCCCAGAGGGTGAGGCTGTGTCTTCTCTGTAGGTTGCCAAGTGCGGAACACCTACTGCAATGTCCCTGCCAGGCCGCCTGAGGGCCCTGGGCAGGAGGGGACCTGGCAGAGGTGTGTGGAGGAAGCGGGGCATGGTGACATTGCCATGCTGGGCAGCCCTGCTTATGGATTGGGCGTAAGGGGCACCAGGAGCCTCAGGCCCAGTGTTGTCTTTGCCGAGTCCTGAGAAACCGCCAAGAAGGGGTGAAGTCCAGGGGAACCCAGCAGCTGCCCTCTCCTCCCCGTGCTGCTGCCATGATTCTCAGTTCACTTCCTCCTCTCCACCCCTGCGGGGTGCACCTTGAGCCAGGGACCATACCTGGCCTTTCGCCCCAGCCCCCACTGCCCTCTTCTTGTGTCGATGTGGCATGTTCCAGGATAGGCTGAGGACTCCACTTGGGGAAGTGCATCCTGGGGGGATAGGGGCTCCTGAGGGAGGTTCCCCTGCTCCCCTGTCCTGCTGTACCTGTGAGAGGGGGCCTATGCCCCAATCTGCTGGCACCATCTTGCCTCCCACAGGAAGCAGGGCTCAGGATGAAGCAGACTCCGCAGAAGGCAGAGTTGAGGCATTGACAGTACCGGCCAGCCGGGATGTCACCGACCCCCTGCCTCATACCCCAGCTGAAGCCTGCCTGGTCTCTAGCCTTAACAACCAGTCAGCCAATTCCAGGGCTTATGCCAGCTTGAGAGTGCTCCTGAGATGTTGGCTGCAACCTCCCAGCGGATTGCCGAGTCAGGCAGTCCTGGTGGGAATCAGCGGGGAAGAATCCTAGTTGGGGAACACCACAGCCATCTCCTGCCTTGGGAAACCGCAGTAACTTCCTACTGCGGGACGTGACATTGGGCTGACTCAGCTGGAGAGGGGACATTCATCTTCTCCATCCACTCGGGGCTGGCCGCAGCCATAGAGAATCACCAGCCGCAGGGGACAGGCCAGGCTTTGCCCCCGGGGGATGGTGGTGGCTGCTCCCAGGCTGGTCAACTGTCCTTTCCCACGAGAGCTCCCTCGCTCAGCTCCACAGACCTGCTGCGCCCTCTGAGAGCAAGAACAGGACTGTTGGGGGGGGGGGCGGTCTCAAAGAGGCAAAGGAACCTGAGGAAAAAGGGCTTCTCAAATAGAGACTATGACCCAGGCTGTGGCAACAGAGTCACAGGCGAATGGGGTGAGCGCCAAGACGTCCACACTTAGTTGAAGTCTTTCAGTTTCTCCTCTCTCCTCTCCCTGCACTCACAGGGGCACTTGGAGAGCAAAGGCGGTATCCACTTAGAAAAGAAGAAACAACCTCTGTGGGTGAGTGAGACTGTGCTGTCATAGCCCCGGCTCCTCTCCAGATGCTGATGTGTGCGCAGAATGCCTCTGGAAAGACAAGTTGGAGACGGCTAAGGACACCTGCCTCTGGAGGGGAAGACAGGGAGCTCAGGGCAGGAGGGGCTTCCTGTCCCCGTCAGTCCTTTGGTTCTTTTATGTTGCTGTTTGCCAGGAGCCCGGTGGCTCAGGGTGTGGGCTTAGAGCTGGGCTGTGAGAGCTGAGGTGAGTGACTTCACCTTTCTGTGCCTCTCAGAGTTGCTTGTGAGACTCGAAGGGTGCTGATAGCTGTGGGTATGTGAAGTGCTAGGCCAGTGCCTGGCCCCGAGTCGCAGCTGTCCATGTGCTGGCTGTGATTCCTGCTGTTAACTAAACAAGATTAGTTATGGCCTGGAAAAGAATGCAGTCGGCTGTGGATTTCTTTTCGCAGATGACTGGGAAGGGAAGGCAAGGCTGGGCCATTCAATTAGATCTTAGCATTACTTAAGCCTCCTTCATCTTCCAGTGGGGCCATTAGCTCAAGGAGAGCTAAGGACAGTGGGAATTTATGTTTCTTTTTGGCCTCTTCTCCATGGCAGAGGTGAGAGTGGGGCTGGGATGGTGCAGCCTTGTTGACTGAATGCTGATCACCCCAAGCGCGGGTGCAGCTGAGATCATCCCTGTTTCAGAGCCTTGGAACCAGGAACACGTGTGTGGTTCCTTGGGCCTACACCTTGCTCGCTCTGAGCTGACCTCGGCTGTTGCTTATGCTAAGCCCTGTAGACCTACGTGTTTTCCATGCTCTGTTCTGGAACCCATAATGTTTGTCCTGAAACCCTGTAGGAAGGCACTTGGCTGTTCACAGAAAGAACAGGCACCCAACTCAATGGAGTGGGCTACTTTCCTACAGCTCCTTGATCTCTCCTGTGGAAGTGCTAGGGCCTAGAGGGGCTAGGGGTTCACAGTGCCCTCAACACTGTTCCCATAACCTGTCAGAGGCACGTGCTGATTGCAGTGAGACCCCAGAGGTGGTATTTCATGCCGGGGACAAGCCTCAGGGCTCCCATCTTCCAGCAACCTGCTCACTCCTCACTTGACTCTCAGTGGGAAGGCAAAGGCTGCTGTGCAAAGGCCCTGTGGTCAGATAGTCAGCTGAAGTTTCCTACATCTGTGGGGTTAAGGAGGGAGCCTTTCCCACTAGAGTTTAGTGAGATTGAATTCTTTGAGGATAAGAACCAGAGATGCTACAGGTAACAGGGCAGTCATATTTATTCCTATCACCAGAGAAATATTTCACATGCCATGGCTTTGGTAAAGACTGACTAGAAGTCTAGAAGAAGTCTCAAAATCCAAGCTCCTGACAAGTGGCTACTGACGTTCAAGAACTGAATGTTAATGTAATTGCAGTTGCTGTAAATATCCCTAACCACTTGTGACTGGGGGTGACCACTTCGGATAGCACAGTGACGACTGACTGCCCTGCAGAGTTTCATTTACAGAAAGGGAAAGTAATATTTGGGGGGCTGTGTTGCAGATACAGTGTCAGATGCTTTCCCTTACTGGATCCCCTTGTCTAATCTCCACGACTTGGAGGAGTAAACTGGAGGCCAGAGGGAGCTTAAGCTACTTGTCCAAAGTTCCATCACCAGCAAAGGAAGAGTTTCCATCTCAGGTCTGGCCACCCGAATACTGTTTCATGCACTCCACGACGGTGAAACCCAAGGCGGAGTTGAGCTGTTTAAATCTCAGCACCTGTGCCAGCTAAGGGCCAGAAACTACGACTTATGCTCAGGGCAACTGGAATTATTTCAGGAATACTGAAGGAGCCACTCAATTTTTAGTACTCTATTAAAAGATCATTTCTACTTTTTTAAAAAGAATTATTTATTTACTTAAGAGGCAGACAGAGAGAGGAAAAGACAGGGAGAAAGGTCTTTCATCTGCTGGTTCACTCCTCAAATGACTGCAACAGCCGGAGCTGGGGCTATCCGAAGCCAGGAGCCAGGATCTTCTTCCAGGTCTTCCACGCGGATGCAGGGACCTGAATACTTGGGCCATCTTCTACTGCTTTTCCAGGTCACAACGGAGAGCTGGATTGCAAGTAGAGCAGCCAGGACTCGAACCGGCAGCCACATGGGATGCTGCCACTGCAGGCAGCAGCTTTAACCTGCTGTGCCACAGCACTGGCCCCAATCATTTCTACTTTTTAAAAATTAATTTACTTACTTGACAGGCAGAGAGACAGAGCTCCTCTCTTCTGGTCCACTCCCCAAATGCCTGCAATGGGGAGCGAGGAACTCAACTCAAGTTTCTCACATGGGTGGCAAGAACCCAACTGCTTGAACCATTACTGCTGCCTCCCAGGAAGCTGGAGTCAGGAGCCAGAGCTGGGAACCTAGTCCAGGAGCTCTGATGTGGGACACAGGTGTCTTAGCCACTAGAGCAAATGCCTGCCCCTAGAAGATCCCCGTTAGAGGAGACGGGATGACTGTGTCTGTCACTGGTTATTCTCTTAGATACTGGAGATGTGGAAGAATGTAGAGGTTCTGACACTGGGGGCCTCTTTTTCTCTTCACATCCCCAAGAGCCTGGCTGGATGTTGGGTACCAGGGATGCCTCAGGGCACTGTGTGAGTAGCATTTGGGCCAACCACAAACTGGTGACTTCTAAAGAAGATGAAACACATCTAATCTCTTAGTTTTGGATGATTTGGTGAGCTCCATACTTGTTGTTAGTGAAAATACACAATGGAGGCCGGCGCCGTGGCTCACTAGGCTAATCCTCCACCTGCGGCGCCGGCACCCCGGGTTCTAGTCCCGGTCGGGGTGCCAGATTCTGACCCAGTTGCCCCTCTTCCAGGCCAGCGCTCTGCTGTGGCCCGGGAGTGCAGTGGAGGATGGCCCAAGTGCTTGGGCCCTGCACCCCATGGGAGACCAGGAGAAGCACCTGGCTCCTGCCATCGGATCAGGGTGGTGCGCTGGCCACAGTGCACTGGCCACAGTGGCCATTGAGGGGTGAACCAATGGAAAAGGAAGACCTTTCTCTCTGTCCCTCTCTTTCACTGTCCACTCTGCCTGTCAAAAAAAAAAAAGGAATAAAAAAAGAAAGAAAATACACAATGGAGACAGCCTTTTTGCTTGACTTCTCTTGGCACAGAGCTGTGCTGTTCCTGAGCTTGAACGGCTTAACAAGTGCTGTGCAATTCTCTGCTCTGCTTGCGTATAAACAGGGAACAATTCTTTTAAAACCACCCATATGTTCACTTTTAAAACTAAAAGTAATTTACATTATATGGATTTGAGAAAAATGTCTTCCCTTGGAAAGATCTGACAAGCCCATTTTGACACATAATTGTCAACAGATGGTTTTTAAAATGTAATGAAATGAAAATGATCAGTGTTGGATTTTTGTAATTTTCCGAGGTGGGCCCTCGTTTTGGGCCCGTCATGCTGGTTAAAAATACAGTGTCTTTATAGCTCAATTACATATTTTCTGGTGAATTTGCCATTTCAAAAATGAATTGGCTTTCCCCTTGGTAATTCTATCTATAAACTGGGATGCAAAATAAATTTCAGATTGGGACTGTTTCAATTTTTCAAGCAAAGGATGTTTAAACAAAGCTTGAAATAAAAAACTATTCTTTCCTGGTTGAACCAATGTGAAATAAAGATTTTAAAGTTCATTTTTTTTCTTTTGGGAATAATGTTTAGAGTTTTATGTTCTTTAAGGAAAACTTCACAGAAAAATCCCTAACATTTGTTAATATTTGTACACCATGAAATTCCTGGAGCGATTAATTTATGACACAGATTTATGACACAAGTGATCTTCAGTCAGACTTGCTTAGTGTTATCAGGCAAAATCGACACCAGTTCCTCATACCACAGAGTAAGCACCTGCCCATGTGTAGCAGCCTGAATCCAAAGACAATGGATTAGGAAGCCCACGCTCTCTCCCTTCTGACATGCGTGTAAATAGTGAGAACAAACAAAAGTCCCGATGAGCAAATCAGCTAAGAAACTGATGACGCAACTGCTAAACGACTCGGAACACAGAGGCCGGCTGCGTTCCCTGCAGGTAGTGGCACCATGGCTGGGTCTTTAAGCCTGAGTCTCCTCGGGAGTAGCTGGATTTGTGGGGCTTCAAAAGAGTAAGCAAGCTCTTAGAACAGCCCAGGGCAGACTGCTTTAGGCTGACAGAGGCGTCCGAGTGAGCAAACTAGACCAAATGGGACAGCAGTGAGGCCGGCTGGGTTGGGCGAGCGGCTACTCACCTGGGATGGAGGCCAAAGTAAAAGACCTCAAAGTCCAGCAGTAGACATTTGTTCTTTTTTTAAAAAAAGATTTATTTATGTATTTGAAAGGCAGGGTTATGGGGAGGGGAGAGAAAGAGAGACAGATCTATCTATCTATCTATCTATCTATCTATCTGCTGGTTCATTCCCTAAAGGACCACAGTGGCTGGAGCTTGGCTGGTCTGAAGCCAGAAGTCAGCAGATTCTTCCAGGTCTCCCACCGGGGTGTAGGGGCCCAAGCACTTGGACAATATTCCTCTGCTTTTCCAGGCACATTAGCAGGGAGCTGGATCAGAAATGGAGCAGCTGGGACTCAAACCAGTCCCCATATGGGATGCCAGTGGCTTTACCCACTATGCCACAATGCCAGCCCCTAGGGTGTTTGTTCTTAGAAGTTTCTCAGAGTTCTTGCACCCTGGGCTGAAAAGAATGTAGAATGCACTAATGACTTGGGTTGGATGAACTCTAATTTTTTTGAAATCCATGCTAGTGCAAAAACATTTTGGCTGGCGAATAACAGCATTGATTAGGCTTTAGGATAAGGAGTTTCTATGCCTGGCTAAAATGAAACTGTGCTTTGATTCTTCAAGGACTAATAAGTATGGTACAATGCAAACGGCCTTGCTCTGAGGGTCAGGAGGAATGAGATCTATCTAGCCCCAGCTCAACCACTCAAACCGGCTCAGTCTCTTCTGTGCACAAGGCTGGGCGTGGGTTGAATTCCACCATCACCTGTGAGAGCTTCCAGTTGGAAGCCCTGTGGTTTTATTGTCCTTCAGCTGCATCTCCCCAGTGCACAGAGTCTTGCACAGGTGTTCCCCACACCCACCTGATTCTGAACTCATCACTGTGACATCTTCCCACCTGCAGGAAGCCCTGTGACCTCTTCCCAGCATGCAGTTATCAAGGCATGGCCTTCGTATCGGATGTTTTAAGCTTTGAAAAATTCAGACCCCTGAAAGGTCAGTGGTCTAATTGGTGTGCCTTTTATCTGAACTAAATGAAACAATCCATGCAATTAAATCAATGAGATTATAAGTGATTCCTATTTTGCTTTGTGGGTAAACAGATGTAGCCGTCAGGATAGGGCAGGACATGCTGCAATAACAAACAGTGCCCTCTTCTCAGGACTGAATGGCAAAGCTGTGTTTGTGGCTCTCCTGACAAAGTCCATTATGGGTTGCTGGGGGCTCCGCGATGTGCTCACCATTACCCCTAGCCCACAGGTAGGCTGACGGAGCACCAGCTCCCGAAGCTCTGCTCACTGCTATGACTGGGGGAACAGAACAGCATACATTATGCTTGGACATTTGAAGTCCTCATCTGGGAGGGATGGTCACTTTTATGGACCAAAGCATGTCTATGGCCAGACACAGGTTCTTCAGGGGTTGGGAAAGCCCAGTGTGTTTACCTTCCCCAGCAGGCTGAGCACCGGCAATTTTGGAATAACAAATGCCTATCACAACAGTCATTGCCGGGCAAGGCCCACCTCATCACAAGCAGAGTCTTTGTGTGCTGTGTTAGTTTGCTGGACTGCCAGCACAAAATGCCACAGACTAGGTGGATCGAACAACAGAGATTTGTTTTCTCACAATTCTGCAGGCTACAAGTCCCATGTGGAGACGCTGGCAGGGCTGCCTCTCTGGCGGCGTCTCCTGCTGGCTTGTGCATGGTGGCCTCCTTCCTGGTCTTCCCCACTCTTCCCTCAGTGTGCGTCTGTATCCTGATCCCCTCTTCTTACATGGAGACCAGTTGTATTGGACTAGGGCCTACCCTTTTTTAACTTCATTACCTCTTTAAGGTAATTCTGGGATACAGAGGGAGGGTAGGATTTCAACAGGTGAATTTGGGGAGAGGGGTTGCAAGTCAGCACACAACAGAGATAATGTTGTAATTAGAGCCTGTTCCTGTTAACTAGTAATGAGCAAAACTTTTGATACATCTGATCCCTACATTTAGTGCCAAAAACTCTAACAAGATCTCTTTTTGCAAGTAATTCCTTCCTGCCTATAACCTTCAGGATCAATGAAAAGAAATGCTACCATTAGACTTTTAAAAAATTAAAAACTTCATTGCAGGCTTGCACAGGGTTTTCCTAACTCATTTCATATCCTAAACTCTCTCTAGAGAAACACATTAACAGCTAGAGAATCCAGAGGACTAATTTAATTTTAAAATTTTTTCAAGATTTTTTTTTTATTTGAAAGAGTTACAGAGAGAGGTTGAGACAGAGACAGAGACAGAGACAGAGAGAGAGGTCTTCCATCCGCTGGTTCACTCCTCATATGGCCACAATGGATAGAGCTGAGCTGATCTGAAGCCAGAAGCCAGGAGCTTCTTCTGGGTCTCCCACATGGGTTTAGAGGCCCAAGGACTTGAGCCATCTTCTCCTGCTTTCTCAGGCACATAAGCAGAGAGCTGGGTCAGAAGTGGAGCATTTGGGACTCGAACTAGCGCCCATATAGGATGCTGGCGCTGCAGGCCGGGGATTTAATGCACTGTGCCATAGTGCTGGCCCCTATTTAATTTTTAAGGATTTATTTATGTATTTGAAAGAGCAACAGAAGTCAAGGGAGAGACAGAGAGATCTTCTGTTGGCAGGTTTACTCTCCAAATGGCCGCAATGGTCAGGGCTGGCCAGGCCAGAGCCAGGACCCAGGAACTCCATCTTGGTCTCTTACTTGGGTGGCAGAGAACCAAGTACTTGGGCCAACTTGTGCTGCTTTCCCAGGCATGTTAGCAGGGAGCTGCTGGGAAGCAGAGCGTCTAGGACTTGACTTAACCCGCTGTGCCACAACTGGACCCCTGATTTCATGTTTGAATGGCTTTAGTGTTGCCTCCGTACATGTTACACAACCATGGGCTTGTTGCCCTTGTTGACCAGGTTCCTGCTATTAGACAGTGCTCCAGGCTGGTGGTTCTCAGACTTGAGCCTTCCTCAGAGTCCCTGGGGGCTCGTTAGACCACAGACCCTGAGCCCCACGCCCAGCGGTGCTGAAGGAGTAGGTCTGGGTCAGTCCCAAGGCTCTGGACATCTAACGGGTTCCCAGGTCATGACGATGCTGCTGGCTCCTGTTTGTGGACCAGGCTTCTGCAGCTGCTGGATTACGACACTGCTGCTGAGCCATTGAGGAAACTGGGTGCCTGCGAGGAGGTGCTGGGCGGCAGCCAGGGTCACGTGGGCACCTCATTGTGGGCACCTTGCAGCCACAGGGAGAGAGCAAGCGGGGGATTAGAGCTGTGGCTGAGACGTCCAACCAGGATTAGTGCTTTTGTATCCCTTAATCCTGAACAAACCTCTTCATTTTACCCACCCACTACAAAGCCTGCTTCCTTTTGGTCCACTCTTCAGTTGTTTTGTTCTTTGTTTTTAAAACAATGCAGTCTGGTAGAATCTTCTTTTGAACAGTGATGCCAATTCCACTAGAGTTTTGAGGAAGAAAAAAAAGACTCACCCAATCCTTTTTCTTTTTTTTTTTCCTCTTTGTTTTTTTTTTTATAACGCTTTTATTTAAAGAATATAAATTTCCAAAATACAGCTTATAGCTTACAATGGCTTCCCCCCCATAACTTCCCGCCCACCCGCAACCCTCCTCTTTCCCACTCCCTCTCCCCTTGTTTCACATCAAGATTCATTTTCAATTCTCTTTATATACAGAAGATCAGTTTACTATATATTAAGTAAAGATTTCAACAGTTTGCCCTCACATAGCAACACAAAGTGAAAAATACTGTTGGAGTACTAGTTATAGTATTAATTCACAATGTATAGCACATTAAGGACAGAGATCCTACATGATATATATATTTTTAAAATTGATTAATTTTCTATGCAATTTCCAATTTAACACCAAGATTTTTTTTTCATTTTTAATTATCTATATACAGAAGATTGATTCAGTATATACTATGTAAAGATTTCATCAGTTTGCACCCACACAGAAACACAAAGTGTAAAATACTGTTTCAGTGCTAGTTATAGCATTACTTCACATTGGACAACACATTAAGGACAGATCCCACGTGAGACGTAAGTACACAGTGACTCCTGATGTTGACTTAACAATTTGACACTCTTGGTTATGGTGTCAGTAATCTCCCTAGGGTCTAGTCATGAGTTGCCGAGGCTATGGAAGCCTTTAGGGTTCGCCGACTTCAATCTTATTCCAACAGGGTCATCGTCAAAGTGGAGGTTCTCTCCTCCCTTCAGAGAAAGGTACCTCCTTCTTTTATGCTGTTCTTAATGAAACAGTCCAGGGCCCAGTGCTAACTGTGGCCAGCTCCTTGCCAAGGCACAGCACATGGCCTGCACTCACCTCTCTTCTTTGTGACCTTGGCCTCAGTCCATTCATTCATGCTGGTGGGGTTTTAGTCCCCCGAGGGACAGTGACAGCTGCTAAGTGACAAGTGGTGGTGGCTACGGCATGTGCTGTGCTCTGATTGTCCAACACCCCTTCTTTTTCCTCCTTACTGCGATGGTCTGAGTTCCTGTGTTGATGCCCTGAGATTCTAACCCCCAAGGCAATGGTGTTAGGAGGTGACACAGAGGCTGAGCTCTCATGCATGGAACTAATGCCCTATAAAAGAGGCTTGAGGCTTGAGAGTGGCTCCTGGCTTGCAAGGGCTCCTCCTCAGACAACATGGGGTCCCGGAAAGATGGAGGAGTTGAGGGCGTGATGTGTGAGTGTCCCTGCGACTGGTACTGATGGAGGGAGTGGGCCGTGGGGCAGCAGCGTGAGCCGCAGTTCCTGAGCACAAGGGCAGACACATAGAGGGTTTTAGTGCCATGCAAATGTCACACCTCCAGGAAGGGGCGAGCTGGGATTCACACAGGGTCTGTACCAGCTCCCCACACCATCAGGGGTCCTGACCTCTCTGACCCAGGCTTCTAGGCTTCTGCTTCTGGCATCTGGAGTCTGGCTTCAAGTCTCCTGGCCAGGCTGCAGGCCCTGGCTCCACGGTGAAGACAGGGTCCTCTCCCCACTCCCTCTCTGGCAGGTGCAGCTGCTGCTGCAGGGCTGGGCTCCTGGGTCCATGGTCTCTCTGGCTCCACCTGCAGGATGCGCTGGAGGCCCCTTCTTAGACTTGTGACTTTTCAGAGCTGCAAACCCACCTCTTTTCACACTGTGTCTCCCTCATTTCATTTGCTGTCAGTTTCTAAAACACTCAATGCCCTCTTCTGGAAACGTGTGTACCAGAGGGAAGCACATACACTATAAGGAGAACTGTGTGCCACATCTGTACGTGGTACACCCTCGGAGCTGCCAGGAGCTTTGGGCACCATCCAGCCTCCCCCTGTGTCCTGAGGACTGCAGGCTCAGATGGGCAGGGATGGCCACGCTGAAGCCAGGAGCCAGAAACTCCATCATGGTCTCCACATGTGGGAAGAAACCCAAGCCCCTGGCCATCTGCTGGTTCTTTCCCAGGCATGTTAGCCTGGATGGAAAGTGGAGCAGCCAGGATCCCAAAAAGTGCTTATATGGAATTCCGGTGTCACAAGGGATGGCCCAAACTTGGAGGTTTCAACCAAGATGGATTTTCTGTTGTGTGTGGATGTGTGTGTATGTGGGTGCTTGTGTGTCGTCACACCCAAGGAGTCAGGAGCTACTCCTGACGCAGCCCCGCCATGTGCTGCCTAACCCTCCGAGAAAGCTCCTGGGACTTCACAGCCGTCCTTACCTTGAGACCAGCTCTGCCCTGGGACCCTGTACAGGTGTCCAGGTCCACTGTAGAGCAACTGAGAATAAGCACCTCCAGCCTTTGGAAATCAAAGTGTGTGTCCTGGTTGGGCAGAAGCTATCTTCATTTTAGGAAGCCCTCTCAGTCCCAGGCGAGCCAGGATGCTTCGTCCCCTGACCTGTTACTGTCCACTCCTTTTCAGGCTGAACAACACTGTTTCCTAAAGTGTTGGTGATAGGACAAGGTGTCCCTGGCTCATACTGAGTTTGTCAGTGTTCCTGTTAACATACAGCATCTGGAACTGAAGGGACACTCAGTGTGGAGTCAAGTAGACCTGCCTGTCTGGATCTGTAAGTCATACGTACATGTATGACCTGTCTATCATACATTCCATTTTTAACCAGCTTCACCCTACCATTGACTCACACTTGCATGGGCCACCAATTGCAACCATAGGACTAGGGGCGGGCATTGGCCTAGTGGTTGAGACACCCGTGTTTCACATCAGAGAGTCTGGGTTTGATTCCTGGCTCTGCTTCTCATTCCAGCTTCCTGCTAATGTGGATCCTGGGATGTAGCATGTGCTGGTTCAAGAACTTGGGTCCCTGACATCCACAAGGGAGATCTAGATTGAGTTCCCAGCTCCCAGCTTTGACAGGGCCCAGCCCTGGCTGTTGTTGGCATTGGGGAAATGACCAAGAAGCTGGGAGCTCTTCGGTCTCTTACATTGTCTCTGTCTCTTTACCTCTTGAGTGAAAAAAATAAATAAAATCAAAGGACTTTGTTCCAGAAACTTCAGCAAGTAGGGTCTCTTGCAATCCTTACCTCCTGCTGTATTTACCAATTGGCCTTTGCAACCTAATGGTGATTTTTAAAAAGATTTTATTTTATTTATTTGAAAGACAGAGTTACAGACAGAGGTAGAGACAGAGAGATAGATCTTCCATCTGCTGGTTCACTCCCCAGATGGCCGCAATGGCCAGAGCTGTGCCAATCTGAAGCCAGGAGCTTCTTCCCGGTCTCCCACGTGGGTGCAGGGGCCCAACGCCTTGGGCCATCTTCTATGCTTTCCCAGGCCATAGCAGAGAGCTGGATTGGAAGAGGAGCAGCCAGGACTAGAACCAGCGCCCATATGGGATGCCAGCGCTGCAGGCTACGGCTTTAACCCACTACGCCACATCACCAGCCCCCCAGTGACAATTTAATTTTAATTCATCCTAGTTGAGCTTTTTGGCTTGGGCCTCATCATCATCCCTGTTCAAGTGATATGAATTGTGAGCCTTTGGCCCATCTAATTGGTGACCTCATCCAGGTATGTGGTATTTGAACATTTGGTAGACAGATCCTCTGTGCCCTCAACCAAGCTGTTAAGCCCTGGGGCACATCACCTCAGACACCCATTCACATTAATATCAAGCTGTCAGTTGATAACCTAAAGTTTTCTTTTTAAAGATTTATTTATTTATTTGAAAGAGTTACAGAAAGAGAGAGAGAGAGAGAGATCAAAAGACTTTCTATCTGCTGGTTCACTCCGCAGATGGCTGGGCCAGGCTGAAGCCAGTAGCCAGAAGCTTTTTCTGGGTCTCCCACATGGGTGACAGGGGCCCAAGAACCTGGGCCATATTCTGCTGCTTTTTCCAGGCCATAGCAGGGAGCTGGACGAGAAATGGAGCAGCTGGAACATGAATTACCACCTGGAAGGAATGCCAGCGTTGCAGGCGGCAGCTTAACTCACCACGCCACAACACCAGCTGAAGTTTTCTTGCTTGGCCACCTGGGAACAGATCTAATTGTGTTTTGGCCCTCAGAGGAATTGGCAGAGACTTTGGTCACATGTCCGTGAAAAATCAAAATCTCTTTGGGGCTGAAGATTGTTCTAGAAAAGGTAGGGTGTCATCGGATCACACCTCTCTGGAGGAGTCCGAATAGTCAAGGCGTTACCTCTATAATTATGTGGGTGGTTTACTCCCAGCAGAGCAAATCCTCAACTGGTTCCTTTCTACCTCTCACAGGTCTCTGAGTCACCTCTCAGCAGCAATTTTTAGTAAACTCTTGGGGATTCAAACCGATTTACTTGAAATTTCAAGACTTTATTCTACCACATAATGATATTAGTGCAGTGGCATGTACCTCCAAGTGTGGGCTCTTAGAGCTTGTGTTTTAACTTTTTATTTCCATACCCTTGATCCTTTGTAAAAATGGAGTAATGAGCAGAAGTTTATCCTAGCAATTAAGACACCTGCATCCCACAGTCATCGCACCTCAGCGTGATTGCCAGCTCCAGCTCCTGACTCCAGCTTCCTGCTAACACAGACCCCAGGTGGCTGAAGTGGTGGCTCAAGTAACTGGGTTTCTGTCATCCATGTGGGAGACTTGGGTTGCATTTGCAGCTACTGGGTTTGGCCCTGACTTGGGCCCTGGCCACTGCAGGCATTTGGGGAGTAAACCAGTGAAGGGGAGCTGTCTATTTTTCTCTAAGCCTCTCTACCTCTGTTTCTCTGTCTCTCAAATAAATGTATTTTAAAAACATAGGGGTGAGCTTTAGGTCTATTGGTTAAGATGTTGATTGAAATGCCTGGGTCTTGTGTCAGAGTGCATGGGCTCAACACCCTCCTCTGGGTCCTGACTCCAGCGTCCTGCTAATGCAGACCCTGGGAGCAACAGTGATGGCCCAAGTAATTGGGTTCCTGCCACTCATGTAGCAGATCCTGATTGAGTTCCCGGTTCTTGCCAGGGACCATTGTGGCCATTTAGAGATGGGACCTCTCTTTCTCTCACTCTCTTGGCCTCGCAAAAAATTTAATAAAAAAAATTAATAGATTGAGTTCATATGTATAGAAAGATTCTAAGATCTTAGATTTTTTTGGTTCCATGAATTTTTTTTTTTAAATAGGCAGAGTTAGACAGTGAGAGAGATACAGAGAGAAAGGTCTTCCTTTTTCCTTTGGTTCATCCCCCAAGAGGCCGCCACGGGCAACACATTGCGCGGATCCAAAGCCAGGAGCCTGGTGCTTCCTTCTGGTCTCCCATGCGGGTGCAGGGCCCAAGGACCTCCACTGCCTTCCCGGGCCACAACAAAGAGCTGGACTGGAAGAGGAGCAACTGGGACAGAATCTGGCGCCCCAACCGGGACTAGAACCCCAGGGTGCTGGCGCCGCAGGCGGAGGATTAGCCTAGTGAGCCGCAGCACCAGCCAAGGTTCCGTGATTTTTAACATTTAACATATAATCCATGTAGCCAGTGCCCCAGGCAAGATACAGATCATGCCGTCACCCCAGAAAGCTCCCTGGTGCCTTGTTCCAGTCAGTCCCCTCCCTTGCCTTTCTTTCTGTCAAAGACTCTAACAGGTCTTTGACATCATGCGGATATAACAAGGAAATAAATAGCTCATAAAAATAAGATCAGCCAGCTACACATGATTTGGCAATACCCAGAGTGTGAACTGTCCTGTCTCCTTGGCACAGGGAACTAAGTTTTTACTGCATTGTTTGCTCACATTTCCACAGCATTACTTTAATAGTTCAGTGGCACACTGATGAAAACATGTATCCTGTGTTATGACATGCACCTATAGGGTTTTTTTTTTTTTAATGTTTATGAACATTTGAAGCTAAAAGAGGGCAGTCTGTCTGAACGTGAATGTTGTCATGTGTATGAGGACTCACATCATAGTCCCTGGATGGCAGAAGTGCCCCATGAGGCCTGTGGCCAGCAGAGATTCACACAGGTGCAAGAATGGGCATCAGCTGGGCTCCTCCTAATGGTTTGTGTTGACTGCTGTTATGGAGACCTGCATTTGCATGAGTGTCCCGCCTGCTGTGGCTGACACCCCTGTGGGCATCCATGGCATGTGAGTAATTGGTACAGTCTGGCCTTGCCAATAATAAAGGCTTCTCTTGTTGCACAAGATAAACTAGACAGGTGCATTCACATGGACAGGAGAGAGCTCTATGTAGTTTCATTTTGTAAAGTGTCAATATTTATTAGGATGATGGCAATCTTAAGAAGGCTCTGGAAAGTTCTTCAAGTCTTGCAGTAAATTATTTTTTATCTGTCCTGCCTCAAGTTCAGCCTTAGTGTTTGTAATAGCTAATTGTATATGTCAGCTTGACTGGGCTGAAGGATGCCCAGGTGGATGGCAATACATTACTCCTGGGTGTGTCTGTGAGGGTGCTTCTGGAAGAGTGTGGCATTTAGATCGCCAGGCCGTGTAAAGGAGAGTGGCCTCACCAACTGCAGTGGGCACCAGCCACACACTGAGAGCTCAAGAAGAACAGAAAGGCAAGGAAGGACGAATTTGCTTTCCTGAGCCAGGACATCCACCTTCCCATGTCCTTGGATATCCATGGTCTTGGTTCCCAGGCCCATGGACTTGGACTAGAACTATGCCACCAGCTTTCCTGGGCTTCCTGCTTTCATGTGGCAGGCTTGGGGACTTAGCCTTTGTAGTCCATAAGCCAAGTCCTCATAATAAGTCTCTCTCTCTCTGCCTCTCTCTCTGTCTCTCTCTCTCTTTCACACACACACACACACACACACACACACATGCACACACCCCTTACTGGTTCTGTTTCTCTGAGATACCCTAGCTGGTACAGTATTCTGCCCAACTACGGCTGTGTACTACTGGCACCACTGGGCAACAAAAAAGAAATATTAGTTTCAGCAATAATGACCACCACCATGATCATAATAGCAACTGCGTACTGGCTGCGCATCAAGCTGGATGCTGTGCTGAGGAGCCTGTACAGATGATCACAATTAAGTCCCACAGACCAGCAGCACTTACGGATGGAGTAATTGAAGTCAGACAGGCTAAGTAACTCGCCTAATGGAGCTAAACTGTGTTAAGGCAGAATTTGTTGCAGGAGAGAAACCTGGGGACTACACAGCCATGGGTGAGCAATGTGCTTGGTCGAGAGTCACAGACAGCCCTGGGGACGTCTGTGGAAACTCCTGGAGAATGATGGTCCTTCTTGCACATTTACCCCTTTCCGCTGGTGCTGCCTGTCCGTAAATCCAACAGAGCAGGAGGCTCTGAACAAGTAGGCTGTGCCAGTGTGGTCCACATGGCAGAGAGCTGTGGGCAGCTTCCAGGGACTGAGAAGGACCCCCAGGAAACAATCATCAGGAAAATGGAAATCTGGAGCCACCATTTGGTGTGGCTGGTTAGGCCGAAGTCTGTGATGGCAGCATCCCATCTGGTCACCACATCAAATCCTGACCGCTTCACTTCTGCTCCAGCTCCCTGCTAACGTACCTGGCAAACAACAGAGATGGCCAAAGTACTTGGGCACCCGCCACCCCCGTGGGAGATCCAAATGGAGTTCCAGTCTCCTGGCTTTGATCTGGCCCAGCCCTGGCTGTGTGGTCATCTGGGGAGTGAACTGGTGGGTGGAAGCTGTCTCTCCCCCTCTCTTCTCTCTTCCTTACTCTCTGTCACTCTGCCTTTCAAATAAATAAATATTTTTTAAAAAGAAAAGAAAATGGAAACCTGAGCCATCCAACTACCAGCAACTACATTCTGCCAGAACCACGTGGGCTTAGATGAGAACGCTGAGCTCCAGCTGAGGCTAGAAGCAAGGCCCCTGGCCTTTGACCCCCTGAGACTGTGGAGAGACAAGACACTTCTGACCTACTGAACTGAGAGATAAAGAATGTTGTTTGGAACTGTTAAATTTATGGTAATTTGTTACTCAGCAACAGAAAGCAAATACACACATAAACATTATGAAACTAATGGCCAAGATTCTTCCCTCCATTCCAACCTTTACACATTCACATTTAATTCTCACCCTATTGTGTGGGCTAAAAACCCTGGATTATAGAGAATAGATGACCTTTTTGAAAATACTTCAATTTTCCTTCATTGAGAGCTAAAGCTTCTAATGCTTAATTGTTAAGTACAGCACTTTTCTCATGTTTTGGATTCATAAATTTTCTAAAGCTAAATCATCATTTCATTCTAAGAATAAACCTTTATTTAAAAAAGTTTAATGCATCACTGGATTTAGTTTACTGTTTTATTTCAGGTTTTTTTGGTCTTTCTTATGTGTTTTATAAAAATCATCAAGTGTTACTTTTTTTTCTTTTTCCAAAGAAGGCTTTTAATTAATGAATAATTTTCATAAGCACAACTTTCATACAACTTGAGGAATATAGTGATTCTTCCCACCTTACCCATCCTCCCACCCCACTGCCTCCTCCCTCTCCCATTCCGTCCCATTCTCCATTAAAATCCATTTTCAATTAACTTTATACACAGAAGACCATGTGTCTGTTGGCCATTTGGATTTCCTCTTTTAAAAATGTCCATTAAGACCGGCGCCGAGGCTCACTAGGCTAATCCTCCACCTTATGGCGCCAGCACACCGGGTTCTAGTCCCGGTCGGGGCACCGATTCTATCCCTTTTGCCCCTCTTCCAGGCCAGCTCTCTGCTGTGGCCAGGGAGTGCAGGGGAGGATGGCCCAAGTGCTTGGGCCCTGCACCCCATGGGAGACCAGGAGAAGCACCTGGCTCCTGCCATCGGATCACCGCGGTGTGCCGGCCGCAGCACGCTGATCGCGGTGACCATTGGAGGGTGAGCCAACGGCAAAGGAAGACCTTTCTCTCTGTCTCTCTCTCTCACTGTCCACTCTGCCTGTCCAAAAAAAAAGTCTGTTAAAAAAGAGAAAAATGTCTGTGTAAGTCCTTTGCCCATTTTGTAACTGGGTTGTATGTTTTGTTGTTGTGGAGCTTCTTGATCTTTTTATATATTCTGGTTATTCATCTTTTATCAGTTGCATGGTTTACAAATAATTCCCCCCATGCTATTGGTTGCCTCTTTACCTTCCTGAGTGTTTCTTTTGCAGTACAGAAGCTTCTCAATTTGATGTAATCCCACTTGTTAATTTTGGCTTTGATTGCCTGTGCCCGTTGGGTCTTTTCCAGGTACTCTTTGTGCCAATATCTTGCAGGGTTTCCCCAATGTTCTCTAATAATTTGATGGTATAGGGTCATAGAATTAGGTCTTTAGTCAATTTTGAATGGATTATATGTAAGGTGTAAGGTAGGGTTCTGCTTCATGTTTCTGCATGTGGGAATCTAGTTTTCCCAGCACTATTTGTTGAAGAGACTGTCCTTACTTCAGGGATTGGTTTTAGCTCCTTGGTCAAATATAAGTTGCTTGAAGATGCTTGGATTGATTTCTGGTGTTTCTGTTCTGTTCCATTGATCTGTCCATCTGTTTTTGTACCAGAACCAGGCTGTTTTGATGATAACTCCCTTGTAGTATGTCTTGAAACTTATATCATGATGTCTCTAGCTATGTTTTTGTTGTATAAGGTTGCTTTAGCTATTTAGGGTCTCCTGTGTTTCCATATGAATTTCAGCATCATTTTTTTCTATATCTGAGAAGAATGTAGCTTGTATTTGATTGGTATTCCATCAAATTTCTAAATTGCTTTTGGAAGAATGGACATTTTGATGATATCAGTTCTTTTTTTTTTTTTGGACAGGCAGAGTGGACAGTGAGAGAGAGAGACAGAGAGAAAGGTCTTCCTTTGCCGTTGGTTCACCCTCCAATGGCTGCTGCAGCCGGCGCGCTGCAGCCAGCGCATCGCGGTGATCCGATGGCAGGAGCCAGGTGCTTCTCCTGGTCTCCCATGGGGTGCAGGGCCCAAGCACTTGGGCCATCCTCCCCTGCACTCCCTGGCCACAGCAGAGAGCTGGCCTGGAAGAGGGGCAAAAGGGACAGAATCCGGCGCCCCGACCGGGACTAGAACCCGGTGTGCTGGCGCCACAAGGTGGAGGATTAGCCTAGTGAGCCGTGGCGCCGGCCGATGATATCAATTCTTTAAATCCATGAACTTGGAATATTTTTCCATTTTTGTATCTTCTTTTTATATTGACAATTACACACATAATAGAGAGATATATGTAAAGATATGACAGAAAATTTCACATTACAATATGTGTTCTAACTTTATGTGATGAACACTGATGTTTTCTATTTCTTTACAAATTTCTTTTGGAGATCTGCTAATTTGATTTTATAACCCCTTAATGAGTTGCATTCTACTGTTTGGGAAAGGGTCAGCCCTTGCCTTCTGGTACAAGTTTATGAAATTGACCAAGCAACAAATTCAGTCATGATGAAGAGTCCTTGGCCAACACTCTGTGCTCAGAGTAATAGTTATTTAAGATCCCTTCCTGACTTGGAATTTAGGGACATAAGCCTAATATAGTTTCCTTTGTACTGCTGGCAGTATAGACAGATGACATAGGGTGGACAAGAAGCACCGGGCTGGGCTCATGAGATTGAATCCACATGGACATGTCCTTTTGTGACAGTGAGCCTGACTGTCAATGATGGAATAGAATTAGGAAATTCCATAAATTTGTTCTGGCTGTAACATCTTAGGATTTATAGATAGAGGTGCCCCAGAATTTGTCCAGTGCAACCTTTTTATTCCAAGATCCAATCTAGAAGGACACCAATAGACTCCTGGTTTCTTTAAGGTTTGATGTTAGGAACAAGTGTACACCGAAGATTGACTCCTAGTTTCTAACTTCATCTATCTTAGTTTGGTATAGGACTGAACCATAGTTGTGTAGAACAGTAATTTCCAGAAAAGACATAGTTTATTAAACACTACAGTCAGGGTATGATGAAAATTTTTAAAAATCAAAAAGAGAAGAATGTAACCTCATTGGGACAATAAGAGCTGAAGGCTCCATTGGTGCTGGGTGAGGAAGAATTTGTGCTGGCCTGTGAGAGAAGGCAGAATTCCATCTGGTCGCCCATGCGGCTTTCAGGGTTTTTCAGGATTTCTTTGTTGCTCACTTGTATTCTGCTCTCTCTTCTCTTTATCCTGATCTTCTTTTGTCAGTTTTATTGACTCAGGCCATCTTCCTCTGCTTCCTCAGGTGCATTAGCAGGTAGCTAGTTCAGAAATGGAGCATTGGGAACTCGAACCTGTGCTCACGTGGGATGTCAGTATCCCAGGCTGTGGCTTAACCTGTGGCACTGCAATGCTGGCCCCAAGACAAGTGATCTTATTTACTAAGAAATTTGACTTATAAAGGAGATCCATTTAATTTATTTTATTTCACTATAGTTCTGAGCTAAATTACAATTTTTCTAAAAATTGTATTTTTTCTTTTAAATTTACTTGAAAGGTGGGGGAGAAAAAGAAATTTCTCATCTGCTGGTTCACTTTCCAAAAGCCCACAAAAACCAGGTCTGGGCCAGACCAAAGCTGGGACCCAGGTACTCAGTTTGAGTTTCTTTTGTGGGTGGCAGGGACCCAAGTAGTGGAGCCAACACCTGCTGCTTCCCAAAATCCCCATTAGCAGGAAGCTGGAATCAGTAGTAAAGCTGGGGCTCAAATCCACACACTGTGAAATGGGATGCAGACGTCCCAAACAAAGTCCCAACCATTGCACCAATTGCTTTTTGATTCATTCATTTTTCTGAGGACCTCAAAGAGGATGGGTGGAAGCTGGTGGCAGCTCTCCACAGAGCAGCAAAAAGGGGTCCTGCTTCTCTGAGCTGGCTCAGTCCCATCTTCTTCCAGCTCATCTTCTTCTAAACAATACTTCATGAGTTTTATTTATTTCTTTTTTAGCTTATAAACAATACAAGCAGGGCTGGCGCCGTGGCTTGCTTACTCTATCCAGAAGATTTCTTTGTTGTTCACTTGTATTCTGCTCTCTCTTCTCTTTATCCTGATCTTCTTTTGCCAGTTTTATTGATTTATTTGAAAAACAGAATAACAGAGACAGAAGGAGGGAGAGGGAGAGGGAGAGGGAGAGGGAGAGGGAGAGGGAGAGGGAGAGGGAGAGGGAGAGGGAGAGGGAGAGGGAGAGGGAGAGAATCTTCTATCTGTTAGTTCACTCCGTAGATGGCTGCAATGGCCAGGGCTGGCCCAGGAACCAGGAGCCAAGAGCCAGGAACCAGGCACTTCATCCAAGTAGGTGCAGGGGCCCGAATACTTGGGTCATCTCCTGCTGCTTTCTCAGATGCATTAGCAGGGAGCTGAATTGAAAGTGGAGCAGCCAGGACACAGACTGGTGCCCACATGGGATGCCAGTATCTCAGGCAGTGGCTTAACCACTGGCTCCACAATGCCAGCCTCAAAAAAAAAATAGTTCTTGAAGGTATAAAAATAATTTTTAGGGGCCAGTGCTGTGGTGCAGTGGATTAAAGCCCCAGCCCATAGCGCCAGCATCCCATATGAACACCAGTTCGAGTCCTGGCTGCTCCACTTCCAATCCAGCTTTCTGCTATGGCCTAGGAAAGCAGTAGAGGATGGCTCAACTCCTTGGGCCTCAGCACCTGCGTGGGAGACCAGGAAGAAATTCCTGGCTCCTGGCTTCGGATCAGCTCAGCTCTGGCCGTTGCGGCCATCTGGGGAGTGAACCATCTATGGAAGACCTCTCTCTCTGTCTCTACCTCTCTCTGTAACTCTGTCTTTCAAATGAATAAAATAATTCTTAAAAAAAATAACTTTTAAAAGCATTTTTGGGTGCAATCACAGGAATAGTTTCTTCATATTGGAAACATGTCCAGAAAGGATGAGGCACACTCAGATCACCTTACATTCAGTGCCAGAGAAAGGGAAGGTGAGAAGATGGGTCCTGGCTATGAAGGAGGGTGACTGGCTCCGGGGTAGATGAACAATCGGTCAGAACTTCAGCTCTGCTCCACAAAATGCTGGGCAGTTGGGATTAGAGCAGATTTGGAATAGCTCCTGCTCCTTACTGACAATGCCACTACCTAAGATTTTCCAGCCTCAGTTTCCCTGAAGAAAGAAAGTAGAAAGAGAAAAATTTAGTAATCAGTGAAATCTCATGTTACTAGAAAAGTTAGGATCACATGGTATGCTAATTAGAACATTTTGAAGAATGCAAATCCTTAAAGACACGGGCCTTCTCTCTGCTCTACTCACAATGGAGAAGAGCAGGTGGCACTTTGGCCTCACTCGCTCTCTCATGCACATCCATTGCCTGGCATTTGTTCCCATGAGGAACCAGGGCCCATTGGAGAGAACCTGATTCCCTGTCTCTGACAGAGGAAGCCTCAGGCTTGGTCTGAAGCAAAAGAAGCATGATTTCAGGGGCTTCCGGTACTGAGCTGCAAGTACAGAAGGGTTAACCCCTGGGGGTTCCCGCCTGCGTTGGGCAGTAGGAACATAAGGAAAGTGAAAATGACAGCTTGGTGGAATAATTGAAGCTGTGCACAGTTCATAATCATATTTAAAAGAGGAAGAAGGAAAGCCATTTGACAAGAAGGAAGTTACAGTTGAAGAGTGAATGCAGTGACGTGCGCTTCAGCTGCATGAGTTGTAGCAAGCACAACAGTAATGCTGGGTTCTGTATACTTAACACGTTGGCTGTGGGTGCACACTTATTTCTGGCTGTACGAAGGGGGCGAGCATGCCAGGGTTTGGCTCTGGCCCTGACAGAGCTGGGCTCTGTGGCAGTGGGAGGGTGGGCACTGGATTACAGTGGTGGCACTGGTGGGTGCTCCAGGAGCCTTATATGTATTTATACCCCCACCCCCAAAGTTCATGTGTGGAACTCAGCCCCCCAGTGCAACAGTATGGGGAGGCAGGGCCCAGCTGGAGGTGGTTAGGTCATGTGGGCTCCACCTCTCAGGAAGAGATAGTGTTGTTCTCCTGGGAGTGGCTTGATGTAGCAGTGAGTTTGAGCCCCCTTACCCTCCATTGCTCTGCTGGGCCCATGTGATGCTTTCAGTCATGCTATGATGTAGCAAGAAGGCCCTTACCAGATGCTGGCCCCTGTATTTTGGACTGCCCAGCCTCCAGAACTGAGAGCCCAATGAATCTGTAGTCATTATAAATTTCCCAGTCTACGGCATTTTATTACAGCTGCAGAGGGGTGGGTGTCGTGTGCAGCAGGTTAGGCTGCTGCTTATGATGCCTGCGGCCCACATCGGTGGAGTACTGGTGCGAGTCTCACTTCTGCCAGATCCCTGATAACGTGCTTGGGAAGGCAGCGAATCAGGGCTCAAGTACTTGGGACCCTGCTATCCCTGTGGGAATCCTGGGTGGAGTTCCTGACTCTTGGCTTCAGCCTGACCTACTCCCAAATGATACAGATGATTAGGGAGTGAACCAGCAGATTAAAGATCTCTGTCTTCCCTTCTCTTTTTCTGCCACTCTGTCTTTCAAACAAACAAATAAGTAAAACTTGAAAAAATCTAGCTCTCTGCTAATGCTCCTGGGAAAGTGGCAGAGGATGGCTCACACTGGAGACTTGGAAGAAGCTCCTGGTTTTGGACCAGCCCAGCTCTGGCCATTGCAGCCATTTGGGGAGTGAACAAGCAGATGGAAGCCATCTCTCCCTTTATGTCTCTCTTTAAACTCTGCCTTTCAAATAAATAAAATAAATAAATAAATATTTTAAAAAATTATGGTAATTTAAGTTTGTGATCATAACTTCAATGTATAAGAAAATTTGATATTCAATTTTTTTCATAACATTAATACTTATTGCTTTATATGAATACTGTATTGAAAGCCCAAGCCAAGTTTATAAACAGAAATTATACAATTATATACCGCTTCACAAAGGCAGTGAACACATTACATTCTACAAAATTTACTTTACAGAATTAAAAAAGTCTAATATCAAAAAGTACAGCTGAGAAAACAGGTATAAATTTGGCAGCCATAATTTTGACAGGGAAGTTTCAGCTCACATGACTTTAAATATATGGATTTGAAAATATTGAGTTTAGAGTAATCATTGTGCTTCATGTTGATTTGAAAAATATAACCCTGGCTGTCGAAGAAGCATGTTCAAAACATTTAATTCACTTCAAAATGTCATACAGATTATGGTAGTTTCTGTGTACCCCTAATGCCTCAATTAGCTCAGGCACATTACTAAAGCAACATATTAATTCTTCCAGTACAGCGCTGTTTCATATCATTGACATTTGCATATTCTAGACTAATTTAGAAAGAAATGTGTAATATTCACAGTGTTCAGGAAGGCAAGCAAAAAGTCAAGGAACCTGCCTGGTTCTTCTGGGATGGTCTCATGTCAGCTTCATAAGCATTCATTCTGCAACACAGTAAGCTACTGTTGGAACACAGTTACCAAGATAGGTACATCTTCTCATCAATAACCGTGTCTTTTTCTCGGGTGCTTCAGAAGTATACAAAAGAACTTCAGATCTCTTGAAATGTGTTTAACCTGGCATTTCAACGGACAAGATTTCCAGGGTTTCACAAGGGCCAGATTTTATCCAAATTACTCAGAAGAGGAAGAAAATATCTTATGAAAGAGTTAACTCAATCATTACCAATAGAAAAAGTATCCTCTGTATTCATTTCTTATAGAAATGAAAAATTTAACATTTCACCCCTTAGAATAAGGGTGACTTTAAGTCATATCTATATATCTATATCTATATCTGACTTAAAGTTCCATTGTACACAAACAATAAAATCTGGAAAGCAGCATGAAACCTTATAATTCTCATTAAAATATTGACATTATGGCCCAAACAGGAAAACTGCTAGAGCTGTCAGAGACAAGACAAAAAGCTTTCTTGCATATGTATAAATTAAATGTGATAATCACAGAAAAGTTTTCAAAATTATAATTACCTTCCAGTTTAAAAACTTGAATACTAAATTTAAAAACATCTATACACAAACCACTGATTTGACCAGACCAAAAAAAACAGTGAGCGGTAAGCAGGACCCAGAGGAGCTGATATTCACAGTTCTTATGTGTACAACTCTTCCAGGATTTAAAGTACTTTACAACCTGTTTCTCTTGGAAAACTACAGGTCCACTGTAACACATAAAAGTTTTATACAGTGTAAAACCAGAACTATATGTAAAATCCTGCATGTGTGTGTTTTTAAACTGTCAGTCCTGCTCCATTGGCTCCTCTGGGACTTCTGAGGCTTCATCATTGTTTTCCATGGGTGACTGACAGAATCACTCCAGTTTCACTGGAGCTGGATCCTTCTAATTCTTCTGTTTCATGACAGTTAGAACCACTACTTACAGGGTCTGTATTTTCATCTTCAGAATGTAAATCTTTCTCAGCTTGAGACACATTGGAATCCTCTATTTGAGTATTTTCCTCAGAAGTCTCTTCATTCACAGTTAAGGCATCATTGGATTCTTTTTCTTGATTTTCTCTTTCTGGGATCATTTCATAAAAGACTCTCCTTCCTCTTCTTCCACACAGTGCTGCCTGGCCCTACGGCTTTTCTTTGTCTTTTTTTTTTTGACAGGTAGAGTTACAGAGAGAGAGACAGAGAAAGGTCTTCCTTCCATTGGTTCATTCCCCATATGGCCAGGAGCCAGGTGCTTCTTCCTGGTCTCCCACGTGGGTGCAGGGGCCCAAGCATTGGGCCATCCTCCACTGCCTTCCTGGGCCACAGCAGAGAGCTGGACTGTAAGAGGAGCAACCGGGACTAGAACTGGGCACCCAAATGGGATGCTGGCGCCGCAGGTGGAGGATTAACCAAGTGAGCCATGGTGCTGCCCGGCTTTCTTTGTCTTTACCCTGCAGTGAAGACCAGGCTTCTGTCTGCCAGAACTGGAGAACTCTCTCTGGAAGCTGTCTCACGGCTGCCTCTCTCACTTCCTCTTCTTTGTCAAAGCTCAGTCTTTTCACTCCATGGCCTGGGCTGCTACAGCGTCTTCATCTGGGTGTTTGTTTTGGGGCTCACGGAGGAGACTTCTTCAGATGCCAGTGAGTCACTGTGATTTTTCTCTTCATTTTGCTGTAAGATTGACTCTTCACCATCTGGGTTCTCAGGCAAACCATTTGTTGTCATTGGAACTAAGAAAGAAACCTTTGGTCGATTAAGTCGTCTGGGGGTCCCAGGCACATTTATATTAGACCTCTCAGGATAGCTTGGTGAATTTCCAGGAAACATAACACCACTCAATCTATTTAAACTATTAGAATTGTTTTTCTCTGGAGAAGGATAAACACAGCTAACAACCAGCACATTCTTTTCCACTCCTCTGAGAAATTTGTCTGTTCCTGTATAGTTTCTTCTTGGATCTGTCAGCAATTCACATAGTCTCTGAATAGTAAAAGGGATGCTAAGAAACTGTACCTTCAGTTCTGGAGAGTAGCTATAATCCATCTTCTCCCATTAAATGCAGCGACAATTTTCAGCTTTCTTCCCTTCATTTCATCAAAGGGAATGTACTCGACATCAGGGCTGGGAGGACCTCTTGGTTCAGGAGCTGAAGTTCTGAAATCATCCATCCCTTTCTCCAGTTTGAAAATAAAATAGCCTTTAAATTGGGACCATTGCATCCTTCCTAAATAGTCCAAACCCCAGGAGATCCAAGAGTCAGAATGTCAGCCGATTCCCCAGGCAGGCAGTCCACCATCTGTGGCAACAGGGAGGCACTCACTGCTCAATCTGCTGGTGCCTTCATCCGGGAATTCCTGGTCTACAGAACTGAAAGCAAAAATTTCTGCTTGCTTGTAAGTCACCCAATCTCAGGTGTTTTCTCATAGCAGCCCACAGGGACCAACACAGATATCAAGTCCTGAATACCCTATGAGGATTAGGACTTTGTTCTAAGAGTGATGCGAGGCCATTTAAATACTCAGGCAGAGGCATGGTGTGGTCACACTGTGCTCTAAGACTTGCGGTGAGCATTTGGGAAATAGCAGAGTGGATGCTGGAAGCTCAGTGAGAAGAGAGGACGGATGACTGTTGTCTTTGGTGCTCAGTCAGCATGGCTTTCCCTTCCCCCATGCAGTCCACAGCACAGAGGGCACTGGGATATGTGATGTTTGTGAAAACGACCTCGCTCATCATCTCAGTGGGCTGGGGCCTTGGCAGGGCTTTGAGGGGTGTCTAAGGTTTCAAAAGCTCCCAGAAGTGTTAGGTATTGTTCTTATTTATTGATTCAGGAGGGTCTGGCCTCCTAAATAACAACCACCATGTTCTGCTACACCCTGCGGGCTTTTGGGCAGTGTCCTGTTTGAGTGCTCTCCAACCCTACTCCACTTTGCCTGAGAACTTGATCCTACAGAACCCAAGGGGATATGGCTTTGGGCCATGTCTTGAGCAATTTTAATACTTTGGGAAATTCATTCTATTCCCTCTTTACTAACATGAAGAACTGTTACTTACATCATTTAGGGATTAGCAATGTATTTTTTGGAGATATCCAGGTAAACTGACAGGCTGTCTTTAAACCTTAGTGGTGAGAAGTAAAGTTATTTTTCTTGGGTAGGATTATTAGTGGAGCTATTTATTACAAATACCATGGGACCAAACTCTGGAAAGTACAGCTAGTTTTATGAAATCTAAGTAAGATTTAGGATTATGTTTATTCCCACATCTTGGGTTCACCCACTGAAACAGTTTATTGTGGGATAAAAAGCAGTTTGTTTTCTCACTTGAGAGAGATTCTTATCCTATCAAAGATATCAAATTCACTCTTTCTGCCATCTTGGAACCTGCAGAGGCCTGCTGGGAACTAAATGGCAAATATGTTTGCAAGGCCGTGGTCCAAGACCACTTTTACTTGCTTTAAGTGTGATCTCTGAAACCAGAGGGAGCATACGGTTACTGAAATTGAAAGTCTTTATGCCTTACATAAAAAGGAATTCTGTTTGGGCAAGAGACATGTTTATGTATGCAAAGAACAGCACAGAAGTTCCTGGCAGCAAACAGAACAAAGAATAATCTGGAAAGGTAACTTGTGCCTTGCAGAGAGTGGCATGGCTCATGCCAAATTCTGAAGTTACCTTCTCACTAAGATCATTGGGCATCGAATCCGTGTGATGCTGCATCCCTCAACTGTTTAAATTCACTGAGAAGTAAATAAATAAAATTATAGATTTGTTTCCTTGGTGGAGGTGATATACCAAATCCCAATGTGTTGGAAGGCCAACCAATGGATGTGGAGCTTTGAGGTGAGGACAACACAAGAAGGTCCTTCCTTCTTCTTCTTCTTCTTCGTTTTTTTTTTTTTTTTTGACAGGCAGAGTTAGGCAGAGAGAGAGAGAGGGAGAGAAAGATCTTCCTTCCATTGGTTCACCCCCCAAGTGGCCGCTATGGCTGGTGCTGTGCTGATCCCAAGCCAGGAGCCAGGTGCTTCTTCCTGGTCTCCCATGCAGGTGCAGGGGCCCAAGCACTTGGGCCATCCTCCACTGCCTTCTTGGGCCACAGCAGAGAGCTGGACTGGAAAAGGAGCAACCGGGATAGAACTGGCACCCCAACCAGGTCTAGAATCCGAGTACCGGCGCCGGAGGCAGAGGATAAGTCTAGTGAGCTGCAGCGTCAGCAGGTCCTTCCTTCTGACCTGCCCTTTTCATCATGTAGGGCAGCCTCCCTGGAAGGCCCTTCCACCTACCAACTTCTCCACTTCCCCTGTGGGTCTCTGATGGGCTGCTCTGCCTTCTCCAGGCAAGCCCTCCCCAAGGGATCTTTTGTGGGGGTCCCATAGGTATCCATTGTGAGGTATGTTCCTGGTAGAAGTAAGAGTCATCCTTGGAAAGACAACAAACCAGTATGCTGAGCAGCTTGAAATTAAAACAGTGAGAGAAGTAGGTCCTGCATTTTATGAAGCATTGTTAAAAGAGATAGGAGTATTCAATCCACTGAAAGGAAGGTTAGGATAGGCTTGCTCTATTCTAGATATAGGAAGGATTAGTTTGAGATGAGATAAGGAGTAACAGGATTGAACTAAGAGATCATAGCACCTTCAACTAGGAACGAAGACTCCACTGAACATCCTCTGTATTTCTCAGCTAGAACCAAGGACCCACTGTCAGCTCTCTGAGGTGGATTTTTAAGACTGATGGGAAGATGTTTGGAGAACATTCTGAGATCATATCATTGTTGTCTCTGTAATCAACTGGAGGGTGACTGATGAAAGTTGGGGAACCTGGATGACCCTAGCACATGAGGGACCCTCAGAATGGAGGATTAATTTGCATCCTTGGGAAAAGCCCCACCTTCTTCCTCATTCTTGAGGAGTGGCCTCTGTTAGAAGAAAGGAGGCTGACTGGAAGTATTGTTGAAATGTGTGTATTGGGCTAAAAAGCAAATCTTTGGGCCCAAATGCTTCTTGGAATTCCTTTATTTCCCTATTCAACTTTCCCTCTTTTTCTTCCTGGTGTCTACCTTAATATGCATCCTCCATCAGCTTCGCAATCTAACATCTCCATTTTCTCTTTGAGCAAACCACTATCTCTTGTCTAAATGTCAGGAAACAACCAAGACCTCTTCCTGCCATCAAAATCACAAACTGACTAGCCCCTCCACGCTTTTCTCCTTTGTTGTGATGGAAGGGGTGTCTCTCCTCCTCTCCAGGCTCGATCCCTGTGCGGGCACTCTGGCTCCTCTTTCATCTGGCTTTTCCAGTCTTCCCCCTTTTTAGAATTTTCTCTCTCACATATCTTTCCTGACCCTTTCTTCTGGCATAATCTGAGTCATATTTAAATGTTGCACACATCCAACCAACCAACCACCTCTGATGTGCAGAAACTGACATGTTTATATCCTTTTAGCATATATTGGTGCAAATTTTTGGAAAGCAATTTGGCAACATCCAACAAAATTTAAATGTCCATGTCCTTTGAGGCAATTCCATGTCTATGAGTAAATCTCAGAGGTGCACTTGCACATGGAGACATAGCCAAGAATGTTCACTGTAGCACTGTAACAAACAGTGCAAAAACTGGAAGCCATCCATCAGCATGTGATTGGATTGCCATGTAGCTGTCAGATAAGAATGTGCTGGAGCTGGATATTGTTGGTGTGTATCAGTTAGAGTTCTTCAGAGAAACACAACCAACAGGGGATTCATCTATCTCTCAATCAATAAATCACCTATCCATCAATCTGTCTATTGTTTATCCTTATTGGAGCGTTCTAAGCAGAAGGGAGTCATCTTTCCCACCTTTGTAAAGAGAATCCCTGAAAAGGTTCTCTACACCTGAAGCTTTCTAACGCCATGTGAGTCCAACTATTTATACCGTTAATATAACATACTTAATAAAGGCTTGAAGCTTAGAAAACAACTGGAAAATGTGCCTTACTGCTGAAGATCAGGTAGTATCGTCCTCTGGATGATCTGAACCTCAATGGGTTCCTGGAACCCGTCCACCCTGAGGGGCTTCCATGGCTCTGCTTTCCTCCAGGACCCCAGAAGAGGGAATTCTTGTCATCCTGCAGGAGGTTCATCTCCACTCTAAGGCTTCCTTTCCACAAAAGCCCCCAGACATGCCCTTGGCCTAGCATGTCTGCACTGGAATCTCGAAGTCCTTAGTAACAGAGAGAGTGCAGGGGGCTAACTCCTGAGCACAAGTCAGCCTGCATCCAGTGGGACCTGGCCGCAGTATAGCTTTTCCAGGTGACAAGTGCCTTAGAAGGACACATACCATCTTGCTTTCCTCCCTAAGTGAAACTGCACCATGAGATGCCTGTGATGTTTGCACCAGCCTTTCATTGGCAACACCATAAATAACCCTAGGGCAGCATTGTCCAATCCATTTTTCTACAAGGATGCAAATGCTCTATGCTATCTGTGCTGCCTGGTGTGGTAGCCATCAGCCCTATGTGGCTATTAAGCATTTGAGAAGTAGCAAATATGACTAAGGAACTGAGATTTAAATTTTATTTTATTTAAATTGATTAAAATGTGAATAACCACATGCAACTAGTAGCTGCTGAATTTACAGGGCTCCTCTGGGCCTTGACCAGACTGACTTGGTATTGGTTGAGCACCAGTCTTAGAATGTCAAACTGAAATGTGCTTAATACTTCAATGGAGAGCTAGAATTTATCAGCTGTATTGCTTTTTAAAAAAATGTCTACTTATTTTACTCAGTGTGTTTGAAACAGCAACAGAGAGAGGAGCAGTGGTGGTGGTGGTGAATCTTTTTTTTTAAAGATTTATTTATTTATTTTAAAGTCAGAGTTACACACAGAGAAGGAGAGGCAGAGAGAAAGAGAGAGAGAGAGAGAGAGAGAGAGAGAGAGAGAGAGAGAATCTTTCATTCTCTGGTTCACTCCTCAATTGGCCACAACAGCCAGAGCTGCACCGATCTGAAGCCAGGAGCCAGGAACTTCTTCTGGGTCTTCCGTGTGGGCTCAGGGGCCCAAGGACTTGGGTCATCTTCTACTGCTCCAGGCCATAGCAGGAGCTGGATTGGAAGTGGAGCAGCCAGGACTTGAACCAGAGCCCATATGGGATGCCAACACTGCAGGTGGCAGCTTTTACCCACTATGCCACAGTGCCAGTGCCACAGCGCCAGCCCCAGTGAATCTTCTAACTGCTGATTTACTATCCAGATGCCTGCAACCACTAGGGTGGGGCCAGTTTGGAGCCAGGAACTTGGAACTCAACTGAGTCTCTTGCATATATGATAGGGGTCCAAACACTTGAGCCATCATTTTTTGCCTCTCAGGCTAGCTGGATTGGAAACAGAGGTTCTTGGTCTTGAACTGGCACTCCAGTATGGGGTGTCTGCAAGTGCCCCAAGCAGATTTACCCACTGAATCACAATGCCCGCCTTGTGTATTATTTTTAAATCAAGCAATTAATCTACCAAACAATGTTCAACACCCCACCCCCGCATTGACTTTCTTAGCTTTCACACCATTTCTGTGCTGATGCCTTCCAAATCCCTGTCTGCAGCCCAGATTGTGTTCTGAGCTCCAGACTCAAATACTCAGCCATCTGACAGACATCCGTCTATAGTAGTATGTCTTGCAAGTTCAGCTGAATAAATCGTCTTCCTGCCTTCTCCCAACCTGCTCTTCTTCTGTGAGATCTGCTCAGGATATGGCACCTCCCTTCTCCCATTCGCTTGTTCTAGAAGGCTGTGACTTGATTCTCACTGCCCCCTCCTCTCTCATTCACCACATCCACTCCTTCACATCTATGAATTCAGCCTGCTAACACATTCTGGAATTCTGCTTTATAATCTCCATGGATATTGTATTGGTTCAGATTACTCTCTGGTGTTCTTTAAATGCAAACCTGATCATGTCCCTCCCCTGCTTAAAATACCTCTGAGACCTCACCTAACATGATTCCATTGCTTTGCCCTCTTCTTCCCTTCCCCCTCCTCATCAGCAGCTGCTGTGTCCCCTCCAGGTTTACCCAAGTACATCGCAGCATCTCTTGCCATCTGGAGACCTGCTGCTCTACATGTGGAATACTTTCCTTTACCACTGCTAGGTTTGATGAGTCCTCATCATCTCTTAGGTGTCAGCTGGCAAAGGCTATTTTCTCTAGGGTTGTCTGGGCCACGTCCTCCTCATGCTCCCAGAGGATCTTAAGACTTCCAGCTTCTCCATAGGCTGTCAGCTCCTTGATTTGGGGGATTTTGTCTGTGTTGGGTTCTACAGCTCTAGTAGGTGCTCAGTGCTCTTAGAATCTTTCAGTGGAGCAGAGCTGGGTAAGGGTTTTGGGGGATTTTTTTTTCCCTATGATATCTTCAGTTGCTTTCTGCTTGCCCAGAGATGTTCCAACACATCATGGCATGCTAGAGAGCTATGTGGCTCATGGGAAATGGAGGTGGGAGCCCTGACCCCCTGGGCTTGGCCTCACAAAACAGATTTGGAAAGAACAAGGAGAGAGGCCTTCTCTACCCCTACCTGAGACCCAGAGCCACTAGGTTGATCAGCAAAAGTTCCCAGGGCAAAGAAAGGGAGTGGAATCTATGAAATGGATTAGTATTTGAACAGAACACAAAACAGACCTCCCCAACATTCTCTCACATGATGGTATGGTGGTATGGCTTATGGCCACTAGTTATAAGGTTTTTATGTTTTCTTCACCTAGAAATATGTATCAAGGAGACTTCTGTGGGTCAGGCTCTCTGCTCTGGATGCAGGTGTTAAAACAGAGCACTCAGCATGCACACAAGCAACCCGGTCCTCAGAAGTAACTATCCCACAGGATACAAGAGTCTTTGAAGATCCCGCTCCTCTTGTAGTTATCTTGTTTTCCACAGTCAGGGAGCTTTAAATGCCAAGGGCATATGTTCTGATAAAAGGGAAATATTTACCGAACTGAAAGAGCATCACACCTCCTGGTGTCTGTACAACAGTAAATAAAATCAAAGTACTCAGGGCTAAAGATACCCATTTGGTCAAGAGTTACACTTTGAAGTCTGAACACATTCAGACAGAGGCTGGGGACTCTCCTGTCAGATTATTCCTCCTAGAACAAGGACAGGCTGTTGTCATATGAATTGGTGGGACCAGCACCGGACCTGGCGGATTCCTGAGGCTATGGGAATGAAGGTACAGGATTTCAGAACCAGAAAACACCAAGAAGGTCCCCAGACCCGTGAAGCGTTCCTCAGCTACTCCTGGGTAGTGGGCTAATCCTTATTGTAGAGGGTGGAAGAGCCCAAACAGGGAGAATCGACTGACAGATTGACACCTGCAGTCCCCAGTAGGTGAGCTGCCCAGGCAACTGGCAAGTGGCCCTCCCCCACTTCACTGGGTAGGAGGGAAACAGAACAGGTATTTATCTGCTTTAGAGCTAAAGTAGCAAGATAAACATAAGAATGCTTGTGGGAAGCCAACAAAATTTGTGCTTTGTTGACTTTGGTCAACAAAATGTCATTTGGTGTGACACTTCCTGTCTGCAAACCTCAGGGTAAACACAAGGCATGGGAAAGACTCTCAGGATTTGCAGCCAGTGATGGGAGACTCTCGTCTCGCCCCTCCTGGCTGCCCCCATCCAGGGCTTGGGTTCAAGGCCTATGATTGCTCCTTCCTTTGCCCCACAGCTTGGCTATTGCTTTAAATTTCCTTTTATTCACAGTTTGCCTCCCCAAATGGATTGCAGTATCTCTGAAGGCAGGGAGTGCCCCTTGCGTATTAGAGGTGCTCACTTTAGGCAAAGCAAAATTTGCAATCGTCATTCAATTTCAGAATGAACCAGAAAGAAGTGTGAGAGTTGAACAGTGTGGCTCCTAACGCATTAAGCATTCAGTCAGGAGCTGTGAGGAATAATGGGCTTGTTTGTTGTTCTTTCATTCACTCACACATGTGGTGAGTGCCCAGCACTTTGGGTCAGGAGAGGTCACTCACAGTTCTTCACACTGGTAGGAAAAGCAGATGCAACAAGCCCAGGGAAGAGACCCTCAGCACCTACACCCCCACATCCGCATCTGCTTGCTCTCCTTCCTATTTGTTATGCCACTTCTGGCGTAGGATAAAAAAGGAGGAACCAGTTCAAACGAAGTTCAGAAGTTCATCGTGTGTGTTTGTGTTTCCTTACAGCGCACACTTGGCAATCCTCAAGGGAGGCCTTTGGCTAACCCTGATAAGCTGGAGGAAAGAATCACAAACGTCTGGTGCTTGTTGACCAGACAGCTCTCTGTGGTCTGGCAGATTTTACCATTTGCCACCCAGCTGGCCCCGCTGCTGCTTCTGGGTGTGTCCTCCACGTGTCTGAATGATAACACTGGGACTGACTTTGCAGATGTAGATGGACACTCTTGGTTTCGTCGTGTGAAGAATTTAGTTCATCCCCTTTTTCAGTGGAATTATATTAATGAAATTATGATGCTTTTATTAAATCAACACTCAAATTAACATTGTTGTGATTGTTGAGATATTTTTTCCCAGCTAAGGCATGCGGTACACCCTGCCAATGTTTCCTTTGTTATTCAACTTTCCTTTCTGATCTTGGAATTCAAAAACATCTTGTGTTTTGATTTACAGCTCTCCCTGATTCTCCTGTCACTCTTTGCCACAACTGCTGCTCTCCTCTTAGAAGAGTTCAAACACATTAGGTAACCTATTGATTTTTACATTTTATTTAATTTAAAATATTTTAAATTTATTTATTTGATAAGTGGAGAGAGAGAAAGGGAGAGATCTCCCATCCTGTGGAAAGGGGCCAAAGCCAGGAGCCAAGAACTCGACAGAGGTCTTCCACATAAGTGGCAGGAACTTGAGGCATTACCGCCACCTCCCAGGGGCTGCGTTAACAGGAAGTTGTAATCAGGAGCCAAAGGTGGGCATCAGACCCAGGTATGCTAATATGGGTCACAGAAGTCTTAACTGGCATTTAACCACCAGGCCAAATGCCTGCTCTGATTTTCTGTTTCTGACACATGTCCTCTGGAGCCCACTGGCTTCAGCCCTGATGTGTCATCCACGGCTCTTTAGTGGGATCCCTGTTCCTTGACTCATATCTTTTTCCTGGTTTGCTCATTTATTTTCATAAAGTTTTTTCTTCACTATCTTGTCAATAAAACATGCTTGGAATCTACTGGATTTCTTTCCCTGTTTTTTAAACTTTTTGTATCTGAGAGCTCGATTTTGCTCTATGAATAGTTTGATCCTTTTCATGGGCATGGTTATAGTCAATTACTTTGCTGAAGGTGTTAATTATGGCTTTCCCAAAAGTGTATGGTGCTCCTGAGCCATCTTGGTTGCCTCAAATGTGTATGTGTGACTGTGATCTCTAGTGGTCTTTAGCCATGAGTTTTTGCCTTGAGGAGCTCAGTTTCCTTGACAGGAAGGGCCCAGGCTGCTGCCCCTGGGTCTCAGCTGGGCCTCCAGGACCTCAGACGCTGCAGTGCCAGGTTGCAGGTGCTTCCTGCTGCTGCACAGGCTGACCTGCCCTTCATCCCTTCTCCAGGACATCTGTTGGATGAGAGAGATGCCTGGCTCAGGGGGTGGAGATGCACTTTAGGTTCCTGCCTTCTTTTAGAACAGCCTTTTAACTAATTCCCTAGCTGCTGAGCAGTTCCTGGAGCCTCCAGTCCTGTGCGGCCAATCTGTTAGCTTCCTGCAGCAAGCCAGGCCTTGGTGTCGCTCATCACTTGCCATTTTGTTCACAGTTCTCCCTCTCTCCACTTTTGTTGCTCTTTCAGCTGTGTCCTCGAGGGATTTTTCTTTGTTTCTGGCTTTTGCCTGCAGCAATTTTCCTGCACTGTAGTGAGTTTTGGGTAGGGAATGGAGTCAAAAAAGGGCATTCAGTCCACCATATTTACTTGGCAGATTATGCCGTTGTACAGTGGAGAAAAGCAAAGCAAAGCACTTGAAATGGATTCACCCAGTTTGAAAGTGTTACTGTCTCGAGGGCTGGCTCACAAGCCTCACTGCACTTGAAAGTGAGCCGTTGCTGCTGTCGATCATCTGAATGAATACAGAAATCAAGGGCTCACTCCTGTGCTGTCTATGACTCTGGCAGCTAAAGAACGTCGATGGTTCCTCAGCAGTGGAGAGCACTACAGGCTTAGTGAGCTCCAGAGCAGTGGCTCTCGTTCTGGCTGCAAGTGAGGATCCTCTGGGCATCTTTCAGAATTCCAGGTACCTGTAGGTTGTCCCAAAACTAACTGAATCTGAATCGCAGGTACGAGGTCCTGGAGTGTCTGAATTTTTCTGAAGCAATGGCCCACCTTCTCACATGAGAGAAAGAAGCCTGTAAGGCTTGTCACTGTAGATTGTATTTTTTGTTGCTTGTAGCTCAAAGCATCCCTGACTGATCTGCGTGGGGCTCATCACAGCCCAAGCAAGACATCGAGGCAGAAAAGGTAGGCATGGGGCAGGGGATGGACTAGACAAATAGCCACAGGAACGTGCAGCCAGCTGAGGCCTCTTGGGGCAGCAATGGGGGTCCAGGCGCTTTCCTGGCTTCCAGAGCCACCTGCTCCACTCCATGAGTCCCTCCTAACTCCTCCCCGATCCAGCCCAGCAAACCCTCCCAGGTCTCAAGGCAGGCATTGGGGTGGGGCTCTCTGGCAACTCCTGGAGGCTCTATCCTTGCTTCATGTTACTCTGTGTACATCATGCTCCAAAGCTCACTTTTGGATTCATAAAGTTCTTTTGGCGTCACCAAGATCAACACTGATGATCTTGGGTCCTTTTTCAGTTCCTTCTTGGGCCACTGCATAAGGAAGTGGACAGAAAAGTCCCACAGATTAGGCTCTCAAGATAATAGCTTGTTACACTGATTAACACACCCACACTCAGCCCTAGCCAGTGCAGAAGACAGATTCACTCCTGGAATCTACTGGAGGCAGCTGATGTGAACCTGGGGGAGAATGCAGGGCTGTGGAACTTCCTGGTGAGGGAGCCCAGGAGTAGAGGCAGGCCAGACTGGCTCCATCTTGCAGCCCCTTCCCAGCACATACGCTGCAGCTCCTTCCTAGTAGATGCACATTAAACAAAATGGGATGGAAGCCCATCTCAACAAATATTTGGCAACAGACAACAAGATTTAGGTTTGGCAGAAACAAGCTAGAAAAGGCTCCATTAGCAGTGCCCCTGCCTTCACAGCAGCTGGAGTATAAGCACTGCATTTGTTCTCTGGAGATAACATGCTAACGACATACACATACCCCCAGACTGCGAGAGCTCAGCAGCTTGTCTCGCTCTTCCTACCAGCCTCTCTAATCGTACTGTTCGAAGCTTCTCTTTTCCTTAAATAAAACGTCACCACTTCTACTCTCGCCATTGTGTCCCATCTCATAAGTCATCATCGCCACCAGGACAGGAACTCATCGCACCAATTTCCCTTAACCCTAGGGATAAGGAAGAGCATAGCCGGGAATGTTTCTCTTGTCTTGGGGGAGGAAGTGGAATCCAGAGCCAAAGCGAGAGGGAGAGCAGCCAGGAGAGCATGTGGACGGGGGCACGGAAGGGAGTGCACAGGTGATCCCTGAGCAGCTCTTTTTACTGAAGAAGTCACAAAGGCCAGCCCTCTCTCAGAGAGAAGGCTGATGGACCACACACACCCCCAATCTGAGGTGGGGCAGAGAGACAGTCCTCTTATCTGCTGGTCACTTCTCAAATGCCCACAACAGCCAGGAATGGATTGAGTGGGAGCCAGGAGCCAGTCTCCCTTTGAAGGGCAGGAACTCAATCACTTGAATCATCACAGCTGTCCCCCAGGGTCTGCACTAGCGGGAAACTTGAGTCAGCAGCCAAAAGTGAGTATCCAACCCAAACGCTCCTATGTGG